>CM056378.1:102938432-103243999 GCA_029718625.1 Synaphobranchus kaupii | reverse complement strand
TCATTAATTTCTTTTGTGACTGTAACTTGTCTACGTCTGTAACATTCATTGTTCGTTAAGGTAGTTGAGCCTTCGTCATTAGATGAGATGTTGAACACTTCTTATAATTTAATAAATCTCTTCATTTGAATCTGGTTGTGAGTTGATTTTGATAAAGGTGGATCCAATAGGTTCCACTGCCTATCAATGAATTTTGGCAATTTAATGGACATCTTTGAAAATAATGAACAAATTAAATCAAATAAATCTATTTTACATGTTGGGCAAATGAGGAGTTTTAACTGTTGATGCCACTTGTGTTCTGTATTCATAGTGCTGAACATTAAATGAGGGTGTTTGCTGTTAAAAACTGTTGGATTCAGAAATTGTCATTTTTAACAGGTAATTTCAGGTACTCAAGAGATACTATAACCCTCTCTGTATTTGAATGGATCTCTATGGGAATTGGGGGGGTGGGAATAGATTAAGCTGTAAATTACACGGGAATAGTATGGAACACATGGTTGGCTAAATGGCTGTAAGTCATCAAGGGTCCGATGTATCAAACGAGCTTCAAACCATCACTATGCTGCCAGATATGCAGTAGATATGGATGGATCACTTTAAGGGTTGTTTCTCCAGACTCATGTTCCTATTAAACTGTATGGAAAAATAAGTCGGGGTAGACATCCAAATCTGGACAAAAGGGCTTTACATTTGATGTAACTCAACAAAAAGAATGAATAAACTGCACTTACTAAAAGTGAATTAAGTTTCTATAGCATATAGCAGCATAATAAATCACTAAAGTGAGAAGAAAGGCCTATAGGAGTCTCACTGTAGGTTTGACAACCAAGCCTGGCCCTGTTGTGTGACAAAGGCCCTTTATAGCTGTTATTCTCCCCCTTAAATCATTCTACATACGTTGGGTGATGGACAGACATGTTATGAATGTAGCTGTAATGGCTGTCATTTTTGCAATTTGAGAGGACCATATTATTTATACTACATTTTTACTAGCAGTGGACACACCTACCAGCACTTCCTCTGGCTAAAGTAAACAAAAGACACTAAGGCAGATTAAAGCTTAATGCACAGCACAGGAAAATACACACAATTCATACATAACAGTATGAAGGACACACCCTGCACTCTGTGACTGAGGCAGCTTTCAGCCCCCACCCACCCCCCACCCCAGATCTGACCCTGTAAAAGTGTAGGCCACGGTTCTAAAGAAGAGAAAAATACAGGCTATGAACAGAAACCTGTTAGCTATTGGTAACTAATGCATTACATCTTTCTTACATGATCTCTTTTTCAAATTGTGCACCGTCTCTACTAAATTAATAAATTAGACAGTTAAATATTTACATTTACATTTACATTTTAGACATTTGGCAGACGCTCTTATCCAGAGCGACGTACATTAGTGCATTTAGGCCAACCTGCAAGCTAGGTGACAGCCCAATATGAAAATAATTTTTTTTTTTCTTTTTTATGTTTTGGTGAGGTCAAAACCGGAGTTGTAAAGACCTGGTTGTGACAACATATCCAGTTGATCAGGCTCTGGTGCACCATATTTAGCAGTCGTCCCTTGCCTTCAGGTTCTGCAAATTTGTGTCCCAGTCCAATATGTGGGGTTGTTATTTTTGTTGTGGAGTGGGATATGTGCTATGACAGAGAGGGGAAACATGCACAGAAAAGACAGAGATGCATAGAAGAGGAAAAAATAGGGGAGAAGCATGTGTGAGGTGCAGAGAGACAGGGAGAGAGAGAGAGAGGAGAGAGAGAGAGAGTGCGTTGTGTGTGTGAATGTACACTTCTGTGTTTCTGTGGATGATCCTCACGTAGGCAGAGCTGTAACAAGGCACAGCGTGACATCACATGGGGAAACCAGATGGTACAAAAAGGAGAACACAATTAAAAAGACATCTCTCTAAACGAGGGAGGTGATTCCATTCGGGTATCTAGAACATAAAGCAACAACATGACACATCCATAAAGTAGAGGATATTAAAACGCAGTGGGAACAAGTGCAGAAAAACTACTAAACAGACAGAAAATAAAATAATGAAAGTTTAACAGAGAGAGAGAGTGTGTGTATGTGTGTGTGTGTGTGTGTGTCGGGGGGGGGGGGGGCTGGTTGGATGTTTTTGCCAAAAGACTCATGGCCTTGGCAGCACACTTAGAAATCCCGAGGACAAAATGACAAAATGTGACTGGTCCACTTTAGACAGAGCGATGCAAAAATGAAAAGTAGCACAACTTGTGTGCAGAGAGCACAAAGCTGAGTTACTCCAGTTCAGCATTGTGAAGTTGAACCTTGGTCTGAAGTCTGATAAAACTACATCAGGGAGTTATAATAAGGATTACAGTCAAGCCTAAAACATAAAAGCTGCTGAACTTACTACAGCGGGCAGCGGTGTGGAGTGTGGCAGCCGTACTGCTTGGTAGTGAAGGGGCCTGGCTTGCACAGTCAAAGTGAAATGCCCTGATTACCCACGGCACCCTTCAACGGGGTGTTTAAAATAAACTGCTTCAGTAAATATTCAGCTGTGCCCATGGATAGAATGCAAAGTGTAAGCCCTGGAAATCACCCCGATTCGGGGCTCCCGCCAAACAAATGACTGATATATAACCATCAAAGCAGTTTCAGACAAATGCCGTTCAGTTCCACCATCTTGTTTATGACAGCGTTCTATTTTCGACACAGTCCCCACTCAGACGCAGAATCATCAAGTCAGTGAACTAAAAGCTTGCGTCCTCCCTGACACCAGAGAGTTGTGCACAATTCCCTCTCTGTTCGACACGGCTTACCAGATGACTGCAGAGCTGACCGTCTTCGAGGCCCTCTGGGCACAAGCACCGCATTGTGGAGCCGCTTTGACTACAACCCGTATTCTCTGCTTCACAGAGAGTCGAATAACACAACAAAGGGGGCCTGTAAAAGTGCGTAGAATATCATAGCCAAAGCAGGAGTGCCGTGGCTGGGAAGGAGCTCGCCCGCTTCACCCCCTGCAGCTGCCGAGGGGACAACGTGCCGATGAGCCAACACGCATCTCCTGTTACGGGGCCCCGGTGACTCAGCGCTGGGCCCCCAGGCCCAGAACAATAGTCACTTCTGTGCAGAGCGCAGAGATACCCTGCTTCATCGGACTGAGTCCGGGAAAGAATGTTAATTAAAGCCTGTGGACTAGGACAGGGAACCACCGGGGAGAGGTAGAGAGATACAGGCAGAGGGGCGCAAAGGGGCGAGAGCAAAATACGGCAAACAACGTTTCTCTGGGAAGAAGTCATACTGAACAAAAGTGGGATTTTTTTTTTTTTTTTTACAGCCGCAGGGGTTGCCACGACAGACAGAGGGAAAACTCAATGTTTACGCAAGGGCTTGATCCCTCATAGAGATAACCGTTTTCTCGTCATTTACGGCGTATTAACGGTGATAAAGAAAATGAATCTGACGAGCCCTGAGGCTACAGGAAATAGTTCACAGGCCCTCGGTTCACTTGCCCTAGGCTGCAGCTGTTAGTGTTGGCCAGCGAGTGCGTCTCATGAGCTGGGGTCTCTGCGGTGCGTCTCAAATGGATCACCGTTGCTCAAATGGACACCGTGCCGTGGGAGGCGAGCAGTCTCTACACGGCTGCGAGAATCTGCAAGACCCTGCCATTAAGAGCTCAGCGGAGGCAATCTCAGCGAGCTCTCCACAGATGCACAGCCTTTGTAAAGGCAGCTGTGCTTTTTGTTTGGCAGCGCTGCACAGAGGAAGAGGCAGAAAAAGGATTCACAGGAAAAAACTCCTACCTTCCAATTGGCCAGCTCCTGAAACTCTATGATCTTTATGAAAGCACCCATTAGAATACCTGTAACACATGAACAGAAGCAAAAATTAGATTTTTCTCAATGAATACTTTAGTCCACCATTTTATTATTTATTAATGACACAAACTCTAATTATGCACTTAAAAATGAGAGGAGGCTTTTGTATGGTATTTAGTGGGTAAACAGACAATAACAATTAGAGGCAGCCATTGCCTTGCCTGCTTAAACCATTTTTGAAATAAGGGTGCACTAACATGTTCTTACTTTAATCCCTCGAATCAAGAGAGGAAGCGCTGGATAATGTCCTGTGTGCCACCATAAAAAAAGAGCCAGAAAGCCTATAGATTTCATGAAAAGGGTCGTCAGCTGTTTTCTTAATGAGATGGTTAACAAGACTGACTGACATTGGCCCAGGACTTATAATGGGGGAGGGGGGATCTGGATACAAACCAGCCAGCAGATATAGAACAACATAGCAAAGGAAAGCAGCAGCCAATTCTTGTGAAATAAAATCCAAAAAGGGAAAAGGATCGCAGGGGACATGTTAATTTTTTGATGCGTGATTCACAGGTTCCGTGATTTTAAAGATTTGTATTTTATTTCATTTTTTATTATTTCTGCCTGGCAATAAGAGATTGCTATCTAATGTACTGCATCCATTTTCAGTTTTTTTTGTATTCTTTTTGAAGATACACTGCAGACGCATTGCTATAACTTTATTCAAGTTGGTGTGCACAAAGTACAACTTCACACGTGACCATCACATCTGTGACGTCCATGGATGTCACCCCCCCCCCCCCCCCCACACACACACACACACACTTCAGATATGATTCCATCCCAAAGGAGGGGGAGGGGATGGTCTCGAATTTCAGCACTCTGGAAAAAGAGTTAATTAGATGAAGCAGAAAGACAAGGCAGGCACTGAGGAAAGGGAAACACGCAAAGAACAGAGAAAGGGAGAAGGAAGGAAGGAAACGCTCCTATGTTACTGAACGATAAACGTCTGCCATCTTTCCTTCACCTCCATGCCTCTGCGGGCACGCCCGTGTTTGATAGATACTCCATACAACATAAAAATATGATACTCCACATAACACAACGAGGAAAGGTTTTCGTTTACAGTTATAAGAGGCGTATATAGTTGCAATTATCTCGTAAATGGCATTTCATTGTGCACTCTGAAAGGAACTTGCCTTTTATGGCTCAACCCATAAAAACTTTAAAATGTACTCCGGCCTGGGTAGTACATGTAATAGATCCTGCACTTACCCAAAGAGACAACTGCAACACTCTCTGGCAAGAAATGCAGCTTGAACTTTATAAGCAGGTGCACCAATATGATGCAAATACCTGGGGGAAAGACAGAAGCAGCACTGTGAATATGGACACATGACATATACTTCCAATGCTACAGAAGCCCACGCAACGCTTTACATACCTATGCATACATACAGTTGAAGTTGATGCTTTAAAACCTTTCTAACATCCCCGACAAGTTTGTCAACTTCGGGAAATTGCTTGGCCAAATGTGTGCATTGCTGCTGAATTGGGCTGCATTTGGCATCATGCCTTCTAGGGTTTCCTGGTTTCTTCCTTTAAACATGAAACTTGCATTATCACAGACGACTGCAGTCAGATTGCTTAAACCCACCTCAAAGTCCGACAGGCATTTCTTGATGCCATCTGCAACTGAACATTAATTTAAGCAGCAAGGCGCGCCGTATCAGCAAGGGCAACCTTCAGAGCTGATGTAGCTGATTTTCCTTGAAAAACAAATAAAACTTGCTAATTGTAATTGTATGCTGTTGACTCATGTCTGTGACCACAGACATGCTATCAGCTGATATGACCAGTTCCTTTAAATTGTCGTTATGCGCATCAGAAACTGGTGGCATATACATCTGCCTAAGCTGTTTCAAATCACCCTACCACTGATTGCATACATCAGGGCTGCCCAACCCTCTTCCTGGAGATCTACCGTCCTGTAGGTCTCCAGGAACAGGGTTGGGCAGCCCTGGCATACATGCTTAGGCATCGGCAACTTGCGGCACTTCTGCCTAAGCTGTTTTAAATCACCCTACCATTGATTGCATACATGCTTACTGAGAAATGTATGTCATTTGGGGTTATCCAGTTTTTCTAGTGGAATGTTTGGACTGAAAAATGTATCAGTCAAATCATGGAGGACATCTATCCCCTGTGCAAAGCTCTCTTTTGCCCTGACAGACTGTTTCCCCTTTTCTTTACTTCTCCATACAACAAGATGGACAATTTTATAAATTATTGCAAATGCCAATCTATTATTTTGTGCGCAGAATATTTAAAATCTGTTCGTGTGCAGTGTACCAGGGGGATACTAGTACACGCAGTCACTCAAAGACCTTTTTTTTTTTTTTTTTACATTATGTCCCAAGTTTAAATTCTGTGGGTCACGTAAAAACCCTTGTTAGACCAAAACAAACAAAAAAAAAATCTATCGCCAGTGTCACTGCACAATTTCCCTGCCCTGCTGGTGTCACGGTATCTTTAGTGGGCACGAGACACGTAAACACAGTAGTGTCAAACAAAGTTGTATTTAAAAATTAAAAAAATAAAAAGAAATGCTACCACTGCAGCTTGCCAATGCTAGTCCAGTAAATGTCAAATAAAGCCATGTGTTTATTTGGCCAGAATATAATACAGTTAATTTACATTATACAAACCTGAACATGTATCAAAAGGCCTTGAAAACGCTTATTTTTTCAGTTTGTTCATACGAAGTAGCAACAGCACACTATTCCATGCATATAGTAGACTCTATGCTATATTGCATGATATCACTGAAATTGAGCCCTCAAGGGACAATACCAAAGGTTGAGGCAAAGCCTGCAGATGTGAACAAGAAAACCTAAAGCAACCAGGCTCAACAGCTGTGAGGCCAGACACTGGCACATCATCTGCAGTGGAGTTTGCCTGACTAGATGATGTCAAAAATAGAATGCAAATTAAAACTAGTCAGAGCAAACATAAAGGAAGGCCTGCAGAAGCCTTTCAATTCAAGCCAAATTAAACTTAAAGCTTTATAAATATGATTAACACAACAAGGTACAATACATAAACTGTACATTCAGCAGTGCGGTAAAAACAGCTCCAAGTCTGGAGTAAATTTGATTAGATCAAACTAATGATTAGTTCCATCAACATTTTTGACAGTAACAGTACTGTAATAAAGGCCTTGTACTGTTATCTTATGGTAGAATGGTAGAGAAAACACTGCACAATTCTAATGAGAAGTTCAGCCCAATATGACAAAAGACACAATTATAGTATGGAGTAGGGTTGTAAAGTTCCCTTTTTGATAAATTTTGAGGTAATTTTGTAAATTGTGAGGTTTGATTGTGAAATTAATTTTGGGAATTTATACTGTTAACAATATTTTTCATAAATCGTAACTATGTCTTTGGTTTTTTATGTATTTGGCTTATTTCAGGGGTTACTGCAAATACTTTGCACACATAGGGCCTGATTTACTAAGACCTTAAGCGGGTGCAAAAACTTTTAGCACACGCAAAACTAATAACACAATCAATGATTGGTGCAAAATAAATACCATGGCCAATCATTCGTCATGTTATTGGTTGTGCGCGTGCTAAAAGGTTTTGCACACACTAAAGGTCTTAGTAAATCAGGCCCTTAGGAAAATGTCAGCAAACATGACATTGGTTTACCACAATGAACATATTTATTTGTATGTTTGTTTCCAAAATTCTTTTTGAAATCTTTTTTTCCAAATTCTGATTGTTTAACAAAAAGCATATTAAATAAGGAAACATAAATGTAAAAATATATTTTAGTCATTTCCTTCCATCTAAGAATGAAAAAATTAGATAGGCCTATGTATTACGAATAACTTTTAACTTGACTTGCTTGACTTTGGCTATCTATTTATCACAACCACAGCTCATCATCTTAAAGAGACTCAAGAAGCATCTGGACAATCCTCCTCAGATCAAATTTGTGTGGTGTCATCTTTGATGGGCTCAAAGAGTTTCAAGTTTGACCTTTCACCGAAGCAAAAGGAAACAGCGCACTAATCTGGAAACAAATAAACAGTCTGATAAAACCACAAGCGTTAGTAACAAAACAGACTGAAAGAACCGAAACTGGGGAATCAACTCATAAGTGACAGTGGTCAAATTTCCACAGAATTGAATGACTTCTTTATCATATCTGTAGAGGAACTTGCCAGTAACTTTACTTGGTCTGCTATTGATACATCGACCCTTTAAATTTAAAGAAAACTAACCATGATGAAGTACAGGAAATAATTAGTAAATTAACCACCGCATATTCCAAAGATACAGTTGAAGTCGGAAGTTTACATACACTTAGGTAGAAGTCATTAAAACTCATTTTTAACCACTCCACAGATGTCATGTTAGCAAACTATAGTGTTGGCAAGTCAGTTAGGACATCTACTTTGTACATGACACAAGTAATTTTTCCAACAATTGTTTACAGACAGATTATTTCACTTTTAATTCACTATATCACAATTCCAGTGGGTCAGAAGTTTACATACACTAAGTTGACTGTGCCTTTAAATTCTTTATATTTCGTCGCATATCCTTTGCATGCCATTACTTCCTGATGTCTGTGACCCAACAACATCAAAAGACTCTTGATATCTTATTATCTGGTACTCTTACAAGCGATACTATAATGTCTCTGCATTTGAATGGATCTCTTGGGGGGTGAGACTAGATTTAGCTGTAAATTATGCTGGAACAGTATGGAATACATGATGGAATACATGGTAAAATGGCTGTAAGTCATCAAGGGTCTGAGGTATCAAACTAGCCTCAAACCATCACTCTCTGCTGCCAGATATGCAGTAGATATGGATGGATCACTTCAAGGGTTGTTTCTCCTGACAAATGTTCCTATTGAACTCTATGGAAAAATAAGTCAGGAGAAGAAACCCTTCAAGTTATTTAAGGCTTCTTTGATACGTCAAACCCTTGATGAGTTAGAGCCATTTAGCCAACCACGTGTTTCCATACTGTTCCAGTGTAATTTACAGCTAAATCTAGTCCCACCCCCACAATTCCCATAGAGATCCATTCAAATGCAGAGACGTTATAGTATTGGTTTCCAAAAGAAGGCGGCTCACCACAGATGTACTCAAGGTACAGATCAAAGGAGAACTAGTTAAACATGTATCTGAAGTCAAATATTTAGGACTTATCCTAGACTCTCATTTGAAATTTGACAAACATGTAAAAAAACTAAGTAGGACAGTCAAAGCCAACCTACACTCTTTCAGACTCATCAGAGATTGTTTACCTTTTGACTCAGCCAAGTTATTCATGCATTCTATGACCTTTTCACAAATGCACTATTGCTTAACTTAACTTGGTCCCAGGCAAACCTTACAGTGACAAAATCAATCGAAATGCTTTACAACCGTGCTGTAAAAATACTGGACCGAAAACAGTCAAGATTTCATCATTGGCACATTTTAAAGAAACATAACATCCTAAGTTTTGATAACTTTGTCAAGGTTGCTAATGCCAAGCTCTTTTTCAAATGTATACATGGCCTGGCACCCCCCTCACTTTGGGACCTAGTTATATCTCGGCAAGGTGTTGGTATGTCAACCAGAGGGGCAGTAGTTGGCCAATGTATTGTTCCATTTCACAGAACCACATTTGGCCAGACAGTTTTTAGTACCAAAGGAGCTACTGTCTGGAATTCTCTGCCTATAGATACTAAACAAGAGCAGGACTTTGCTCATTTTTAAATTAAGATCAAGCAGTCACTAATAAACAAGCAGACATGCTCTCATGTATTTTTATTACTGTTATTTATTTATTTATTTTTCTCAATCCTGTCTGGTTTTTATTGTAAAATTGGTATTGTAAAATTGGTCTCTTTTCTTGAACTTGTATTGTCTTGTTAACATCTGGGTGTAGGTCCACCTACTTAAAACCCAATTAGGGACGAACATTGAAAATTAGCATAAGCTACACATGTTTTGATACAGGACATCAGTGTTGTTTTGCAATGTGTCTATGTCTCTGTATCTGTCCCTACTTAAATAAACATCATCATCATGTTTTCAACTCTTTCATTTATCAGCCTGTTGCGCACTCTGCTGTGTGTTCCACCAAACAGGGACCAGTTCCTCTCTGAGCTGATCAGATCTGTAGAATAACAGAAGCAACAGGGGACATGGCTTCACACTTACAGAGTCCCTTCCACCAGGTTGATGCCTTGATGTGTTTGGCTGCTTTCCAGATGGTATCAGCACTCCACTGCCCACTCCACTGGAAAATTTAACCAAACTTATAAGAACTTTCCCCTGATCTAGATATGTCACAGAAACCTGCTCTCCAGAAAGGATCTGGGCCTTTTCAGCACATTTTGTTTATTTATTGTGTTCTTTCTGTTGTGTTTTATTAGCTTTGTTTAACCTTCCTTTTATGTTAGGGGCTATATGACCCAAAATTACTTTTTGTTTTTGACTGTGATTTTCTTCAACAAACGCCTTTAAGACAGCCTAGAAAATTATGAAATTAAAAAAAAGATAATTGGAACTTTATATACTGATCTGTAACAACACCTTAACACAAATGGCAGTAAAATTACCGAAAATGACTGAAAGTTACCTTTGCAACCCTAGTATGGAATGAATAGAATTTGAACTGTTAAAGGGGTAGTTCAACCAAAAATGAAATGAAGATATGTTTCTATATACCCGGAATGCTGTCTATTCATCCAGATATGTTCACTGAGATTTCACTAGTTTTATAGATATCCGCTGCAGCTCACTGTGATATCACCCTGGTGGAACGGACCTCAACGGGTCAAAAGTTTGTGGCACTCAATGTTCCAAAAATGTACATTCTAAAAAATTGACAGCAACATCTCTTTCCAAATATAATGACACAAAATGACTAAAAGGCGACACTGTTGACAAATCCCAGAGAAGAGCATGTTTGTGAAGTCACAAGCAATCCATGAGTGTAAAGTGAGACAGATGAGCAGGTGTATCTAAATTGGATTGTACAGGGTACAAGCAATACCCCCCTCAGTGAACAGCTGAACTGTTTATCCCTGAAGACCTCATTATGTAAAGGAACAGAGAGCTTTTATTCAATAACATGAACCCAGTGTCAATGTCAGCTGTTCAATTTATTTATTTCTAAATAAAATGTAATTAAATAAATTAGCTGTGAATCTTTACATATGCAGTCCACTTGTGGAAATGAAGGTGTTCATTTTTAACAAATTCAATGTCACATATCCCTGGGAGCTGAAAATAGATCAACATCAACATCGTTCGCCATGTAGTATGGCTTGGGACAAGGTTGTTTATCCGCGATGGACAATACGCATGTCATGATTTGTCTCACCTGACCACTCTAGGTAAACTTCACTGGCTCCCTAACTGAATAGAGACATTCATGATTCAGGGTGATCTAGGTAGAGATTTTGACTGCTCACTCAGGGAGGCATTTCCCCCCTTTTACATGGAGGGGGGGGGGGGGGGGGGTGAGCAAGATAGCTTCACTGACCCACGACCAGGACTCACCAATGACCAGCAGGCTGAAGAAGATGGTCATCCCACTGGACTGCTCCTCCTCTTGGGCTTTGACCCCTGTCTGCACAGGCAGGATGGGCTTGGGGGTTGGTGGTGCATGGGTAGTTGCCTTGGCAACGGCTGTAGTGTGGAGTGACTCATTGCTTGGATTTTCAGTGTCATTAAGCCTGCTGCATTGGGAGGACAGTATCCTACGTTTTAACAAGTGGGCTCTGTCCGTTGGCTCACTTCCTACTCCGCTAGCTACGTGAATATTGACTTCAGTTCCAATACAACTGGAAATATCGGTCATCATTCCGAACAAAGTTTCTTAGGACTGATCCTTCACTAAACCCAATGACTGAACACATTTGTTTATAAAATATAGCTAAAATGCTTCACCATATTGTCGTGATAATGATAGGTGGGAAAACGTTTTTTAAGGAGGGGTAACGACTCCATTATTAACTAAGTTAGCTGGGTAACGTTCGTTATTTCCGTGCACGTATCACCTGCCCAGCGGATCACATCAACATAACATGACTGGTAACCTAAATGTATTATACACATACATGTCGTAGTCACTTAGCAAGTAAGAACATTTAGTTATGGTGGCTCTTACCTAGTTGAATCCGACTGTACATCAACCAAGCGCTGGTTGGAAGAAAGTTCTACGTCGGTCTTTACTGCTGTTTGTTTAGCGTCGCCGATTTTGCTAAGTTCTTGTCCACCATTCCCTCCAGCGTCATCACTAGAATGTAAAGCAGAATGTTGGCTCAGGACTTGCTCTGCCACGCATGACGCTGGATGCAGAAGCAATAACGTTAGGTATATGAATACTTGGTATTTTAAATTTCCCATCTTCTTAAATGTCCCTTAAAATGTTACAATTCGGTAAATTGTAACATTAAGATCTCAGTCCATTCCATATCCCCTCATGTTTTGGACATGACACCCTACTTCCTGGTTGGCCCGTTCTTCACAGTGAAGGGAATTGAAGTCTCTAATTAGCGATTGCTATTTGGTATGTCTTTCTTCTTCTATTAGCTGGTATATTTTATTTTATTATATGGAATGCTGTGGTAATATCTTGCGTTGATAATATTCCAGCATGCTTAGGATCAGCGCGCTGTCGTGTTAGTTCTGATACTAGTAATTATTTTTTACTACATTTCCCAAAAACACGTAGTCAAACAATCGGCGTAGTCAGCGAAGCGATCTTCTCTGGGACTTGTAGTTTTAAACTTTACTGCGTGCATCGATTTCATCAGAAGAGATTTTCAACTCTAAATTTTCAGTATTGGAAACGTGCGTAAATTCAAGCGTTTCCTCAACAAATTAGGCAAGACATATTGGCTATTTAAATTTAAAAAAATAATTTACAGTCTAAGCAAATTAAGGAAAGTAAAATTGAAATATCACATTAGGCTCAATATGATCTTAATATGATAACTTAAATAATCACGAGATCTACTGGACAAAATTGTGTCCTTTTCTAAACCAACCAGAAAAAGTAGTCTCAGACAACGGAAGGTGTCTTTTTATATACCACTTTACAAGATGGTGATTCCATTTGTCACTTTCTCATTTGTTTCATAAGAATCTTTCTTTTCTCATTTTTCCTTCTGTCTGTAGATTTTGTAAAATCAACACAGAAGATCCTTTAATATCAATTTAGGATAATTTGCTAGACATTAAATTTTCCTCCTGAAAAATGAATAATACACTAATAGTTTCCTTCTAGGTAGCGGAAGGACAGACCTCTTATATCAGTAGTATATCAGCAAAATAATAATGGCATGATCTGTGATGATTTTTTCTTTATATCGAAGAAAACCAGTTATTTAATAAACCTTATTCAAGTTATATTTTGTAACAGACAGAATATGGTACATTCCATTGAATACATTTAGTTCTAAAACCAAAGCATTGTGAATATGCAGTTGAAGTCGAAAGTTTACATACACCATAGCGAAATCCATTTAAACTCAGTTTTTCACAATTCGTGACATTTAATCCTAGTAAACATTCTCTGTCTTAGGTCAGTTAGGATCACAAGTATATTTTAAGAATGTGAAATGTCAGAATAATAGTAGAGAGAATGATTTATTTCAGCTTTAATTTCTTTCATCACATTCCCAGTAGGTCAGAAGTTTACATACACTTTGTTAGTATTTGGTAGCATTGCCTTTAAATTGTTTAACTTGGGTCAAATGTTTCGGATAGCCTTCCACAAGCTTCTCACAATAAGTTGCTGGAATTGTGGCCCACTCCTCCTGAAAGAACTGGTGTAACTGAGTCAGGTTTGTAGGCCTCCTTGCTCGCACACGCTTTTTCAGTTCTGCCCACAAATTTTCGATCGGATTGAGGTCAGGACTTTGTGATGGCCACTCCAATACCTTGACTTTGTTGTCCACAACTTTGGAAGTATGCTTTGGGTCATTGTCCATTTGGAAGAGCCATTTGCGATTTTTGTTTCATCAGACCAGAGGACATTTCTCCAAAAAGATCTTTGTCCCCATGTGCAGTTGCAAACTGTAGTCAGATTTTTTTATGGCGGTTTTGGAGTAGTGGCTTCTTCCTTGCTGAGCAGCCTTTCAGGTTATGTCGATATAGGACTCGTTTTACTGTGGATATAGATACTTTTGTACCTATTCCCTCCAACATCTTCACAAGGTCCTTTGCTGTTGTTCTGGGATTGATTTTCACTTTTCACAACAAAGCATCTCTAGGAAACCGAACACGTCTCCTTCCTGAGCGGTATGACGGCTGCGTGGTCCCATGGTGTTTATACTTGCTTACTATTGTTTGTACAGATGAACGTGGCACCTTCAGACGTTTGGAAATTGCTCCCAAGGATGAAAAAAACTTGTGGAGGTCCACAATTTTCTTGGCTGATTTCTTTTGATTTTCCCATGATGTCAAGCAAAGAGGCACTGAGTTTGAAGGTAGGCCTTAAAATACATCCACAGGTACACCTCCAATTGACTAAACTGGATCTAAAGCCATGACATAATTTTCTCGAATTTTCCAAACAGTTTAAAGGCACAGTCATCTTAGTGTAAACTTCTGACCCACTGGAATTGTGATATAGTGAATTAAAAGTGAAATAATCTGTTTGTAAACAATTGTTGGAAACATTACTTGTGTCATGCACAAAGTAGATGTCCTAACTGACATGCCAACACTATAGTTTGCTAACATTAATGTGATTAATTAAAAATGAGTTTTAATTACTTCAACCTAAGTGTATGTAAACTTCCGACTTCAACTGTCAGAAGTAACAACTCAGTTGTTTCTAAGTAGTCCATTAGTGGTTCTGTAACAGCATTCTTCAGTACCTTAGAGCAGGGGTTCCCAACCCTGATTCTGGTTTTATTAAGGTCTATCATTGCGAACCACCTGGTGTCCATATGAATTTTAATAATATCTGTTGCATTTTATAAGTTCATACACTGATTGAACAAGATACGCCATACTATAAAAAACACAAATGACATAGTTTCCCAATGTGACCCTTTATACTTTCAAAGAAGTTTAACTACAAACTTCATGAGAAGGTGCAAAGTGATACTGGCAAATACATAAAATTTCAAAACACCGATCTGGATTTTATTCAGCTCTCTAGGGTTCAATAAAGTTATCTCATAGATTCTGTGTAAAATAAATGTATGCTTATGCTTGCAGGACAACTGGGCGTTGAATTATAATCAAATACAAAAATGCAGAGATCATGCCTGAGAAATGTGCCAAGTGTAAGATGAGTAAATGCTGATTAATACAAAATATGAATATATTGCATGGTCAGGGACAAAGTGGTTAGAAAGTCTGAATGTACATCTGGATGCAATCCCTAACACACACATCAAATTTGCTAGGAATGCAAAAATACTCTGAGAAGTTATGAACATGTGCATAAAACACATTTGGTAGACATAGTGAGGGAGGTTACATCCTTGTGCAATACACCTGTAAGCAATAAATGTGCCAGGTTTAGTTAGGCCATGCTGGTAAAGGATATGCATAAGTCATGTTTTTTCAAACATAATGGGTGTGACTGGATTTGGCAAGAGTTGTCCTTACCCTACAGGTGAACACATGTCAACAGACTAAACCTGTAACTGTGCAAAATGTCAGATAAATTAAGTTTGCCAAAAAAGCATTCATATGTGTGAGAAATGTTGTTGGTGGATACAATTGCATCAGAATAATACATCTGAATTGTACTTTAACAGATCTAGACACATTTAATTTGCCCCATTTGAATTTGACACATTTAATTTGCCGCTCCTTCTTGGTTGCCTGGACTACAACACATCCTGGGTGATAAAAGATCACTTTCTATGGGGTTTTCACAGGGACAGTGGATGTAAAGATGTAAAATCTTCATCTGGGGACCACAGAGGTTCCTTCCTTTGTGTGTCTCTGACCTTAAAATGCCTGCTAAACACATTACATTGTTACTGAAACAGCTTTGAAACAGTGTGCTTTTTTATCAATTGCTAGTGATCACTGTTGGTGTCTGAGTGGATCAACAGAGCTAGAATGTAGCTGTCTTATAGTCAATAAGATAAAGCCAACACATCCCGCGCTAAAGTACACCCATCTAACTCCACCGCCATCTGCTGGGAAGACAGGTATTCAGATAGAAGAGATTAGGCTCCGGTGCAATCTGTCTCCAATTATATCCACATACCCGGGACACACTGCAGGGGATTCCATATGCTAACAGATGATATGCAGGGGATATGCTAACAGATGATATGCAGGGGATATGCTAACAGATGATATGCAGGGGATATGCTAACAGATGATATGCAGGGGATATGCTAACAGATGATATGCAGGGGATATGCTAACAGATGATATGCAGGGGATATGCTAACAGATGATATGCTGGGGATATGCTAACAGATGATATGCAGGGGATATGCTAACAGATGATATGCAGGGGATATGCTAACAGATGATATGCAGGGGATATGCTAACAGATGACAACCCTTCCCCCTTCTCTCCAGCGTGTCTCTCAACTCCATTCCTCTTGTACTCTACTTTCCTCTGCAGTTGCCCAACCCCCATCCCAGCAGAACTATATCTAAAATGCTCTATTTAAAACCTACAGTGACAGACTTGTTTATATGACCTTGTATACACACAAACACACACACACAGGCAACATATTCATGCATGTAAGCATGCACATATTTGTGTTCATGCATTTATGTAATGCAATGTAGTGTAACACGTTCCTTCTCCTAGGCTTGCACGAGGTGAGAAATGAGGTGAAATCGGAACAATGGTGGTCACAGTGGATATACTCCAAATGATTTGTCCTCTATTTGGATTGTGGAGAGGAAGTGAGAAATAAGGAGGACGTAAAGTTAACGGAGAACTTAGTGTGAACTTAGTCCAACAAAAAAATAGGCAGATGAATTAGAGGTCTGACATTGTGGAGGATGGTGCAGTGTGACATACAGATCACGAAAGACGGCAGAGGTTTAACCCAGAGGTTGTAAATTCCACAGTGGGGCACTACTATTGTATCCTTAGGCATGGTACTTAATTGTTTTATAACAGACATATACACAAGACAGTTATAATGGAAAATTCAGTATGACGAGTAAGGACGTCTACCTTTTCAGAAGCTGACTGGCAGGGCTAAGGAGCAGCAGTGAGGCTGAGTCGGCTTGTGGAGGTGCAGGGCAGAGTGGAAGGTAACTGACAGCCCATTTCCACTGATAAGTGGCACGGGCAGGCTGACCTAAAGGGTAGGTAAGGCTAAATCCCCACATAATTACACAGTGAGTAGTGTTTGGAAGCCTCACTTGTGACACATCTTGTACGACAGTGTGTGGGTCAAGGTCTTGAGGCTATCCTCCCCATAGTAATTAATGGACTCCCACAGCCAGACTCTCTTGTTTGTACAGATAAGGGCAGAACGGAATTACATTCAGGGTTACTGTGTGTACAAACCCACATCATATAGGAATGCCAATAAAAACACTTTAGAACATTTGAAATGAAACAATTAATACAAGGTTAAACTGAAGACTGTCAGCTTTAATTGAAGGGCATTTACATCCATATCCAGTGTTCCAGTACTAGGAATTGTTGCTATTTTAAACCCCCCATTTTAGGGGACCAAAAGTATTTGGATAAATTAACATGATCTTAAATGAAGTCATCATATTTATTACTTGGTTGCAATCCTTTGCATTCGATGACTGCCTGAAATCTGTGAACCAAAGACATCAGCAGAAGCTGGGTAAATTCCCTGGTGATGCTCTGCCAGGTCTGTTTGTTTCAGGGGATTTTTGCCTTCAATCTTGTCTTCAGCAAGTGAAATGCATGTTCAATTAGATTCAGGTCAGGTGATTGACTTAGCCAGTCAAGAACATTCCACGTTTTGGCTGTGAAAAACTGCTTTAGCAGTGTGTTAGCCATTGTTCTGCCACAAGGTGAAGCACTGATCAGTGAGTGTTGAGTGTTGGCTTTTGGTTGGATTTAAGCAGATAAGATGTTTCTGTACACTTCAGAATTCATCCTGCTGCTGCCATCAAGATTCACATCATCAGTAGTGAGCCAGTTCCAGTAGCAGCCATACATGCCCAACTCATAACACTACCTGCTTTGGATCATGAGTAGTTCTTTTCTTTCTCAACACTTCTTTCCATCACTTTAATACAGGTTAATACTAATCTCATCTGTCCATAAGACTGTGTTTCAGAACTTTTTTTTAAATGTACTTTTTAGCCAACTCTAACCTGGCTGTTCTGTTCTTGAGGCTTACCAGTGGTTAGCATCTTGCAGTGAACCCTCTGAGGTCATGCTGATGTAGTCTTCTCTTTATTCTTTACACCACAACTGGACTTTGGGTTGTGTAGTTACCTGGCCATGATATGAGTCCAAATAGTGGCGAAAATATGTTCATTAGTTGCTCTGTGCTCCCCAGGGTTGATAATCCAGAATATGGTATTTGTCGCTCTCCATTCACTTCTATGGGGCAGCTAAAACAGTCTCAAAATGACACTTCTAACACGTATACGACCGCGAAAGAAGTGGATTCTGTCAATACAAACAATAACCAGTCCTCGTACGTATTTTTTTATTTATTCAATGGCCCTTTTCTTGCTTTTTCTTTTTTTATTTGGAACGTAGATCCGGTAGGTATGCTATGTTCTTGTGCCAGAAACAGCGTTAATGTGCCGATGCATCAGAAACCACTCATTGGTCCAAATTTCCACAGAAGCAAACGTTCCTAGTACTAGTATACATGGTCCGACCTGCCGACATTTTGGTCGTCTTTTCTGGTAGCTTGCTAACAACATTGAAGAAAATAGTACTTTATAAATAATTTTAATTACACAAAAAAAAAATACGTACGAGGACTGGTTATTTTTTGTATTGACAGAATCCGCTTCTTTTTTCCTGGTCGTATAAGTGCTAGAAGTGGCATTTTGAGACCGTTTCAGCTTCCCCATAGAAGTGAATGGAGAGCGACAAAAACCGTATTCTTAATTATCACCCCAGGTAACGAACATATTTCGCCACCATTTGGACTCATATCATGGCCAGGTAATTTCATATTCATTGTTTCATTTCAAATCCAATGTGCTGGAGTACAGAACCAAAGCAACATAATTTTGTCTCATACTTACGGACTGCACAGTAGGCTACATACAGTAGCCTGTATACTTTTCTGTGATTTTATCTTAACACTATAATTCACTCCAAGGGACAATTTGTTTGTTGCAGCAATGCGTTGCAAAAATAGATGTTAAACTAATTTGTATGCCCAAAGTAATTGCTGTATTCGTCCACATGATATTGTGGATGACAAATTCCCGCATGTATTTGATTTTCAAAATGTAGCAATCTGCAGTTTATAGGCTACAGAGTCCCTCCCACTCGACGGATGCACTTTTCCCGGCCGACACTCCCTCTCTAACGAAGGTAGCCGGAGTGTGATCGCTGATCTGCAGTGTGCCGACTCGGACGCTCGTAATGCCCCATTCATCACCACAGGAGGAGCGACGGCAACCATCCCTAACATCGTGATGATGAGATTTCACTGAAACACTAACAGTATTAACGAGCCTCCGAGCAGTCAAGTGCTCGCATTAAACGCCGCTACTGACGCTTGTACAGTTTCCCAGTCAGGGCAAGATTTTAATGTCTACCTAAGGCTAGCTAGCCTACTTCTTGTTAGCTTTTATCCTACCTTGCTCGCTGTCCGTACTTCCTCGCTTGGTGCTTTTCTAGTTAGCCTCTCCTCCTACTGCAGCAAGCTTAACTAGCTTCTGGCTTCAAGTTAACGTTATAGCACGGATAGAGGAAGATTTTTCTTTTCATTCATCGCGGGTTTCAGTTACGGTTCCTTAAAAACCTTTCCACGTATTTTAATTCGCAAGATAAAAATATAATGCGGAGATATTTCAGATTGCCGAGAAGGTCATTCCTTGGGCTGTTATTTCTGTTCTCTCTTTCCACCTCTGCATTATACTTCATCTATTCAGCACCGGGCATCGGTAAGTCTTTTCCCCTTTCTGTCCAATTCATTAGCGGCTACGTTAGTAAAACAGCTTAACTTGTAAAATCAAATGACAGTGATGTGATAAAACAAGCTAACCTTAGCTTACTAGCTAGGTATGTACCTAATATGCGCACTGAGCGCTGAAATGTTAATGAGTAATATTGTTGGTCATGAGTTTGAATAAACCTTATTCACTAGCTAGAGAAATATAACGTTAAAGAATATGACTAAATAGCTTGCTCTCTGACAACGTTAAATCGCTCCAGTGAGAAGTGTAGCTACCCAGCTAACAGATGTCCTAGCCTACATTTCACTCTGTCTACCTAGGTAAATTAGCCAGTTTGGAGATTTTGGGAATAAGCAAACTGAGTTGCATGTTGTAGCTCTTCACCTGTTTGATGATGATGATTATTATTATTATTAACGCCAGTGGCGAGGTAATGACAGTAGTCTAAACATTTCGATTATTTTTTTATTCAGCCAGCAGTTACTATGTCTTACTAGCTAACGTTAAATTTGATAAGATACAAGCACGTTTCAGATTTTCCTTCATGGATTAGCCTACTGTGGTGTAACGTTAGCCTACCGTTAATTTCATTAGATTTCTACTACGTATAGGCCTATTTCTCTCAAATGCTTAGTAACTTACTGGACGACCTTGATTTTGATTTGAGGATTATTTTATATGGTGCTTGATAATAAAATGTAACGTTAGTGGAAATCGATGTGAAGCAGGCGTTGTGGACTTAAGTTATAGCAAAATATAACATTATTCGTTACCTGTGTTCCTGAGGTTGTACGCTATCACCGAGCTAAACTCAAGGTTGAATCCAAAGTTACATTATAAAACCTCGTTTTCACGTTGCGGGTTGCCCCGAGTAATGTTACCGTTAACACCCTGTGCTATTCAGGAACGTTATAACTTCTCCCACGGACACGCGAGGGAGGTAGTAATGACCCTATTGCCAAAGCCTAGTAGTGCGCGTGGTGCTTGGTGGTGGTGAGGGATGCACTTGTCACGAGGGTAATGGTTTCGATGGGATATGACCGAATTGTTGAGATGCTGAAACATTTTAATACCCGATACCTTTTTACAACCCGATACCTTTTTACAACGATGCTTATATTGCAAGCCCATATAGTTGATTAATTGTTAAGTTTGCTTCATAAAATGCGTTTATATGTCGCCAGTATGGTACAAGATTGAATTCTAAATGCCTTTTCTCATATGGAAATGGAATATACTGTAGTATATTTTAAATATATTGTGAAGATCATTTTGATATATTTACAATATACTGCTGTATATTCTTTTTCCGTAAGGGTTGGCATCAGTCTTAGGATAAGTGGTTGCCAAGTGTTGCATTGTAGGCCTATAGTCCAAAGGTCGGAATTTTTATTAGTCTTCATCTGTAGTTGCAGTGGTGTAGTAGTGCCTGGAGAAGTGGGTATACTCTAATTTAGCAAATCAATTGATACATGCACCAGTGGGGATTAAGTGAGTATACTCTATGCCCACTAAGAAAGAAGTGGGTATAGTGCGTATACCCATGCATACCCTCCACTATACTACTGGTTGTACCCATCTTGTTTTACATGTATATGCAATTTACAGCACGTGCTGAGAATTTGATGTCTCTGTGTCAATTGGCCCAAACAATATAGCCTAGCCTACTGCATCTTATGTAAGCAAAAAAAAAAAAAAAACTCTCTGGGTCAATAGAAAACATACACTTACTTACAGATTAAGTTCTCCAATGTCTGCTAGAAATGTGTTGTTTATGGACACATATGTTTTATAATTCTGCTGTTTAAAGTAAACCAATGAATAAAACTGAGAGAGTGAATGGTGTAGATGGTCATATCAGTTCCTCTACTTTGAGAACAATGTGTTTAACACAGCAAGTTCCAGAATGTGCATGACTTGTTCTATAACTGTGAACCAAACAGTTTCTATTGCTGCAATTTATTACAAGCACAAGGTTGAATTTTTATGATTTGTTCAAGTAAAATTATGGAATGTGAACTTGCCATAACTGTTACTTTGGTATGCAGTGGCCTTGGAATGATATTTCTCCTCCGCAGAAATAACACCCTAATTGACAGATAGGGGGAAATGTGCATTTTAGTTTATGAGGGAACCAGATGTGAAGAAAAACTAGTCTAAAGACTTGGAGATTTAAGTTGGCTACTGGGCAGTCATGTTCTAGAGTTGAGCTAGCTGGACTGGACTGATATTTATGAAGCAGTTGATTTTTGAGTTTTATAGTATTTACTGTCCTCCGTGGGGAAGGATATAAATTAGAGTTGCCTTTGAAAAGCAGCACCAGCAGTAACAATTATATGAATACTACATTGTGCATTAAAAGAACATTTGTCTTTTTAGCAATGTTGTAGTTTACAATGATCCATTATCATAGGGCTGTCAAAAAGCTTACTGCTAAAGCACAGGGTTCAGTGTAGAGACCGGTAGGGATAGCGTCAGCCCGAAAGGTTTCCCCATCTCAGTGAGCCAGAGCAAATCTGGTCATGGATTGCCTGCCGTAAGCCTGTCATGTAGCATAACTCTTCAACACAATGACTCTGTGGCACAGTTTGAGGACTTCAGAGTGGCTATAAGAGCCCCTGTGTACACCGTTTTTAAAATGTATGCAAACATTTTGGATTTATTCAAGTAAACCTTGCTTGGATAGTGTTAATACATTGCAAATTGAACACTGTATAATTATATAATTATCATATTCATCTGAATGACATTGCCCAGTGTTAAAGTATGCCACAATAACATTGAAGCATCAATAACAAGCTCAATTAGCAACAATAAAAAATGCATGAAGCACAAAAAAATGGCTCTTACTATTTTACAGTTTGCCTCAGTCAAAGGTTTTTGTAAAAGTTTTACTTTTACATCCTCATAGTTCGCTATCTATTGCACATGCTGTTCTGAACATTTCATTTGGCCCATTGTGTGTCTGGGAAGCAGGGAACAGGTGAGTGCAGGGAAGATGTAGTGTAGGACAGCATTGGAATTTAAGGCTTAGGCCAATTGGTTACGTTGCACACATTGTAAGTTGTAATGGTAAATTACAGTTTGCAGTGCATGCACATGTCAGTCCAGATGATGGATGGCTCATTTTATTTTATTTTCATCCCAACTTCCAGAATTAGGTAAATAATGGGCAGTTGTCAATTAACAGAAGCCATGTAATGGATTTGAAATAGGAGTACAGCTGCATTGTGTTGGTTCCCAGGGTTCACATGGGTGAATGACAAGTATTCACCCCCCCCCCCCCCACCACCATCACCACCAAACCACATGGGGAACGAGTAGTATCAGCCACCACTCGCTTGATAGTGGATCCTCTTGGGAGGACTTGCCTTTGGAGACCTTGGCAAAGTGCCAGGCGAATACCCCAGACCCAGGGCCCAGATCCCCCTTCGCCCATCCCCCGTGAGAGAGGCTGCAGAGAGAGTAGACTCGGGCCGCAGCTGGGCTTGACTGCAGAATTGTATTTAATTAAAACTGGAGAGGATCCCGTCACACTGCACAAACTGAGCACCTATTTATAGAAGAAAACCCTGGGAGAGACCAGGTGCTTTCCACGGTTGAGGGAGCTCTGCTTACGGTGAGAGAAAGGATGTGCGTTGAGCGGTCAATGGTGCATAACACTGTTATTGTCCCAGAACACATTTACTGTAACATACATTCTTATTGTATGACCGCCTAGTTGCAGCCATTGACTCACTAAAATCAGTTTTTGCAGGACTAAGAACTATTTGTGTATAATACTACAGGTGAAAAGTATGTGAAAGCAAATGTAGATTAATGGATTAAAGAGTAATGCAGAATAGTACTGTTAAGTGCTCTTAACACATCACATTAAAAACACATGGCGCAGTCTCAAGAAATGTTTGTGGCGATTTGAGATAGGTAGCTGATTTCCAAATTCATGTCATAATTTCTACATCTAAACATTTTTATTTTCTGTTTTTTGTTTTTTTAAGCAAAGCTCAATGTTCATGAGATCATAATTATTTCTTAATAGAATAGGCCTATGAAGCAATGTAAAGCAAATGTGTCTTAACCAGAATACATTGAATCTGATAGACGTTATCTTTTTACTAAAATTATCTTATGCCCAATTATGTATTTGTATCAGGATTCCATTACACAAAATGAGAAAACGTTGAATCCAAAA
This sequence comes from Synaphobranchus kaupii, assembly GCA_029718625.1. NCBI lineage: Eukaryota > Metazoa > Chordata > Actinopteri > Anguilliformes > Synaphobranchidae > Synaphobranchus > Synaphobranchus kaupii. The sequence goes on along the minus strand of CM056378.1, from coordinate 103,219,901 downwards.
ATCTCTAATTTAGCGCTAACTGTAGCGTAATTTAAAAAACGTTGTCTTTGTAAGTTGGAACCACATTGATTTTCACTTCCGTATTGCAAGCTACTCACAGAAAACTTGTTTATACATCCTCATATATAATTAACACTGCCAAGGCAACAGAAGACCTTGCAGGTTTATTCAATTTGGTTGTAATGATTCATTGATCCCTTCCAGAATGTTGTTCCAAGAGGGAATATGTTGACTGCTCACTTATGGTGTTGCATTCCTTTTGAAGTTATCTTTAAACATAGGGTATTTAGCACAGTAGCCTTTGACCAAATCTTTAAATAAAATAATTTGTCTTCAGTGGGGATGAGAGTATAGCCTGGTTGTATGTCGACATGGCAACTACAATGCGTGTTACACATGGGCCAGAATTTAAGCTTCTAGTTAATATTTATTAGCCTAGGTGTAAATCTGATCTCTTGCCCACATCTGTGTTTTCTTCCTCGTGTAACTAGTCTTCTCCTCATTTTGTACAGCACAGGTCTTCTTAGCCTGAGAACACAGCGAGCACTGGCCCCACTAGTAGGCACTTGTACATCTGCAGATCCCTCCCAAAATTATAAGTGCAATAGAATAACAGTGGGTCCCTTCAAGCACACTGATACCATGTGAAAATAATTTCCATCTGTCATCACTAGACCCTGCAGGTAGCCTTTTGTGCCTCTGTATTGGGTGCCCGGTTGTGTAGAAGTCTATCTGATCTAAAAGAGCTACACTAGCGCTGATTGGCTGCCTACATTTCTGTGGTAGGTCTTTTCACACTTGTGTTTTTTGTGCCTTGTACATGGAGGAGAGGGCTGTCTGATGTGATCAGTGTTTAGCAAACTCCAGGCATTTACCTTTGTGGTGAAATGACAGGAAAGGCTTCTTTTTTTTTTTTTTGCCTCTCTTACCATCCTCCCCACTGTGCGTGGGGGCAAAATAAACTTGGGTCCTCTTCCAGGCAAGTTTGTAACAGTTCCAGTTGCTTTGAACTTTTTAAGTATTGCCCTAAGGGTAGATATGGGCATTTTCAGGTGAGTAGCTATTTTTTTTATAGCCATTCCCTGACTTATGAAGCTTAACACACTTTTCCCTCATTTGATTTGTGTGCTCTCTTATCTTTCCCATGTTGATGTATGAATAAGGGAATATGGCTTCTGAAACAAGAAGTCATGGATTACTTTTGAAAGTTCCTAAACACTCTGATCAACTTTAAAAAGTAAAATATAAATGGAAAAAATGCTTCAGTTACATTTTGTTATAATTGTGGCACACATAGTTTTGTTAAAATAATTTCTTGATGAGGGATATTTTTTTCTCAGAATAAATTTACTTCAATTAAAGGTTGGATTTTTTCAGAGTGTGATTAAGCTAATTCACCAAAAGGTGATTTTTTATAACCCTTTTTAGTCATCTTTACCAGCCAATAATTGTGGAGGGCACTGTATATTATAGCTAAATAATAATTATACATAATTTTCTGAAAAGTAGCTTGCCCTCCCCACTCTTTTGCTGGAGGAACTGAAACTGCTTTTCCAGGCGTGCCCCCTGCTCCGCCCTGTGGAGCCGCATTTATTTTTGGAGGTGAACTCCTTATCGACTTTTCTGTTTGACGTATGACAGTTCTTGAGCATCTCTATGTTAATTAACTGAACTGAAACATGCATAGTACTGTCTTTGTAGCCTACATTTTGATCAACTGCAACACCACAAACTGCGCATTTACTCACACAAAGAACAGCCTTTCAATTCTCAAAAAATAAAGTTCAAGTCGACTCTACTTCAGGGTACTATACCTTATCTTACATGTGTTTCGGTTGAGAGGTCTATCGTGTGACTACTTTCATTGCTCCTTAATATTGTGCAGGCTCAATCATTGTATTCAATGGTATTGTGTAAGATGCTTGGGCATGCAATCCTCAACATAATTGGAAGAATTCAGTTGTTGAACATAATTTCTTCAAAGACACAATAGGATCTATTTTAATACAAATACCAACAAAGGCTTGTCTCAGACTTATGGTCTCTCCCCACCCTTGTATTTGGCTATTTAGGCCTATATTGTACAATACTATAGCCTGGATAAACCACATACTCATTCATAGACTGAAAATATTTGATCTGCATATCAGCTGAATCTCGTATTTGCCTGATAGTTACCAAAATAAATCCTGTATCTCACTGTGCATTATACCATACATTTTTTAGGCTAATTCCAGCATGGTGAACCGCTCATACAAGGATGGATATCTGCTCATACAAGGTGAAGGGGAAAGTGTTGTTTTTTGTGGAAGCATTGTTTGAAATAAGGAATACGTGTAGACTAAACAGTCCTTAACAGCCTGTGTCAGTGTCTCCCCTGAGTGTTTAAACATGAGAATGGAGTAAACAGCACTAATGGCTTTCCCCAGTGATGGCTGTGGTTCATCAGTTATTTTACAGCCTGACGCAAGGATTCTTAAACCTGACTCTAGCGTGGTTGTGCTTGCCAGGAGACTGAAACATCTCTTGCCTCAAGAAGTTTGTCACAAGGGATTTTGTTTATTTTTTATTTTTTGTTTCTCAGTTCGAACCTCAAAGGCCTTGTTGTCAAGAGACTTGTCCTGTATAATAGAGTCTTTGGCCTGGCTAGCAGATGTTAGTATGATTGGGGTAATTAGCCATGTAACCCAACCAATTTGAAATGAATTTTCTCTTTGACGTCTTTGTCATCATCATTGCCTTGGTGATGGAGAATATCCAGTCAGTGTGACAGTAAACAGCATAACAAATGGCACTGTACATCCCCCAACCTTTGGTTTGCAGAGTAAAATATGCAGCTAGGACTAATGGATTGCATAACATATTCAACCAAAACTTGTTACAACCTTTCAACACATTTGAACCATATGGTGCAGAGACATAGAGTATTACTGGTAGTTCACTTATTGTTCTTCAATATGGGAACACAATAAAGTGTATACCTTTGTGTAAAAATAAAAAGAAACAAAAGGCTTCTGCATATTTAATGACATCTCTATATTTAATAGGCTATATGCAAGTTTCGATTGCTTTAAAGCTAACCTCAAAAAAACAGGTTCGGTTTGTAGCAACTAAATAAAACCTTAACTCAAAGATATTGCAGAAATGAAGTGTTTGATGTTCATCACATCAGTAACTCGGGGATTTTTAAATGGGTGCGGTTGTAATTTATGGTCATACGCTCAGTGGATGGGACTAACCCCAACCCCGTGGAGCATTGTCCTTCATACCGGCCAAGGACGTTAATTCATATGGCTTTGCCTTAAGCTTTGTCAAGGAAAAGAATTTCGGTGACCAACAAATCTGCATTTCGGTTCACTCTCATGTGACTTTATGCCCTTTTAGCATAATACACAGTAGGGCATGCTGAAAACAGAAATAATGTTAAAGGGACAAGAAGTGCAGTAATGGAATGTCACTGAAAGCTACAAAAAAATCTTAAAATGAAAAATAATTATTGGAACCTTGAAGAATGCACTTCATTTAGAATCAATTTCCTGTTCCCTGAATGTACAATACAATCAAAATGTACAGTAGGTCTGCTTCAGGAAGGCAGAAGGTGAGTTGGTAAGCTGTGTGCGTGCGTGCGTGCGTGCGTCCGTGCGTGCGTGCGTGTGTGTTCATTGGTGTGTGTCTTTGTCTCCATGTGCGCTTGGCTGTAGCCAGGGATAAGGTTAACAGGCTTATGGGAGATTACAGCATACAGCCAGTGTAATTGAAGGATGAGCGGAGAGCAGTGGGTAAACAGGGATGATGACTAGCAGAGATTTTCGTCCGCTTGGGGGGAAAAAACAGACAGGCAGCCCACTGGGCATCTCTCTCCGCCCTCTGCCGTGCCCAAGGCTTGCTGTCAAACTTGCTCCATCACTTCCCTGAATCTTCCACGCATTTGCAAGAAGGAAATAAAAATAGTAATGACATCACCTGTAACGATAGTAATGACAATAGTATTATCAGCAGATATACTGAAGAATTTATTACGTACCTTGTTGAGACATCTTGGGGCATAGCAACACCGTAATAATATAAGAAACAATTAATTTTGTTTTTTTACAACATGAAACATTACTAAAAACATACATAAATCAGATGTGAGTTGGTGATAAAACAGCCTATTTACAAATAAATTATCCTATACTTTAATTTGGAATTTTGCAGGTGTTTTATTCCCAATATTTAGTGATGTGTCATCAGATGGCTGATCAATTGACAATAAAGTCATGTCATGTCATGTCAGAATTCTGAGTTACTTATTTTCATTGCACCTTTTTCAGTGAATGCCTTTACCATTACCATGCCCTAAATCGGCAGAAGAGGAAACGGGGTAATAGCCAGGTTTTTCTATGCAATGAAGCTGGAGATCACAGAACACTATGAGGCTGCTGCTAGCGAGCATATAGTTTCGAGCTTCAAATGCTTCCTATGTGCATCACACATATATCATATCATGTGCACCGTGTGGATCATTTCCCAAAAAAATAGCAAAGATGGCAACTTAGGCATGTGGTACAGCTGAAGTCCACACTAGCTAGCGGCATTCATAATCACCTTACAGGACCCTGGCACCTCAACAAAACAGGTTAACCAAATAACAGTGGGTAGACTAGAGCAGGTTGGGCTGATAAGAGTTTCCTGTTAATTTATTTATTTATTTTGGCTGTGACTACATGTTTGTCATCAGACTCCATATCCCATGGCCAGCCATCCGGCGCCTGTGTTGATTGGTTGATTTACACAACTTAATGAGATTTGCTGACTGGCTCAGAGCAATACGCGAGCGGAATGCGTTTACACTCAAAGTCAAGTCAGCTTGGCTTTTTACTGCCAGCTTCCTAATTGCATGTAGCTTGCTAGTACGTAACGTATCAAAGACAGGTATAGATATCTAGCTTTTTGGAAAGCTATTTGTGTCAAATATTAACCACTTCCACAGTAAAACTTTGGATAATTTCAACAAATGAATATGCAATGCTTAGATACTACATGGATACTCTGACTGAATATATCTCAGACAGTCCTGCACCCTGTGATTCTGCATATCTTCTTGATTAAATTAATTTCCTGCTCTACGCTAGTTCAAATGCAAGTGCATTTTTTTGCTAGTTCAGTACGGAAGTTTTCCTCATCCTCATACTTGCAGTGCATTGCGTGTCTTGGCTGAGTGGACAGAGAGAATTGGGTGAGCTATTCTTTCAGTTTAAAGGTCTGTGAACCTGTGTGCTGTCGATCTAGAAAAACGAGCCTGAAGTTTCACTGGAAGCATATGTTGCAAGGCTTTTTCAAGCTCTAATTACCGTACCATCTAAAACTATGCAATGGAGTGCTTTGTGTGAGGTAAAACTTGTGTGGTGTATTTACCGATTGACATAGGTGTCTCACTGTAGCTATTCTGAACAAATTAAGCTGGTGCTTATATTTTGTACTTTCATGTATTTATATATGAGTCCTAGTGGAATGTAGCCTATATTTTTTTAGCCTAAATTATAGTTTATTAGGAATGCTTGCTGAATACCACTTTTCTGCTTGCGTGCTTCTTGTAGTCATTTTCTGTTATCAATAATGATTATGCTGCAAGCGCTCTCTTACAGTACACGTTTAGTGGTCTTTAAATTGTATTTTACATTCTGATATTTTTACCCACATATTAGTAATATCAGGGTCCAATCTTGAAAACCAACAAGAAATTGGCAGTTTCACCATTGTATCTAAATAATTGTAAAGATACATTTAGTGACTGTTATGTAGCCTCTGTATGCCTGACAACTTGTAATTACTACTTCTTTTAACAAACAAGCACAGCTCAAAAGTTATTTTAGTTATTTATTAAAGACCGTTTCATTTCTAAAATAAGTTTTGCCAAACATATTCCTTTATAGTATGTTTCTGCGCCAATTTCACATTCATTAATCGCCCATTAAACTAATATATGACAGTGGCAGATTTTTTCAATTATGTATTTGCGTTAGATGACAAAAGTACCCATGTCAGTCAGGCCCTACTGATTTCCAAAGAAGGATATATCCCTTGAGCCATTTAGAATCCATGCTGCGACTTTACTCTTTTCTTCAGCATTGTCAAGAAGCCCATATAAATCTTTCCGATCTTAATGCTTACATGCTGTGTAAATATACTATACTGGCGTGCCCATTCCCATCTCCCTTCTCTGTTCTGTCATGGGCAAACATTTATGTGGGAGCATTTTATTTTCCACCAAGGGTGTTGGTAGCCTATATTTTAAGAGTGAGTGATTCATTCTGGAACCGTCATTTGAGGCCATGAAAAGGATTTTACTGTTAGGCCAAGGTGTGGACACAAGCCACACTGCACCATGACAACAGCTTTTGACAAGGGGTAAGTTGAAATACTACTGCATCGGTAGTCATGGCTTCACACCAGACACCCAACATTGGAAGTGGGATAAATTATATAAATAAATATAATACAGTAATTAAAAACAGGCATTGTATAAAGGCTTTCATTTGAAGCTTAATTAAACGTTTTAAACTTCATAATAACCTTTTCGTCTTGATTCTGTTTTCTACCCTCATTTATGTATGTTGCTAAGGAAACCACAAGCATAGATGTCTGGGGCTTTCAGTGTTTTCACTACTTGTATAAGGAAGAATCCGTCAGAAATTTAGAAATTGACAGGTATGATTAACCGTTGGCTGGAAATAATCGCCATAAAAATGGCGGAGCACTGCCTTGTGACCAAAAGAAGCAGCTGAAAAGAGAGCAACCTCACAAACATAATTGGGGTGTTTGTTTAATAAGATTTTCATAGGTGAAACAAGTACATGCTGTATTGTCCACGAGCCCACAGTGCACCTGAACCATCCCGTGAGGCTTTTTAATAACAGTCGTCATCTCTGTGAATTTTTCCATGACAGATAAGACTGGTAGCCTTGGTAATATGTAATGGTCACAATGCCTGGCGGCCGCATTCATGCGCTCCTGAGCCAGCCTTGGGTTGATCGCCCCAGGAGCAGATGGTCCAACCCTCGCTCTTCCTCTCTCTGTCATGTGTACCAGGAAGCAGCACACTCAGATCATATTCCACTCACGGCCTTTGATACCGTTTCTCAGGCTAACTCTTCATGAGTGTTTATGGCCTTGCACTCCGAGATGATCCGCAATCTCAAACCGCTGTAAACCGCAAGCGCCATCTACTCATTAACTTTAAATTATGTTTACCCGTCTCAGCTCAGTGTACCTGCTGACACATCAAGCCCCTCCCACCCTTCACATTTTCTGTGTGCTTCCTTTGCCTTGGCTGAACAGGCCGTGTGCACCAAAGCTCTGTGTGTCTCTCATGAGACTATTCCTGTCTGCAATGAAACCATATATTCTGGAATTCAGCCACTTATATTGTAATGCGTATTTAGACGGCTCACTTTTGTTGTGTGTGTGAGGCCTGTAATTGGGGGAACACTTAATTGCTTCATAGATGTCTAGGTACCCGGGCGACTCTTTGCGAGTCTTAAGTCGTCCATATCTGCTTAATGGCCGCGCTTGCTACATCTTTGTTTAATACGTGCTGTTATTGTGGCAAAACAGAAAGGGCACGGTTCTCTCAGGCCGTCCTTGTAATTTGGTTCCTGCTGTGCCATTAAGGGATTTGCTCCTTTTCACTTGAAGGAGGGCGTCCCTCTCCCCCCACGCACTCGGCTTCCTGCTGTGAGAGTTTATTTAGCTCAGCAGGAGGTGGGCTGCCTGCAATACCCTCCAGCCTAACACAAAGAGCGGACGAGTGCGGAGAAAAGGCCAGGGGGGGGGGTTTTCCGCGAAGCGCTCCGTCTGGGTTGCTCACAACTCCGGTATGCAGGAAGTTCTGTAAAATTCCTGGATTGTTGATACCCAGGCTGAAAGGCATCTAGGGGACCCGCAACATAAGTTAAAAAGGGTTATATTCAAAAAGGTTTTATATTTTTAAATATTTTCCCAAATCAATAGTTATTTTATATTATGTCTGGCCAGGGACTCCCTGTTGAAAACCAAGGGTTTATGCGAATGATGAACACACTGTATGCTATGTACGAAAAGAAACCCCTCATGATGCATTTCCTAATATGAATCAGCTCACGCCCACACAGCCGAAAAGTGTGATGGCGTAACGGCATGTGATAGTCCTTCTGAGCTCTGCTCGTTGCTCAGACTTCCTGTCCCATGCCCAGAGTAACGATCAAGAGGGCTTTTTTGGGAAAATGGAAATTCCGAGGAATTTCGCAATGATGGGAGGAAATTGAGAAGGGCGGAGGGGGATGGGCTGGGTGCAGGCTGGCTAGGCGCTCTAGTGAGGGATGCGGTGTGGGGCTTGGGCGCCCCCATGATACACCCATGACCAGGGCTCATGTGACTCTCAACTGCATGGGACCCCTGTCCTGGTTGACCGGGTGCAATCAGATGTCCCGTCCCCAGCGTGCAGTCCCATGACCCCACTTTGCTCACCCAGAACAGTAATCCCCTGCCCCCTCAGAACTCCTTTGGAATCACGGGACTGTGTGTGTGTGTGTGTGTGTGTGTGTGTGTGTGTGTGTGTGTGTGTGTGTGTGTGTGTGTGTGTGTGTGTGTGTGTGTGTGTGTGTGTGTGTGTGTGTGTGTGTGTGTGTGTGTGTGTGTTGGGGGGTGTGTTTGGTTGGTTGTGAATTTTGCAGGAGGGTGTGTCGGGACAAGGAGCACACTAGCGACTCATGTACGCCGCTTTAATCACATGTCTGCTGTAGGTGTAGATTAAAGATAAAACCCCTCATTAAGTGCACTTTCCAGGAGGGAAAACGTTGCGTCTGCAGTCCTCGGTAACCCTGGCCGATATTCCCTGGTCACAAGCCATCATTACTGTTACATGGGACTTCGACCCACAGGAAGAAAAGCTTTTCACAATTAGTGGTGAGCATGAGCAGTATTGATTTGGTGTGTATAGTAACTTAAGCGTTTCGCTCACGATCAGACTGATATCGTCCCATATGGGCTGTGTTGGTAGGACCTTGTCCTAGCAGGAGAGGGAGGCAATCACGATGACTAACGCTGTGGGGAACCAAAAATGCAGGACCGGGACAAATGCTTTAAAACATCATTGCACTGATTCCTTAAAAAACTATCCGTATCCAAAATGTTTTTAGAAGCACATCATGGCAAGTTTAATGATTCTGCACCATTGTGAACAGTACACTGTCTGCACGAATCAGTCTTCATACGTAGCATAAATGGGGACTGGCCTAACTACAGTGTTTGTCTGATTTTCAGCCTCTAGATTTTGGCCTGAAATGCCTCTGATCCTGTTTATGCTGTATACATCTCTGCTTCTGACAGCTCAACAGTGCTCCTGTGACTAATGTTCAATTAGCTTCTGCATTGTGTAGGAAATGGAACTCAGATCTTCATCAATGTACAGTCAGCTGGGAAATTAGCCTTTCAACGTTTGTTTGTTAAAGGTTGGCTAATATCCTGTGCATGCAGATGGAGAACTAGATATTGGTAGCTGCCTATTACATTTAGTAGTATTTTTCCACCCCCTGCATTTTATATTTTGAGAGTGTAGATTTGCTTGTTATCTGTCCTCTACAGCGTTAAAAAGTATAAAAAGTACAGGATTTATTATAGAAAGAGAAAGGAGACTGCGCAGGAGAGGCCTGGGGGCGACCTGCACCCTCAGCAGGCTGGGAGAAGCAGCGGCGGGGATGAAAGATGGAGTGTTTGTGCGGAGGTCTGGGCCGTTTCCACAGGAGCAGCTGTTCCTCGGGAACCGCCGGAGATGCAGCGTGGGCAGAGAGCGGGGGCGGGGTCCTTCTGGAGTATTCCTGCTTACATAACCCCGCGACTCCTCAGCTTCTGGCTGTCGACTGGGAGTGCGGATGGGGTGAACGAGAAAACAAATCACAGCCATCTTGCCTGATGTGCTTTTAAACGATGGCTACAAATTCCTTAGAAATGCCATGTGTTCAAGAAAGACCATTTGTTAAGGAATATGTATTTACACACAAATGGATCATGGGTGTGCCTGATATTTAGGTTGTAGGCTATTTTTAGCTTTATATTACAACGATCAGTTCACATTTTACAGAGACAGTTATAATGAGATTGCATTTGTACTTTTTTTACACCACTCCTATCTGTTTTCTGAGTGGCAGGATGCTGTCAGCCATTTCCTCCTGAGAACACTACTTGCACTAAATGACAGGAACCCAGAGGGTTTGTAAACGGGTGGGCTAGCTCTCTTTCAACTTTCCACTCACTCAGTCAAACTGGGCTATCTTATAGCTTTACTCATTTGAATGTCTTAGTTCACATTATATGAATATAAGCTAGATAACTTTTAAAAATCCGATGATTATGATGAAAATGAGCTTAACGTCCTGCTGGCTCACGCACTGCAGTGAGAGAAAGGTGAGGAGAGGAATGAAGCAGTGTGGTGGGCTGGGCTTCCTGATAGTGCTGCTGTCACACATATTAAAATGAACTTTCCGACAGTGGACAGTGGATTCAAGGGCTCTTAACATGCTGGTCTTTCTTCCAACTATTTCAGACTGGCTGTAAGGAGATTATGTGAAAGTAGTTATTTTTGGTACTCTGTTTTGAAGTGTAGCCTAAATCACGTGGGTGTTTTTGATCTTTAATCCACTTCTTTAATTCTCTTCTATTTGATCGTTAGACAGTAAATTTAAAAAGCTACTGTGGGTCACTGGGTCGTTTAGCCTATTAGAAAGAGCTAATAGACCTAGTCCAGAGGCACATTTAGTGCAGCAGTGAGATTCACAAGATATCGATGTACTGTATATATCTATGAGCCTGCTACAGCTTTGTTGATACCTCGTTACCCACAGAGTGCTAGCCCCCCTGAATATAAAATGAATCTAGCCACAAGCCCAGAAGAGTCTGGGGGGATTGAACATGCGGCCAAAAAGTGCTTTCAGTGCATGGCCTACTCCTTTATTGTAGACTTGGTATTGCCAAGTTTGTGACAGAAAATAAAATAAACCCGCTGCTGTCCTCAATCCAAAGTCCGCGTAGTTGGCTGAAGTCTTGTTGTGATGACTTCAAAATGTGAGTGAAAAATACACTAGCTTCGAGATCGTTCCCATCAGAATAAATTGGCTAGCAAATGCGCAAATTTGGCAAATGATCATGTTGCTTATTGACAAAAGCAACACAGGCAGGGTTTCATGCTACCAGATGATTTCAACCGAAGCCATCAACAGAGTGGGACAGTGGGCGAGGCTATCAGTTGAAACGTAAAGAATGGCGCTCGCACGGCCAAGGCAATCCACCGGAAACCAGGCTGTAGGTTTTGCCAACCACCGTAAACATGGTGTCACACTTGTGGATGAACGCAGGGGCGAACGGGAAGCGTGTCTGTGAGAATGGGGAGTGGAAAAGGATAGATCCTCTGTTGTGTGCCTTGAAAGGTCATGAAGAGTCTTGAGGACGCCGTAACAGACGCTTCCTCTACCCACTCCCAGCCCACACACGCCTTTGTGTGCTCAACTTTGTACGAACAACAACTCTGTCTCCCCTTCTGATGGGTCTCGTGGTACAAAGTAAGTGTTGCCATTTCTCTTAACCTTGATACTTTGAATCTATTTAGCATACGAGTCACACATACGTCCAAGGAGGAAAGTTATAACCCGGGACTGGAGCAAAATAACAAAATATTTGAGTCCGAAGTTTTTTTTTTTTGTCATTTACTCAACACGGATTTGCTCAGCACAATGTTATCGCTGCATGTGATCTGAATGCAAACAAACCTTGACTGAGACTGGTATAACGGTGATGTCAGCAGGAGACCTCTGTCTCCTGTATGTATGGGGAGAGCTTTTATGGGAAGCAGTTTTTGGGCCGTCATGTTTATTGTTGGTTTATGTTTGTTCTGAAGCATGGTCATTTTAATTTTTTTTATTATTATTTATTTATTTTTATCTGTGCCCAACGTTGGGCTGAGCATGTCCCGTTCCCACCCTAATTTGGAATGTGAAATTTGCTAGTTGTCATTACATTCATGCGAGATCCCCACTGCCGATTCAAGAGAGAGTAGACATCCGCGGTTCTCTTCTGAAACACGTCGTGTCCTCGGCCTGCTTCTTTTCACAGCACAGTCAAGCTCGCATCAGAGTGCGAGGGACACCTTTCATATGTGGTTTTGGCGTGCAGTCCACGTTTGTCCTATCAACCAGCGGCGGTCCCTAGAGAGCGATGAAACGCGGACCCCTGACTAACTGAACCCTACCGTATCCTGGGCGGCGCAATCGCCAATAGCGTGTCGCCCTATGGAGCTACTGGCCACAGTCGGCACTGGCACGGTTTGGATTCCATCAGATGCTGTGGGGATCATCCATGCACCACAGCATGGTACCTTAAGTGAATTAAGGTTTGTGTGTATCAAATCATGTATTGAATCATCACATTTGTGTGTAATTCGGGCCATGTAGCCTATATCTAATTCTGTAGTGAATCATCAGCAAGTGTCAAAAAAGAAAAAGAGGGGATAAGAATTTGTTTATTTTAAACTTTAAAATTTGCAATACTGAAGGAAAAAATGCTCCTGTGGTCAATTTTGGTCTCTACCAATGACTCGGTGTTGTGTAGGATCATGTGTCTTCAGATCGAATCAATTGGAACTGTGCTGGCGAGGGTACTCTACTGTAATGTGGGCTTCAGGTGTAGAGTATTCAAGAGTGTGTAGTAGGCTGTTCTCAAAGGACAACGCTCATGGACAGAAAAGCCCCTCATGAGGAATAACGGACACTGGGTCTGTTGTGTCACATTGAAGAAGTACCAAATGTAGACATTGTGTGTGTGGGAGCGAGGACGGGAGATTGGTCTCTGGGCGTCGCATGCATCCAGTGAGAACTGCACTAATGGCCAATCAGACCCAGGCCACTGCAGTGCCATTGAAGTCCAGGTCATTTGTGACTAATTACATTTTTCACAGTTAGTAGTCTGGAATACTAGAGAGGTTTAGAAGATTACAGCAAAGAGCCTGACAGCCCTTCTTTAATGATTGAAAGAAGATTAAAAATAAATGTGCTCTCAAATGTGATCTTTCTGGCCTTCTTCAATGGGATCTTTTGAGAACAGAGATTTTCTGGTGTACAGTCTAATAGAGGGAGGTGCAAATTCTCAACATTGTTGTGCGTGCGTGCGTGCGTGTGTGTTTGTGTGCATGTCTGTGCCTGCCTGAAATGTGAAATATGTAGAAATCTTGTGAAAGTGGGAAACCGGAAGCACACTTGTAAATATAGGCTACTGCATGTTAAAACATGCAGGTGATTGGAAAATGTGTGAGTCTGAAAAATGTATGCAATCAGTAGACTGGAAGGAACAGGATGGGGGAGGCATCAGTGAACAGTGGAAATGCACACAGGCACAATTAGTTCATAATTTGTTATTAGGCTACATTTTATGGGACATTATAGGCTAGTATTTTGTTTGTGAACAGTATAATTGCTAACTATGATTTATTTTTCATACACCCTACAGAAGTTGCAAATTCATTTTGTAAAGTACTACTGTGTGGTTCTGACCTGTTTATGGTGAAAAACGTTCCTTTCCCATGTATTTTCTTGTGCGTTTGCACGTTTAGGCGTTTTGTGATGAAGCTTTATCTCTGTGATGTTACATACAGTGTTAATTTACCTGAGCTTGAAAGAGCAGCAACACCACTTAATTAAGATAAACTGGTAAACAGCTATAATAGTTAAACTTGTTAACGGCTTTTAAACTGGCTTATGATTAACACTTTGGATTCAGTATACTGGCATGACAGCGGTAAACTAGCATTAACAGTGTACTGTGAGGCTCGGCAGACAGTTCAGTGGATGGCAGAAATGCAAGCTGGGAAAAAAACTTGAAGGTTATTTCTGAAAGGGCTGTTGACCTCTTTTAACAGCACTACCTTATGAGAACCAGCAAATTGGAAACACACACACCCATGCATTTTCACCCACTCAACCGCACATTCAGACACATTTCATGGGCTGCTCCGTCCAGCTCTAGCTGACCAACACGTGTCACTGGACTGGTGATAACTGGACTGAATAGAAGGTTTGCAGTTCAATCCGTTGTATATGAAGTGAGCTGTGTATGTGTATTATAGATTATACTCTTAAAGGTTGTATCAGCGATTTTGGGTGGAAACATAAATGATCACATTCATCTGATTTTTCCTCACGATCCGCTAGCTGCCCGCCCCATAAGCAGGCCGTCAAAAAACCGCGTCTCTGTAGGCAGCCTATGCTCCAAGATCGTACACAAAAACAAATGGTACTACCAACCACTCAAAACCAAAATAAACAGTATTCCAACCAATCACAATGATCTGCACAAACGCTAATACTCTCATCTCGCTGAAATCTTGACGGATTTACAAACGGTTTGGTTTCTTACAAACGTTATTAACGTGGTTATAATTCTGGATGCTTGAACACTATTTTTTAAAACATAACATAATTATTCATAAGTATGTTTGTTTGGGATTTCGCTTCAGAAGTGACGTCACCCAAAATCGCTGATACAACCTTTAAGTTATGATTGCATAAACATAAATGACTTGTTTTCAAAGTTCAACCTTGAGGACACATGCAGTCAAACCACATTTTCTGCATCGCTATGCCTTCTCATATAATTCAGGGAAGCTGAACACTGAAGTTTAATGTGTTTGAAGTCACAGTCTGTCAGGGGCTAAGTCACACCAAGGCACATGATGTACAAAGTACAGAAACACGATGCTTCTCATTCTATAGAAACATTCAGGGCACATGTAACAGCAGTCACACAAAAGGGAAAACCTGCTTTTATACTTCCCTCCTTCTCTCAACTTCATGTGTGACATCGAAAATGCTGTTGCAGATGGACTGTTTTTAAATAACCTTGTCACTTCAGTCTTTAGTAAACACTGCAATGCTGAGCTCTGGAACATATTCAGCGACTCCTTATTTTGGTTAATAGTGAGAAATTCATGAAAGAATGAACTTTAAAGGCTATCTTTTACTTCATCTATGCAGATAAGGCACAAGTATGCTAGGAAGATGATGACACTTTGCAGCAGTGGACCCTTTTGCTAGGAGGGCTTTTCCTTTAGCTTCACCATGTCTCATAGCCTGTCCCTCTCACCACACAGTCAATGAGTACCTGTTTATGGTCCAAGCCCGTGGGATCCAGATCAGGGAGAACGTGCGGAGCATTGGGGCCCAGGTCCTGGAGCAGGTGGTCCGGGGCGCCTACAGCAGCAACGGAACAGGTGGGATGAGAAGGTGGGGGGGTGGGGCACATTGGCTGAGCTCGCTAGCAGGGCCTATTGGATGTGTATGTTAACATTTTTCACTTAAAGGGGAATTCCACCGAAAAATATATTTTGGTTGTAGAAGAGTAGCTGCCCTCCTGATTAAGTTGAGCTCTCTGCCAACTCTCTACCTGTAGTGAGTGCAGAGATATAGCCCCAAACTATTGTGCATGCTTCAGGTACCTGCTTTACTATAGACTACAACGGGGCGGGGGCTTACAGTCTTTGGGTGGGCGTGAGACAACGTCAGTCACAGGTTTCCACTTCTACTGAAGAGGGCGGGTGTTACTACTTGGCATGCAAGCCGTTCTTCTACTCGCTAGCAAGCTAGCCACTAAAGAAAGACAATCTAGGTTTATGGTGTTCAGTTCAGTTTCATGTGCTTAAGTTCTACTGAAAAGAAAATGCTGTAGAAAATTGCAAGGGTTTAACGTCGGTGAAGGAAGGCATTTTTTTTACCGGCTACCGCAAGATGAGGGTGAGAAAATCATGGGTGACTGCGATTTGGAATGGTAAATATCTTCCAGATACGCCTGAGACACAGCTGAAGAATGTGCGAGTGTGAAGCAAACACCTTCGCCCAGATGGTTTTGAGGAGAACATTTGTGGTCAAGACTACTGAACATACTGAGCGGCTGTTTGCTAGCTCGGTCAATGCCCCCTTTGCCTAGTATGTGTATCAGGGGGCGGTATCTCCAAATTCAAATTACCTGCCCATTGTAGTTTTTCAAAAATGAGGAAGGGTAGAGGTGTATACCACCAACAAATTTGCATCTTTTGCTGAGAGAGACTTTGGCCAGTCACAAAGAGAGACAGTTACGCCTTGGTCTGTAAAATGAGGTTAATGTTGTTTTTCAGTGGAATTTCCCTTTAATCAGTTTTATCAGAGTGTGAAAACATGACATCTGACTTTAACATTACTGAGAGTAACAACCGCAGTTAGCCTCTGTCTACATGCTGTCACTGTCACACATCCATGTCTTATAGTTATTCAATAGTTTCTGAAGTCCCTGTAGGTGTACGTTCACATTAATATGTGGCAGGATGCCGTTTAACATTTTCTGCATTAGCAAGCAACTTAATGTGACAAATGAGAGTACGACAATGTTAATGAAGGCCCCCCAGAAGAACATTAAAAATAAGATAAATGCTTTCCAATCTTTCAATTGTTATTCCATCCGTTTACTCTTTGTAACAGCGTTGTTTCTTGTCCTCTGTACAGATTACGCTTATGACTTTGACATCAGTGAGCCATATGTCCAAACAGCCACCTACCTCCCAGAGGGATTCACTTACCTGCCCAGCCAGAGGTGCCCTGAAAGGCTACCCTCAATGAGTGAGTATAGGCTACTTTCTCACTGCTGGAGACTGTATATTTCTACTGACACACATGGTACACAGGACTTCTGCAGGTGTTCAATCTCCCAAAATGGAGGGCGTGAACGATTTACATTTCATGAATAGACATTCAAGAATGGCGGTGTAACATTTGAGAAGTAGCCAATATATAGACCCACACCTTAATACAGTCATGGTTGAAATGTGTTATTATTTCTTGCTGTGGGGTTTATGTAACAATCTGTGTGTGTGTGTGTGTGTGTGTGTGTGTGTGTGTGTGTGTGTGTGTGTGTGTGTGTGTGTGTGTGTGTGTGTGTGTCTGTGTGTCTGTGTGTCTGTGTCTCTGCCTGTGCCTGTATACGTGTGTGTGTGTGTGTGTGTGTGTTTGTGTTTGTGTTTGTGTTTGTGTTTGTTTGTTTGTGTTTCTCAGAGGGCCCAGTGGATGTGAACATGAGTGAGATTGCCCTGGAGGAGGTAGAAAGGAGTCTTTTAGAGTGGGACCCCAGTCTAGCCTCTGGGGGACATTGGAAGCCCCATGACTGTGTTCCCCATTGGAAGGTGAGTGACATTCTTTCAGACTGACTGATTCCTGCTTGAACAATACACAGAAATTTGGCTTGGGGCATCACACAAAAAGCATGTATATGAGATTAATTCAAGAGATTAATTCAAAGATAATCAAGTGTAGACGTAGCATGCTGTGTTCAGGCCTGGGCTTTTGGCCATATAAAAAGCAGGTTGTAAAACACAGACTAAAATTGTGCGGTTAAAGCAAAAAGACTTTGATGTAGCCATCCAGAAAGCCAGGTCAAAAGGGCATAAACATGACCTGAGGTGATTTTTCACACCCAGACACCCAGCTGCCTGGTTAACTCCCTAGCTAGCAAATTCTGGTTGCTGTATGAAATAAAAAATAAAAATAAAAACCCTTTTCCACCACTCATGACAATTTGCAATTGCCCTCAAAAAATTACATAAATAATTAACTGCTAACAAACCCGTTATTGCTGCTTGAAGGATTTTAAAGTAATCACGGTGGAAAACTGGCTCTGCTGTCTGTTGACAGTTTTAGATGACAGGTCATGGGCAGCATCAAAGACGCTCTTGACAAGCCCACTGTTGCAGATGAACTGTTTTTAAATAACCTTGTCACTTCAGATGCTTTAGTGAACACTACAGTGCTGAGCTCTATAACATATTCAGCAATTACTTCCTTAATTCGCTTAATACTGAAAAATTCATGAAAGAATGAGCTCTAAAGTGTACTTCCTCTATGCAAATAAAGTACGAGGAAGACGTCATCTTGGGGCTGTTTATAAAAAAAAAAAGAAAAAAAAAAGTGTTCCAGTTACAGCTTTCACCAAAATACTAGAGTGTGTATGTCATGCCTTCGAATGAAGGAAGGGCAGGGTCACCAGAGACATACAAGCACGGGGCCTTATCTCTGCGGGCCAGGTTGTTTTTGATAAAGGGGAGATCTGAGCTTGACAGCGACTATCTGTTCACTGTGTGCTTTAGATCTCCCTCGGGGGGGGCCTGTCACTGCTTGAGAAAAGATAACAGCCATGGCCCCTTCCTCTCCCCTCCCCTCCCACCAAAATCACCACATCCGTGAGTGCAGCACTTCCTGGTTTTTTGGAATTCAGAGGAATCTGATTTCAAAAAACCTCCTAACATTTTCAGGGGGTAAGGGCTGTTACACATAACTGGAAAGCTTCTGCTTTTAATCCTGGGAGGAGACCTGCAGTTGTTCTCTTGCTCGCCAGTGGTATAAAAGCACATAAGTTGTAAACGCATTAGACGCCCTGGTTACAGGCTAGGTTAATGCTGGGAATAAAGTTGTGCGATGTAATACTTATACACAGGTTCACAGTTTGTCAGTGTTTTTGATTCCCACGATACTTAAAGGTAAAATTGCCTGTTCAGTTGCAATGCTGTCCTTCAGTTCTATTGTCGGAAGCCTACACACCCGGGTCCCTTTCGTTAAAGTCAGATTGTTCCATGTTTTCTTTTTGAGATGAGAGGTCACTGCTGCAGATAACATGATCTTCATTTAGGCTTAAGAAGGGCAGTCGAGCGCCGTCAAATCAAGTGCTATGAACACAAACGTAATCCTGAAGGCAAATGCGCTCTTGGTTATTGGGTTTAATCCATATTCTAACACAGACAGGTTTTCTCACACTGTAGTAGAGGAAAATACAGTAGTAATTCAGTACTTCTCAAGGAAGTGTTTGGCTCATTGAAGCAATGGATCGTCATAAAAAACATAGAACAATGCAAGCCATTGTAATATATGATAACATGCCATTAGTATTGTCAGGGGAAAAGATAACGTGCGAATAGGTCAGGTAGGTATGTTGATTGTAATATGAACATGGCATCAGTGTGATCCTTATTTTTTTCCACGGCTTATACAAGCCTTTCATTTTGTATGTTGTTGGCAACGCATGGCACTTCTCAGAAGTTGCTGCATCGGATTGAGGCGTTTGTTTTTCCCTCGATGTGCTAATGTGACCGTGTGCATCGTCGCCCCCCCCCCCCCCCCCAGGTGGCCATCCTGGTCCCTTTCCGGAACCGCCACGAGCACCTCCCCATCCTCCTCCGACACCTCATCCCGGCTCTCCAGCGGCAGCGGATCCAGTTTGGCGTTTACGTCATCGAGCAGGTCAGCTCCTTCGCCCCCCTCCGTTCTCCTCTCCAGTTACACGCCAGCACAGACCTCGTCTCGCCGCCATGCCACATCCTGCCACAGGGCTGTTCGGCTAGTGGGCCGGGGGACTTCCCAGTTCTCTTGCCCCGTTCATCATTGAGGAGAAAGTGTGACATTGTGACTATGTGTAATGCAGTATCTGAACACCGAATACGTCACCCTACTGAGAGATTAATAAGTATTGGCTGGGCATAATTTAAGAATCTGCTTTGGCTACACGTATGTGTAATTCTAAATAAATAGTGTGTGCAATATGTGGCCCATGTTCACAATTCTTAAAAAAGAATTTGTCCCCCAGGGAGGAGTAGAAGAACCCTGATCCCTGACTCGGTCTAGTCTATGATGGTTCTTCACTAGTATCCTTAAAACGGTAGAATAGATTTTACAGTCACCCAGGCCTGCCATTATTCCACAAACAGGTACCGGCACACAGGCGGTGCCCACAGTGTGTGGTAACAGGATTTGTAGAGCTTGCATGAGTGTCTTATGTGTTCTTTCACTGATTTATTTTGAAAGAACACACTTGAAAGGGAGAGGTATGCTACAGGTCTCAACTGCATATGAATGCAGTAATGGAAGGAATCAATTGATGAAATCCGCAATTTTGGTTCATCCTAAATTCCCCTGGGAGAAAGCCGAAGAAGCCCAAGGTGGACTCACGCCCCAGATTCTGAACCAGTGCGCCAGTGTCTTCAGCAGTCATAATTACAGCACAGTATGCAAGGTATTTGGTAGTTATGGGGAAAAGATGGGAGGAGGGGTTTGGAGTTTCTGTTCGACAAGAACTCCCCCCTGATTTCTCAATTTCCCACCATTTCTGTGAGGAAATGCCTTGAGTTGTGAAAGGCTTGAGTGCATGCTTATCTGGTGAGGGCAAGGGCAAGGAATCAGAGCTTATTACGTGTCGTATTGTCTCAGGAATGCAATCAGGAAGGAACCTCACAACTGTTGCAATGTGTTCATGAAAACCTGTTTGTGTGTGTGTGTGTGTCTATGTGTGACTGTGTGTGTGTGCGTGTGTGTCTGTATCAGGCAGGGAACGAGCCCTTCAACCGGGCAATGCTGTTCAACGTGGGGTTCAAGGAGGCTATGAAAGACCTGGACTGGGACTGCATTGTCTTCCATGATGTGGACCACATCCTGGAGAACGACCGTAATTACTACGGTTGCAGCAACATGCCGCGGCACTTCGCCGTCAAGCTCAACAAGTACTACTACATGTGAGTGAGGCATCACACACAAACCCAAATAAAAGGCATTCTTTAGCTGTTCAAAGGCGTGTCCTATAGAATAAGAGGATCATTTCATTACATTACATTATTAACATATTGCAGCACTTCACAATATATTGGCAAATATACAAACTATCTCCACATTCACTGCCACTTTTGCCATATATCTTTTCAGAGATTTGAGAATATAGTCATTATATTCATAATCATTATATTTTTCAAAACGTCCACATATTTACATTTCATTTCTGTGAAGGAAGGTCAAATGTTTAGAGATTGTACTGAATCAATAATAAATGTAAAGATTTCATACTGTGTGTGCCTAAAAAAATAGAAAACAGCTTCTCCGAACGTAAATGTGGGATGTAGGGAAAAAGGTAAAAGGCAACTCATCAGACAATATAACTTTTTCCGTTTGGGAAGCTCACAGCATACAGTTTTTGTTGAGACTGGATCACAGAAGTGTTGAGAAGCCGTAGTTTAGGGGTGTTTGAGCAACGACCCTGTTTCCTGTCATTCTGTCCCACTGATCCCCTTTGTGATGTAAGTTTGTTCGTGTTTTGCGTATGTTGTCATAATTTTCAACACTATTCCTCTTGCCAAATGAGTTCCATCGTTAGAGCTCTGTTAGTTGCCTCATGTTCTGTTATTTTGCCCTACCGCTGTATATTTTGTGGGATAAAATTTATATTTCAAATGATTACCAGGTAGACATATTGGGGTTATAATGAGATTTTAACTAACTAGCCAGTTAAACACATTTATAAATAAAACTGGATGACTGATGCTGCATTCAAGGTTGTTTTTTTTTTGTGTGTGTGTTTTTTTTTTTAAACGTATATTAGTTTGGAAGTTTTTGGCCAAAAAAGCTCTTTACGTTATTTATTGCTTTGTGCTCCCTACAGGCTTCCATACAATGAGTTTTTTGGTGGGGTCAGTGGTCTTACTGTGGAGCAGTTCCAAAAAATCAATGGGTTCCCCAATGCTTTTTGGGGCTGGGGTGGTGAGGATGATGACCTGTGGAATAGGTGAGGAATTTACCAGGGACAGAAAAACAAACTGCTCCAAAACCACTCGCATATTACATTTCATTACACTCAGCTAACACACCCTCTTATCCAAAGCAACTTACAATAGAGGAGAAACATGAGTGCCTTCACCTGATTTATGAGCAATAGTGTCAGATCTGGCTAACAACATAGCCAGACCAGCGAGTAAAGGTGCAACATGACTAAAGCATTAGTTCAAGTTGGCAAATTATAACCAGGAATCAAAGTACGATTCTAAATAAATACATTCTGCCCTGAGAAACGTAAAACCTTAAAAATTAGAATATATAACCATAAACATACCACAACCTGAATTGGTACAAAAGGTGGGAGTGCTATGGTAAGAGGCGAACCAAGATTGAGCCTGAAGAGGCGGGACTTCAGTCTGCGTCAGAAGACGCCCAATGATTCTGCCGTCATGGGCACTTTTATACAGTCATTAAGTTTATTATTGCACTACATGAAGGAAAGAGAATGCTTCTGGCGCTTACTTCAGGAAGAACAAAGGTCTTTGCAGAGTGCTTTGATCTCGATTGAACACCCCCTCTCTTTTATTGTGCTGTGTACCTGCGTCTGTGGACCGTGCCTGACCGCGCTCTCTGCGTCTCCGCCACAGGGTGAGGTTCGCAGGGTACTCCGTGAGCCGACCTCCTGGCGACATGGGCCGCTACATGTCCATCCCGCACCACCACCGCGGAGAGGCGCAGTTCCTGGGCAGGTGAGGCCCGCCGTCAGTGAATTTGGACACCTGTTCAAAAATTAACTTTTGTCACAAAAGGAGTACACAAAATAGCAAAATAACTATTGATGCCCCAAGGAAGGTTGACTAGTCAAAATAAACGCGTGTGAACTTCTTAGCTTTAATAAATAGTTTTGTAATGGTGTGTTGTCAGAGCCACTGTTTTAGGGAGTGCTTCCTGGGAGAAATATGGCGGCCATCTTTAACTTCTGCGTCCATGTGAAGTTTTATTCCTAGAGGTGGGGGATCAGGCAGAGGCGAAACTAAACGCGAAGGAAAGGGAGGCTTCGCCTTTGTCCTCATCTGTTCTGCCATCTCCGTAGGTACACGCTGCTCCGGCAGTCCAAGGAGAGGCAGGGCCTGGACGGACTGAACAACCTGAGGTACAGCCCTCGGGTCTCCCGCCGCCAGCTGTACACCAACGTCACCGTCAGCCTGAGCAGAGAGCTGGCCCCCATCACCGGCTACAGTGAAGACCGCCCGCCCCCTGGCGACTCGTAACCAGCCGACGGCCACGCCTCCCACAACAGCCATATTTCAAAGGTCTTCACCACTGATTTCCCCCCAAAAAAGAAGCTGGTCTTTTTTTTCCTTTTCTTTTTTTCTTTTTTTAAACAACCGTACAAGGAGATGCACCACGTGTCCGCACTGGCTCCTCCAGTATGCTCCTCCCCCCCACCTGCTGCTGTCCCGGCCCTGTCCTCACTGCAAATAATGCCTGCAGCACACTCTTTTATTCCTGTTTGTGGCGTTCTTTAATCGTTCATGTATTCACTCATTCATTAATTTCTCGCCCGTTAGCGCCCTCTGGCGCAGCTGCAGAGCAGGCCGAATCCTCGGGCACTTTGACCACAAGCATCTCCATTCCAGGTGGGACTCAAGACTCCAGACTGAGCTAATAGACTGAGATGCCTACAATTTCCTGTCCCATTTTGAGCCTACTAGGTCCTTTCCATTTCAAACAAATGCACACATTCGTGCATGCGTACGCACATACACGCACGCGCACACACATACATACATACACACACACACACACACACACACACTTTTTGGCGTTCGGTTTGTCTGCCCTCATAGCCCGGGGATTCGTGGCCAGTCTCATTTACGCTCCCCTGCTGCACTGAACCTGTACACTGACCAACAGCCAGAAGTATGAATCCTCACAGCTGGCCCTGTGTTGAACTTCCTACATGAAGTAGTTAATTTTTTTTCATTTATTTGTTTCATTTTGTTTGTTTAGTTTTTTTTTTTTTTTTTGTATTGTTAAACTGTTCTGCACTAAAAGAGGGACAAAAAAACGTGAGAGACCACTGGGAAGGGAAAGCGAATGAAGCCGGGCCCCGTTGCCACGCGCGCTCGCAGGACCATCTTCGTGACGAAAACGCGCAAAGGCGAGCCCGCTTTTCCTGACGACGTGACACGCGTGCCCGTCTGGACCCTCGATCAGTGGAACTGCTCCTGTGATATTTTAAAGTCTTGTGTTCTCATGTTTAACTGCTGATTAGGAGGAATGATGTTGTGTTTGCCACTTCTTAATGCACTGAATTGGGAAAGGTCGTTTTTCCTTTGCGTATACATACACGCCTACACATTGAGGCATTCCTGCAGCACCCACAAAACAACATATACACAGACATACAGACACACGGGCTTGCATTTACACACACACAGCCCAAGATATCTGTTGTTCCCGTCCCCATGGAACTTTGTACTGCACACACCCAAATTGATTTCCTGTGGGCTTGTGTGGAAAACAATCTCGGACTTTAAGGCATATCTAGCACCGTCTCATTGGGTTTGTCCCTTATTTATTTATTTTTTTACATCTCCAGAAGGGGAAACAAATGCAGCCAAAAAAAACAAACCCTTTCCTCGTAGTAAGCAAGGGAACATCCCGAATCAGGTGCTGCGGTTGCAACGTTACCGTTCTTTTCTTTCATCTCTTTTCCTGCCGCCAGTTCCTGCTCTTTCCTAACGGTCGCGCTGTGCGGAAACACTGTCCGGGCCGTATGCACACTACGCCAGGGCCAGAGACGGGCGAGGGGACTACCGCCTCACCTCGGCGCTGTTTAGCCGGTGATTTATAGAATCACCTGGCGGAATTGAAGACCTTTTCTTTTTTACTTGCCGTAAATGACATTAGACTAGATGAGATCACGTGGGTGACCTCGTGCTGGGGGCGTGTCGCTGAGACTAAGAAGCGGGAAGGTATTTCTGGTTGCGCGCTGAGGCCGTACGCCAATCGCGGGCTCTCGTCTCTTCACCTCGCTCACCTCGCTTCTTCCTCCCAAACGCTACGTTTCAAACCCAGGCACGCTAGCAAGCCGTGTTCACGCTGGCCCCGGCCGCCCTCCGCGGGACTCTCTAAATCCGGCGGGAGTGTTGGCACGCTCCAGCCGACTGTCCTGCGATACAGAAGAATGGGCCTCGCTGCCAGCTCCACAGGCTTCCACCAAGACACACTACAGAGAGTTCCCAGGGCTTTCAAGAGCTGCGATAGCCATCCCCGTGCCGTTAAAGGCACTATGTGTGGTGTCCGAGTGGAGGCTACGTGTGTCATATTAGACCTTCATATTAGACCTCAGATAGCGCAGGCTGAAGGTGCGCGTGTGTGTGTGTGCGTGCGTGCGCGCGCATGCGTGTGTGAGTTTGTGTGTGTTGTGCCTTTCACACAGTGGTCTTAAGGCATTTGTTCTATAACTGAAGGGCAATGGGAGAGCAACTAGTTATAAGTTATAAATTTCACTGCTCTAAAATGTTTTGAATATGCAAATGTGAAAAACATGGCCACTACGTAAGCCGACAAACACTGATGTTACCATAGCTAACGAGTTCCGCTCTTCTGACGTTATGGTTTTCTACTTAATGTCCCACTCAGACATGGTTTCCTTTGTGGTTACAAATGGGGTACGAGTGACAGTGCGGAGCTGGGGGCATGTTCATGTTTGTTCATGTGGAAAGTCCCTTGTTCCTCTCACGGGCTCAGTGGTACAGCTACTGGCAGTGACTCTGTGTGTGCGTGCGTGCGTGCGTGCGTGTGCGCGCGTGCGTGCGTGCGTGCGCGTGCATGTCTGTGCTTTAGCTCCACCCTTCAAAGAGACATGCCACTCTCGTGCATCAACTCAAAAATAAAACCTAATAATAAAATAAAAAAACAGTATCTTATATGAACAGACTTGATTAACCATTACTTGGGTTTAAATTTGATATCATTTAGAGGCGGGCCTCTAAATATATATTTAATTATAATTATTTAGTGGTTTGTGTGTTGCTGTTGTTGTTGTTGTTGTAGTGATGGTAACTATAGAAAGAAGAGAGCAGCTAGAATATGACGGTTGTACAGAACCACAGAGAACTTTAAATCGCGAAAGCAGGTATAGCCCATCGGGGGACACCTGTGCACCACCCAAACGCAGCGCTGTTTCCAATGACAACCCCGGGAGGGGGACCCCGTCAGGGGCCGAGGCTCTCGCTTAGCACCCCGCCATCTTGTGATGTCTTAAAATGGTGCCGTCTGCAAAAACCCATTCATGGAAGGCACTCTGTGCCATTTGAAAGCAGTTATGGTATGGCAGGCATTTGTCCCTGCGTATATCATTTTTCACCCGGTCGAGCATGAGCTGACGTGGCCTAGCCAATCGCGCTGGGGTGCTGAGCGGGAGGCGGGGACATGGCACCTTCCCCCCCCCCCCCCCCCCCCCTCTCCCTCTGGGTTTGAGAGAAATGGTCAGCCCAGGCAGTCGCAGGGGTCACGGTGTCAGGTGGAGCTTGGTGGAGCTGCTCGAGCTCTGAATCTGTGTTTCACTGCGCAGAATGGGAGGAACGGCTGATCCCAGATCAGTGCTCAAGCCTGCGCTTTGCTTTGAACACTATGCTGTGAAACCCCTGCCATGCATTGTCAGTCACATGATAGAGTCTATTCAGCACCAGCCAAAATGAAGGGGGACCTCCCCCTGAGAGGCTGGCAGCCTTAAATCCTTTATTTATGTCATTGTTTTCATGTGTTTTTTGTTTTCATTTTTTATATAAAAATAATTATTTAAATGAAATCAATTGTGAACATGAATCTTTACATGTGTCTACTTGTACATATCATTGTGTTTTCAGATAGTCGTCATCGCTGCAGAATAGTATTACACGAGAATTTGGAGTAGTTTCTGCTGGCCGGTTTTGTTCAGCTCGCAATGGCTCATCGTTCTTTAAGAGAAAGGCCAAACATTTAACAGTCCCCTCTGGTGCGCTTCATTTTAGTGACTTTTAGATCTTTTACTGTGACCTCTCCAGTATGAGGTCACAATTTCGCCCCCTTTGTAATGTGCCGGGTTTTTCAGTATTCAAAATTTGTCTTGCCCTTAGCACGCCTGACATTTTATAAATGGTTTTAGGGGTACAAAAAGTCTGGCTGGGCGAGTCTTGCTACAGAAAGAGGAAGGAGAGGATTAGCTGAAAGGTTGATGAGGCCACGGTTAGCATGTGCTTTCTGCTGCTGTGCGGTTTCCCTCAAGTATCTCTTTTTCCCTTGCAAACATGTTTTATTAGAAAACTTGAAGGAATCTGATCCAAGGGATAATAATGTTTGTTTATTTCAGGCAGCAAAACTTGAGCATTGTAAAAATAAAAATACTCCAAATTCTATTACAGTGTTTTGTAAAAAAAAAATGAAATAAAAAAAATTCAAATAAAATAAGTAAAAATGTATTTCCTTTGTGATTGTAGGGGTTTACAACCTGCCTCGTTGAATTTAAGCCATTTGCCACGTATAAACTTGATGTCAGTTGCGTGTGTTTGCGAGCTTGTGTGTGAGCGTGCCTGCGTGTGTATATATAAATATGTAACTGCATATCCTTCATTATTGAGATTACTTTGAAGTGGAGTGTGTTTTTTTACCATTGTTATTCAAATGCCACCAATAAAATAAATTAACTTTGAAGGAGAAGAGTTGTGCTGATTAATAAGTATCTTTGCTTGACAGAACCAATAAAAATGTTTTATGTTCTGTCTGAACTATGACCTCATGCACCGTGTTTCTCGCCAGTCACCTCCCAATACTCAGAAGTCCTGTTTTTGTTTTCACTGAATTGCCTTGGTTGTGTATGTTAGTCACACAAATGTGCTGAATCTGCTCTGACATCAAGACAGTTTTACAGCAAGAGCATCCCTCTGCTTATCTCAGAAAATGTCCCAGAAAATCTATTTCAAATTAAAGACTGAAGGCCACTAAAAATTGCACACCACAGACAGGTCAGATCTGTTCGACCATCCGGTTTCCCCTATCATTGACTGCTTTACTAAGCAGATGAAACGTAGTTGTGGCCACACTAGTGTATATTGTGCCACATATTGCGTTGTGAAATTTCCAGTAGTTACACTCACAGCACATGAAAAAAGGAACCAGTGTAAAAGCCGTATGATTTAGTCATTCTGATTTTTGGGCCGATGGCAAGCCGTTCGATTGCGCAAAAAAAGTGTTTCCTCTTAATCTATTGTACGTTTATAGACTTAAGTGTACTCCATCTTGATTCTGAACTGGTTATGGGAAGCCAGTGGCAGCTAAGTCAACGGTACATGTGTTGCCTTATGTTTGTGCAATGCAAAGTGGTGCAGTTGTGGTTAGTATCCATGCGCATGCCCCCTCCAGTGTGTCTGTTCGCCGGTAATGAAAGAAGTGGCCTTAAGAGCGCAGCATTTCCTCTGCTCCACATCTCCTGTGACGGATCTACTGAGTGGGGGGGGGGGGGCATCGGTTTCCAGGTCGTATTTCATGAGGTTCAGAATCATGTGGCTCTATATTCCTACAGGCCCTTGTGCTTCAGTCCTGCTAAACGTGCTAACACCAAACCACTGCCCTAAGAACCTGCGTACTTGGTGCCTTTGGCTACTGCCGTCGTACGTACCTCAGGTAACTGTGACTACAAGCAAGGCTGACGTCTGTGCTGTGAAAGGGTCCAGACCTCGTAATTGGGCTGCCGTCGGCTACCGCGTTGGCGAGTGTTGTCACCTTCTTCCGTGATTTTGCTCTCTCCATGGATGTCCTAACCTTTACGGCTGAGGCAGCATGCTGGCAGCTGTAGTCTACTTGGAATGAAAAGCAAGGACAGTATCAAGCGACCTTCGGCATCCCTTGCCTCCTGGCTCCAGGGGGCCTGACAGGGATGATGACAATGTGTTCCCGTATCAAAAAAAAATAAAAAATAAGGCGCAAACATGTTTATTTAACCAGCGTGTGTCATCCCCCCCCCCCCCTACACTTCACCAGGCCCAAGGGCTGACTCTACTCCTGGGGGCTTTGAACATGCTGCAGTAACCATGGAATAATGCCGGCGGCCATCAGCTCCACTGTTCCTGTTTGTGCTGTCAGAATAATTACGCAGCCGTAGCGCAGCTGAGCAGCCATTCTTAACGGGATACAGGGCCTACACAGCTCAGGGCAACCTTCTGTCCCAGTTCAGTCATAACCTGTAGCCTTTTTCATGGTGTGTAGCCTAGGCCTTCCACATTGTTTTCATCGGATACAGTCAAAGCAACGCATACGCTCGGAAATAAAATAAAAAATGTAATTCTACAGATGTGTGTTTCTCTACCAGAGAGAAGAAGATTGTGATGTAAAAATGATCACATGTCACTGAACAAGGCACAGGAGCGGCAGATACTTTTGCTTCACCAAAATGCAATCTGGCAATCTGATGCTATTGTTCATGAGCTGTCATTAAGTAGTGCTATATAAATTGAGGTATTGCATTTCCGTGCTGGGATTTGATTATGGTTCCTAAATGTGCATGCATGAATAATGTACAAAAAGACCTTCCTTGTGACATGCCATAATCTTTATGTGGCAAGTCCAGCAATCCTTTTCCAGGTGAGTTCTGTACAATTGATTTGAAAGACAGTAATCTTTTACCATAGGTATTTTTGTGGGCAGTGCAGCAATAGCACAAAAATGCATGCTAAAGAAAAATTATTAGAATATTGAATAGGAAATCAGTAGTCGCCTCCAGCAGAAATACAATTTGTCAGTAGATACAATCTGCACAGCATGTAAATGTCAATGCATAGCTACTGTATTTAATTCAGTTGTTAATCATACATCAAAATGTTGCAGATAATGTTCCAAGAGAAACTTCCCACTTTTAGACAAGTTAAAAAGAAGAACAATCTGACAATTTGTATGTTTAACTTGGAGAAATGTGTATTTCCAAAAAAATATGTTTGAATAAGCCAAGCTAACTCTGCCAAAGGTTGTCCATTCATTTTACTTACGGATTTGTCTGGCACCTTGTGGCCATTAACTGAACTTCAAGCACATAAGTGTGACACTCTGTGGTCGCTCATGGAACTTCAACTGCACAAGTGTACAGTATCGTGCTGGCATAGTGGTTCGCTTTACCACGTGATAAACTCTGAAGTATATTTTTTCTTTGTCTCATTCTCTTACACAGTCTGCCTGTATATAAAATATTAGCTTAGATAAAAGCTTATACTATTGGAAATACAAAAAACCACGTCCAGGAGAAATACATTTCTTTTTTACAAACATTTTGATGGCAAAACAAACATGTACAAAACGTTTAGCACCCTTGATGTTGATATACAGTATTTCAAAAAAAGTAAAGACAAGAAACAATAACGAATAAAGTAGAATTGACTTGCCAGTAGAAACCCGTAGCAGCTTATTAGTGTTGTTTGCCATGTTATCTTTATAAAATACATCTAGTACATAACAATGCAGTCACCTTTTCTTCATATAAGTTAAAATGTCAGTTAAAATCAATAAAAAACATGAAAAACAAAAAGGGAAAGAAGAGACTGAAATGCCCCATTGGAGTAACACTTGATTGACGTCTTGCCAATCCATACATCCACAAGCCACGGCTCCGTAGGCACGTTCATTACTGGCCGCCCCTTTGCCCGGCCTGTCCCGTTTTGGTGGCACAGTCCTTGAGTCCGTCTTTGAGCTCAGACAGCTGTTCCGAGTGGCTGGCCAGCGTCCCGTTGACCTGGGAGAGATAGCTTTCGGAGTGTTGCTCCAGCTCCCCCCGGATTCTTTCCAGGTGGTCGGCCAGCTCGCTCAGGCTGCTGCACTGGCCCTCCACCTGCTTGACCCGGCTGTCCACGGCCAGCACCTCCCTCTGGACACCCAGCGCCGTGCTGCGGCAGCCTTGGAGCTCGCCGGCCAGCTTGCGCCTCAGGCTCTGCAGCTCCCCCTTGAGCTGGATGAGCCTCCGCTCGCTGGAGCCTAGCTGAAACACCTGCCGCCCCACCAGCTGCGTGATGCCCTGCACCTGGCTGGTGAGCCTGTCCTCGCGCTGCTGCCAGGTGACGTTGGTGTGACCCACCTCGCGGGCGAATGCGCCCACCGACTCCCGAAGGCCCTTGAGCGTACGGTTGACGGAGTTGATGTTGACCTTGAGCAGTGTGATCTCCCCTTGGATGGAGCCCTCCTCTTCCTCCTGGGCCAGTCTGGACAGCATCTGGCCCAGGGTGCCGTTCAGCTTGTCCAGGCGGTCCGAGTGGCCGTCCAGGCGCCCGGAGAGCTTCCCCTCCATGGTGCCGCAATGGTCCTCCTCCTCCTTCTTCAACCCTGTGTCTACTTGCCCATCCATGGTTGGGGAGCAGGAGGAGGTGCAGAGGAGCTCCAGGTCGGTCAGCTGCTTCTGGACACCGTCCAGACCCGCCTCCACCCGCCGCCGTACCGACTCAATCTCCGTCTCCAGTGCCGGCACCGCCTGCCCCTCAAGCAGGGCGGGCGCTGTCACGTTGCTTAGCTCCTCCACCGCCATGAACAGACGGTCCTCCAGCATCTTCAGCTTCTCATCCAGCAAGGTCTTCCAGCCGTCCAGGCCGTCGGGGGGCCCCTGTCCCCCGTCCTCAGCTGCCCCCTTCTCCGTGGCATTGATCCGGCCCTCTATGTCCTCCAGGCGACCCTCTATCATGGTCTCCACATGGATGGTTTGGTCGCTGAGGGCGATCTGGAACTGCCTCTGGGACTCGGTCAGGCCTTTCACGGAGTCCTCCAGCAGGAGCACTCTTTGGGCCAGGCTGGACACCTGTGTGCAGCAGCTCTCAGTCAGGGTCAGGCCCTGGATCTGAGTCTGCAGGTCCCCCAGCTCCTTTCTCAGGCCTGTCTCCCGGCCATCCAGGGAGCTCTGCATCTGCTCCTGGCCATTCATCTGGTCCTGGTGGCACTGCTGCTGCACCTGGCCGATTCTGTCATCGCAGTGGGTCTGCATGCCCGTCAGGCGCCTCTCGAATCCGTCCAGGATGTCGGCCCGCACGCCGGCCAGCTTGGCGTCCAGCAGATCCTCCAGGAGCTTCTGCGAGTCACCGGGGACCGGCCTCCCGGCGGCCGCCTCTATCAGCTGCTTCAGCTGGCCGTCGTGGCCCAGCACCATGCCGTGAATCTCGTCCAGCATGTCACTCTTGGCCCGGATCTCGTCCTTGACCTCCGTCACCCGCCCAGCCAGATCACCGAACCCGGGGAACCCCTCCCCGCCCTCCAGGCCATCCGGGGTCCCGTCAGGGATGACGCCAAAGCCCACAGAGGATTCAGAGTGACGGGGCGCAGAGCCCAGCAGAGTGGTGAGCATTTTGTTGGTGTCCTCACGCATGCCCTGGCGCAAGCGGTCCTCCAGCCCCGTCACCATGCCGCTCAGCGTGTCCAGCCCCTGGGATAGCCGTCGCACGTCCTCCTCTATCCGGTCCAGGCGCTCGCCTGTCACCCCACCAAACTTCTGGGCTAAAGGGTGAGAGAGGGAGCGAGAGACCATCAGGCTGAGACATAACGATACGTTTACGGGTAAGACTGCAGTATTATTTCATCTTTTACTTCAATTCAATCTTATTTAAACAAAAGTCCAACTTTTTTACATTTTCAATGTCATCAATGTCAATTGTTATCTTGTTATCTATAGGATCATAGTTGCATATTACTTCCTGTGATAAGTGCATAAATTAAACAGGACTGTGTGGCTCACCATAGTTGGGTTTTGTGGGCTCCTGGTGACCGCCGGGGATGGGCTGGCCCCTGGGGTGCCCGCGGGGGTATCCCTTAAAGCCAGGATGGGGCAAGCCACCTTTGAACGGGGGCATGTCGGGGAGGGAGGTGGGTCCATCGAAGCAGCCTTCACCCGAGTACCCTGGGCAGCAACGCCACTCAAGCTCAGTTACAGTCTTGTACCCCACTTTGTACTTGGGCTTGTAGAATGTCCGGTACCTGGATGGAACAGTCAATCAGTCTGTGGCAGTCAGTGGAAAATATGAGCATGTGATCACCTATGGTGATGTTTTGTAGTTAGGGTATAAAAGGTTGCCAGTAGTATGCAACATGAATACACTGATAAAGGCAGATTCCCAATGTTTTTAATCTCTAGTCTAACCTTAACTGAAAAGCCTTGAGTACAGACCTTTTATAATACAGTTCCTGTGAAAAGGACCTAATAAGCCTCTAACTAGCAGGCTACAGGCTGGCTTCCCAGGAATCTCGCTGTTGTTATACCCTTTGTGATGGTGCACAGCTACCTGTAACCGCTTTACTTCAGTGAATATATTCAGTAGTGGATTAGCATATAAATAAATAATTTAAGCTAATATAGTGCAAAACACTGAAATTCCTTGTTTGTTTTTTAAAGAAAATCACAAAAATGCTCTATTTGCAATTATCTTTAACTTGTTTTATACTGTAATAATATATACTCTACTGACAGGGTGCACAATTGCAATTTCCTTAACAATTGGCTAGGGCGCTCGCCACAACAGGATTGGCTCCAACTTAAATACTGCAGTACCAACTGTAGACACATGATGCCAGTATTTAGCCGATCCGTGGCAGTCATCGCTTTTGTCTTAGAATAATTAAAGGGTTAAAATATGCAACAAATGAGTAGAAGCAATCAGCTGAGCTGTTGAATTATTTGAAACAGATATTCTCAGTCTCTCAAATTTCTCTTCTTAAACAAAAGTTTAAATCTAACCATTACTTACTTACATAGGCATAGGTTTCATTTCAACTTTGAGACACACCTACACATAGTCAAATGTCAAGACTCACAAGCATACTAACTAGTCTAGTAATTAATCCATATGAAAATATTGGTTCTGACAATGTCTCCTCCCAGACCTAAAAAATATTGTGGCATTGTTTTTGCTTGTGTTTACTTTTTTGCTTGTGTTTACAGGACTCACATGACAACTGGACACTTCTGTCCCCATGCGCATTTGGTGTACTCCGCCTTGACGTATGTGGCCGTTCCGTCCTGCATCGTGCATGAGATGTTCTTCTGGACGACGTAAGCGCAATAGTTTCTGAAGACAGAGGGGGAGAACAACAGGATGTCAGTTAGATGTCCTGCCAGCGATCCTTGCAATTACAAAATGCTTTTAACATCGTTTCCAGTGCTAGGATTGAACAGCTGTAGGGCTATTTCGAAAAAAAAAAAAAAAAAAAAATCTCCAGTGGGAAATGTCCAACATGCTGATCGCCAGTATCTCTGTGTCATGGCCACTCCTTTCAACAATGTCCAGGCTCTCCAAATGATAAACAATGGAAACGCCAGCCTTCTGTTAATAATATTCTAGCGGAAAATACAAATCTAGGTTTATGGCATGGTTTTCCATACTGTTGTGATGAAACGAACTGAAAGGTTTATTAAAATGAAATGTAAAAAAAAAAAAAAAGACTGTACAAACGCATATGTTCAGTGATTCGTTTTAGAACGCTCAAGCTGAAATGAAGCTGTCAAATTGAGATACTGCTGGCGTTCGCTTTATTGGTCTTGGGGGACATAGGGTGACTAAGTGAAAAACAGCATATCTGTACTGTATGCCTGCACTATTCTTCCCTCTTCTAAGCTCCCACAAAACATTGCTTAGCATCAACAACCTCCAAACACGTGATTTAACATGATTGACCCCTGTAACTTATATTTTAATGGCCAGCACATTCTGATGTATATATACAGTAGGTGGTGTATGAGGGTATTTAGACATGATGAACAAACTGCATTTTTTCCCCCAATGCATTGCAATGGTCGGTGCTTTGTTTAACTCTTTAAGTGTAGGCTTTGCAAAACAGGCAGGGCACATATATGGAAATCATCAGTAAGCTAAGCTACTGCCTCCCCAATCTATTCCGAATTACGTCCTCTCACACTACAAATGAATTCAGCAGAATTTGTGCGTTTTTTAAAATCAAGCCGCTAAGAGAGGCTTGGATAAAACGGGCCCATGACAGGGCTCCTTTCATTCAGATCTTATGAGGTATTTAGTGGCTGTAAACCATTCAGGACGTAGCTTTCACTGTGTGACCTGGCCTGGTGATGTTGAGGTTGGGGACTTTAAATGGGCCAGAACTCTTGAGAGCTGAACCAATGACTGATCCACTCAAGAGCCTGGCATGGAAAAATATTCAGAATGCTCAAACACTCCGCCATGAACCCCCAAGTTCCCCGTTGCTGCAGGCCGGTGTTTATGAACAAATTCCTGAGTGAACACAATCTTCAGAGAACTAAATCAATATTGTGCACCAGCAATGCCCCGAGCAGTTGGAATAGAAACCGATTAAAGTTAATATTTTTTCAATTTTTCCACAACTGAAAACTTTACCCTTGACAGAAGGGAATTCTCTATAACCCAGGAGCTCAGACACCCATCATTATACACGCTGAGCTGTACAATTAATGCACCCTGTTGAAATATCATGACCCCAACACAACCTCGAAGTGCAGCTGGGGTTTTTATCATAGTATTTTCCTCCCAATAAATATTGGATTTTATTGATAGAGTAAAAAAAAAAAAAAGAATCTTTTACAGCCTGTCGTCCATTTAATTCATGAGTATGCAGCTCCCTCGAGGCCTGTTTCTGGAACAGGGGACAAAGATGATGGACAGCCAGCAGAAGAATATATTTAGAAAGGAGGAATGTTTCTCACGTCATAATGGGGTCCACAGGAGAGGTAAAAGTGAAATTGGGAACCAAGATTTGTTTGTCAGGTGGACATCTGGGGAAAGTGAATAGCGTTCATATTTTAACTTAAGCCTTAAAGCAAAAGAATCCAGATGTTAGCGAAATATTTTAAGCCCCCCCCCAAAAAAAGAAATCCCCCTCCTCATTCCCTTCTCCGCCAATGTAATTTTTTTTCTCCTATGATATTTGATCTAGTCAGGTGTTTCTCTTTCTCCAATGGGGAGACCAGACAGAGAAGATGTGACTTCGTCTGTGAGATGCATGCATAGCATTAGCAAGTGCTTGGTATCACGTGCGAGCTTTCGCCTCCGCACAGAAGATCCCAGCAGCCCCTAAGGGATCAGCGTTTAGACGCGAGCGCCTCCGAGCTGTTCCACATATGAGCTTTGTGAGGACCACACAGACAGCGCTACGGAGCCTGGGAGCCATGCATTGGAGGGGGGATCCAGGGGACCGTTTGATGCGCTTAGCCGTGCGTCGGCCGTCTCTCCACGCGGGAGTGGGCTCCTGATCTGTGTTTGGAGGCCCCTGGGGGCCCCGGACCAGCCAGCGATAATCCCACAGCCCCGAGCCGGTACGAAAGAGGGTAGTCCACCCCTGAGCTTCCCCCTCGTGCCTCTGTCTCTTCATCAAAGGGCCAGCTCAAAGCAGTGTGCTTGCAGTCCTCGTCGCTTTGAAAAAATATTTGCATTTTTTCAGGCGAAACGTTTTTTGGCAGCGTTGGTCCCTTCTGTAAATATATCTAGGATACCGTTACAGTGCCTAAATCCCCTCCGACCATCCCTAGGGGAAAAGGGAATTCTCTTTAGATTCCCATATGGCACTCTTCGTCAAATATTATTGCAAGTCACCCCTCCCCCATTCATTCCCCTCTCCCGCTCTGCTTCTCTTTCGCTTTAACGAAACTGTAAACGTCGACTTGCAGTCGATCCGACAATGCGGTCCTTTCACCTGCAGTCATGAGAAATTGGCCATAATTTCACCTTATTCAGATTTATTAGTCGGGAAGGGTGAGAGAGGCTCACGCTGTGGTTTATGGTTTTAAACAGTTTAGAAACGCGAGGTTTCTTTTTTCGTCCTTTTAATGAAACCCGTTTTTAAACGTTTGGCTTTTTCCAACATCAAAAGAACATCAAAATGAAGAATAACACACCTGCAGCCCCTAATGCGAGATGAAGGGGGGGGGGTTGGGGTGGGGGGGACTGCGTGCTGACGCATCCCTCACTATGCAGAGAAGCTTCTCAGATTCAGACCTGCCAGCGCGTTGGGTGGAATATTTCAGTGCTTGCCATGGGCTAAGGCTGGGACCCACTGTATTTGGGTTAGGGGTCAAAACCTGGCCTGGATGCACAGCATAATTTGGGTTCAGCCCCAGACCAAGGAATGCGGGGCATTGTGTTAACCCTTTCAGATGTTATTTGTATTACTGTTAAACAATGGGATTCAGTACTTTGGCTAAAAACGGATTCTGCACACTTACAATTCTCTGTGTTGAGAGGGAGGCCTCCTGTGTAACTGTGTAATTCAGGCAGGCAAATGCCACAAAAGGTTGAAATTCAGTAAAGTAATATACAGTGGGACAATCTATGTACTCTAAAGCCACCCCTAAATTGTTACCTTTTGGGAAAAAGAAGGGCATGCCCTTTTTTCCCAAAAGCTTGCATACCGGAGATTAGGAATGCGATTTGGGCATGGCTGTTTTGGACTCCCAAAAGCCCCTCCTGACTCATACCGCTATAAAGTCTTGACACGCCACAGTTATCATGTGAAGCAGCGAAGTAATATTACACAGCTGTCAAAGTCCCTTGGAGTTATTAGCGCTAATGTACCGCAGGGACCTCTGCACTGCGCTGTGTTTTTTTGAACACTGTTGTTTCTCCTTGGGGGGAAATTGGTTTTGGAGCAACTTAAACTTGTCTTTCAGGGTGAGCCCTGTGACCCCACTCGATTCAGGACCTAAACCCCTCCCCACCCCCACCAGTCCCCGCCCCCCTGGCCCCCTCAGAACACCCAACGCAAACTGATGCCGCTGACTCCTGACCCCCTGACCAGGTGTACACCAGAAGCGGCGTGAGCAAACCCACCCAGAACAGACTTAAGGACCAGGCTGCCCTGCACAGCTTTGACGCAAACTGTGAAAAAATGGGACTGCCCCTCCCCCCTCAAAAAAATAAATAAATAAATGACTGCATTTGGCCCTGTTTTCTAGCATTCCCTTTCTGTAGTATAGCATTTCATACCTGGTCAAATAATCTATTTCAGTACAGTTAATGGTCACCCATCTGTAACTGCTCCTGGATGACAAAGCTGAACGGCGGCTAAATTCACAAGAGAAAATTCACAAGGTTCTCGGGTGTGGTTGAAAAGGCACACATTTTAAGGGCAATTTATTTAGACTGCAGGTCCCTCTCGTAAGAAAACATTGCGTATAAATTGCATTGCTCAAGCTGGATCAGCTGGCGCCTATGACACTGAACCTCATTTTCAGCGTAGCCGCACGGTCTCAGTTTAACAGTTTAGAGCGGCTCGCTCCGAAAGCAGGAGACGTGCGCCCGGCATGGACTGGGAAGCGCCGGCAGATTCGCTACCAGCCTCTGCAGCTGTGAAGAGAGACTTCCTCCTGAGCGACACAGTGGCTTTCTGCCTGGTGGCATAAGAATGGGGGTTATGACCATCAATAGCCAGGAGCACAAGGGACTAATGAGCTGTGTTTTAGTGAGAAATCCAACTTTTTACTGCGGGACACATCGAGCTACCCCCCATACAGTACGGCCCTGCCTTTGTTGTCATTGTCTGAGATGTCACTCCCAATGAGAATGGGCTCACAATGGGCTCTCACCAGGAAGTGCCTTAAATAAAAGGGGGGGAATGGCTGTCAAATCACATGCTCCATTGCAAGGGAGAGGAAAAACAAAAAAATACACCAGCGTCGCATGGAAGAGGAGACGTGGGGGAAATGGCCAATGGTGAGTGTGTTTGTGCGTGTGTATGCATGCATAGTGTTTGTGTGCAGTGTGTGTGTGTGTAGTTAGTAATGTGTATGTACTGTGTGTGTGGTGAAGGAGGTTGTTTTTAATTGTAAAAATGCCTTCTGACTGAGGTCTTACATGACACAGTGTCTAATAGACTCATAATAGGCTCTGTTTACACAGTGGTATTTTGCATTTGTTCAGTGCATACTGGCAGTACTTATCATGTGTTATTTTTAAGGTCAGTGTGATCCTGCTTTTAAACTTGACATCACAATGTGGCAGCCTTCTATTTCCATAGCCTGGCTTAGCCCAATAGCAACTGCACTAATATATATGCCATAGAACCAAATCCCCAGAGCAGTGACCTTTCTAATAAAGCCGCGATACAGACAGGGATGCTGTTGTCATTAGACTCGTTAAGCACCACGTACAGTCGATTACACTGATGCACTGTGCGGACCACGAGTCTTTAAGGGGGAGGAAGATTGGTATTAAAATGCACTGGTGTCAGAAACTTACATGCAGAGAGAAACAGAGTCTGCATCTGCTTTGAGCCAGTTGGGTCCACAGCTACCTGAACAAGAGGACTCCTCTACCGTTAAAACTCATGAAATGAAGCTGAACATTATGACTGCAGGGAAGTGGAATGCCCATGTCCAGGAGGGAGAGTCCGGACCGACCTTTGACATGGCTCTGCTTCTGGAAAACAGCAGGTAGCCCGAGAGCTGTCCAGAGGGATCGGGCTCCAAAGAGGAAGCCGAGCAAAAGGTGAAAGAATTCAGGGCAGAACCTTCCTCAGCTGCTTCATTTGGGGGCGTTTGGGTCCTGAGTTTGCCTGACAGCTACGTGTCAAATAAAGCAAAGGCAGAACTCTTACAGACAGAAATGAGAAATTCCCACAGAAGAGAAACACCTAATTTCAGAAAGCAGAAGGGAAGACAGAGACACGTCCACAGAGAGGGATTTGAACTCCACAGAAACCCGAGCTTCTTGTCGCACGCTGGCAATGTGTACCAGAGCAATGTCCAGTGTCCTTTACCAAGGTTTTAACAGGGGCGAAAGTGGTAACGAATTCACTTTTATCTTTAGCTCATTGATAACTCAGCGGTGGCCCGTCCGGGATCTGACCCCCATGACCTTCAGGTCTAGAGGTCAGGGCTCTAACCACAACAGTCACACTGCCCTACATCCCACATGCTGTCATGTTCTTAAAAAGTGCATCCATTCATATGAGTGATAATTCATCATGCTCGGTCTCCTTACAGTGTGCATTGCATTTTCAATTCCCCGTGATCTTGGTCATTGTAAAGAGTTAAAGGAAATGCCTGGCCAGCAAAATGAAACTGTGGGCAATATGGTGTCCAATGTCAAGACATTTCCATTTTGAATTTGCAATTGGAATTTCAGCGAATAGCCTATGTATTGCATATAATTTAATGTGAGTCACAACTAGCTTTTGTATTAGCTTTAGGTCAAATAAATCAAAAACATTCTGTCTATAATAAACCTGGGCAAACTCTTCAATGCCAGGTCACTCTGCCAAAATTCCTGCATATGTTCCTCATCATTATATTTTCCCTCTTTTCTTTCATGTGAAATACCATCGATGGCGATCACAGTACACTGTGGCTCTGCAGTATTATTAAAGTGTACCTCGGATGGTTATCTGAAAACCGTAAACCCAGAGAAAGTATTTGGTTGGCCCTACCAAAACATTCATCAAACGCCTTTGCACAGATAATCTACTTGATGTCCCAGACATTCCCCTGACTTTAGTAGCCGTTTGACAGTGAGTTTTAAATGTTAAACTTCAATCTATTTATACGGTAGCCAAACTGATAATAGCGAGGTCAAGTATGTTTACAGCGTATTCATGCTGATAGTCAAGAGGTACTCACTTGTGTCTGCCCATGGGTTTCCCAGGTGTATAATGGGGATTGGCTCCAGATTTGTACAGGTTGTATCTGTAGGGATTGCCATAGTAGGTCCCTTTGGCATCCACCAAAGACAAGAACACTCCAAAGAGAAAAGGATGAAGAGTGACCTTAGAGAGGACTGTCTTCATCTTCAGCCTTCCCACTCGAAAAGCACCAAAAAAGAAGGAAAATGAAAAAAAAAAAAAAACCAAGCTAGAGGACGAAGGAGGGACGCAAAAATAAGTTCTCCTGAAAACCTTCCTTCGGTTGAAAAAAGTGCTTTTTTTTCTTGAGTTTTTTTGTTTTAGTTCCCCTGGGCCCCTGAAACGCTGACTTCTTCAGCTGGACTCAAAATGAGCATGTAGCCCAAACATCTGTGCTGGCATCGTTCTTCCTCTTTCCTGTGGTCTACGGAGGGATGGAAAGGAGGAACAGACGATTTGGGAACCAAACGGAGGATTGTAGGAGGAGAGAGAGGGGTACAGAAAATGTACAGATGTGAAAGGCGAGGAGAAGGAGAGACAGAGAGGAAGAGAGAAGAGAGAGGCTCTAGAAGAGGCACTACTGCGTACGCTGAGACGACCTGTGGACCTGGAGACCTGCTGCCTGGCTCTCTCAGCCAACTGTGCTCTCCCTGCACGGAGCAGCCTGCTAGTGCCTCTTCAAAGGGGCAGGCAGCCAGGGCAGGATTTGCATATCCCTCCCAAACTACTGCCTGAAATGCTATCCAAGCGGGACGCCGGGGGGGGGGGGGGGGGGGGGGGGGGCACAATCTCCCCTCTCCAATCCGATTTTAGGGAAAGAGGAAATGGCACAGGCTGGCCAGACCCCCCCCCCCCCCCCCTCTTTATAACAGCTGGACATCAAAGAAAGGGGCTACTATGGGCTACAGGGACAACCAGGTCTGGCGATGGAACAGAGGCATGGATAATGAATGTCTTCCCAGGCCCCATACAATAACACCCCCCCCCCCCCCCCCCAAAAAAAAAAACACTCTGAATATATTATTATGACATTATGAGGCAGTACACCAAGATTGTAGCGACACACAGTAGTCAGGAACAGGCTAAAATGGCATTTACGGTCCATATGTGTGCAAGTGTTCAATGTGTGTTTTCCTCAGAGCTTCAGAGGTGGCTAAGAGGTGCAGAGTAATGGATCCCTGGAGACAGGTCTACTTGGACTGACCGAAGCATTAAATAAAAGTATGAGTTACCCAGGCTTAGCCATAGCTGGCTCATTCCGTGGCTTAGAGATATATGTACAGATACATGTTTTCCTCAGAGCTTCAGAGTATTCTGTAACTCTTTTTTTCCAGGAATGGTATAAGATCTAGGAAAGTTGTATAAATCATGCATGATCTTGGCACGGTCCACAAGCACAAGAACATGCCAGTTTGGGGTTATCAGCTCACAGAACCTCGATTGAACCTGAGGAAAAGGAGAAAAGGTGTTGTCAAGGGGGAGCACAGAGATTATCTGTGACATGCTCCCTGACCCCAATGACCATAACCAATGCTTCTACACCAGCTCACCTGGACCCACAGGCCCAAGTGACCCCAGAGGTGTGAAACCACACACAGACTCTGATATGCGCAAACTATGAGCACCACCTGCGCACGCTTCTTATCAGCTACGGGGCATTGATCTGACCTGGGCCAAGGGGTGATAAGGAAGGAGATGCACCACCGAGTGCCATTGTTCTTATATATAGTCCCAAATGTCTGTGCTGGGACCCAGACAGGTGTTAGTCTGTGTCTATTGTGTTTTTACACCCAAACCGTGTATTCAATTCACTGCTGAACTTTTGACCCGAAATAAGAACCAAGATTTATACTGTGACCCCACAACAAAATCAATGCAGGTAATCTTTCCTTCTGTGTCTTTCTGTCTGTCTCAGTTTCTGTCTCTCTGTCCAT
Organism: Synaphobranchus kaupii; assembly: GCA_029718625.1. Lineage (NCBI taxonomy): Eukaryota > Metazoa > Chordata > Actinopteri > Anguilliformes > Synaphobranchidae > Synaphobranchus > Synaphobranchus kaupii. Next base: position 103,177,753 of record CM056378.1, on the reverse strand, counting down.
CTCATTCAGTCCCCCTCACATACAAATATAATTTCCTCAGAATGATCCCAAAAAACAATTATTCAACATTATAAAAGCATTGCATGTGTTTGTGTGCGTGCGTGCTTGAGCACGTGTGTGTAGATTTATTTATTTATTTAATTATTTTAAAATCAAGAGATAGAGTACAGTGCAAATTTCACAGTTGTGATCCCCTGCTCAGACTTTTAAAAGTGAGCTCCAGATTAAAATGTGCATGTGATCCGGAAAGATTCATTCTTATTAAATCTGAACCAATTTAAAGGCTTAAGTGCTAGAGCAAGATCACAAATACTCAATATCAGATAGACCATTTCAGATGTATCCACATACTCTGCACTACGCATAGCACTGACATATTCTTACATATTTTACAAAAAGTAAAACTCATCTCAACTTTGTTGTGGTTAAGGGCCACATGATTACAATTACACATAATATTTAATGGAAAACAGGCCACTTCATCTGGAATTCCAATTCTGGTTCATAATATACCTGCAGATTGTTCCCTCTGTCTTTTTTAATTCAGCAATTTTCTTGAAGATTAGTTAAATATGGTGCCTCACATTTGGTGCATAGCTTCCAAAACATCTGTGAACAGTTTCAGATAAGCTGGCTTATCTACCCCACAGAATAGTTTAATACTTTATAGGTATTGCTGAAAAAAGCATTTTAGTGACATATTTGCCTCTTATCCCACACCTAGTGTAATTACTAATGTTTTGCAGACCGATTCTGTTTCTAAAACTAAAAATGCAATTCCAATGCATTCTGTCTTGAGTGTACAACATTTGAAAACAAATTAAATGAGGATATAGATTATGTAAATCAATTTATCAGAATTATTCTTATGTAAATAATAACATAACATTAGTATGTTAAACATACTCATACATCATAGTTAACTCTATATGGCTTTGATATACAGTAATATATAAAGTAATATGTTCAATAAAAGATTGCTGTGTGTGTTTAATGAATTTTGATTAATTCAGCGATACATTGTGCGCTGTAGTGTTTTCCTTAGCCATATGACCTTGGCAGATCATCACCTCTGTGGCTCTGACAATTACTTGTGATAATTCTTTCATGCCTCCAATTAACGAACACACAAGTCTTCCGTAGCGCTCATCAGTTCACTGAGACAGTATCCACTGGTGAGCATGCTTCGGATTGCTCTCATTACTCTGTTCCTAACCACTGACTCAAACAGCTGAAGCGAATCACAAGCACGTGATGAGTGAAGCGTTTAATTAAACCACGTCGGCAGGAGGTCACAGTGTACAATCGCCGACACATTGTGGGCACTTTCTGAATTTGTCCATTTTCTTTAAGCTTCACTGGCCGTTTCTTTCAGTAGGGGCAGCCATTGAGCAATAGCCAGAGGAAGAATTCCAGAGATGTGACATCAACCATTTAGCGCAGGGACACTTGATATGTTCGCACAGTAGTGACCCAGGAAACGGCCTGCTTTCAATAAAAAAGAAAAACTTGCAAAAGGCACATGCGTATCCAGCCGGCTACTGAAGACCACTGCGTTTTTTTTTTCTCGCAAAGTGATCAGCCTCGTACACATGTGTGGGCAATCGTGTGCAACGGACAAACACGTCGAGAACGGGGTCACGCTGCTTTCAGTGGACACGGGCCATTGGCAACAGTGTTGCGGCAAAGTGTGACACATGCTTGTATTTCAGGAAGCTCACTGCAGGAAGTTGAAAAAGTACCATTCCTTGCTTTATACAAACGTGAGGCCCTAATCATGGTGGTTTGAACTCAACAGTTACAAAATAAGCCTACCCCATTAACATTTGACACCATCTATAAAAATTAACCGCCATTTTACAACTACAAATGGACGGCGATAAATTGCCTTTGATATATGGACTCACTTGATTAAAACCCTAATGGGGATTTCCTGTTTAAAAAATAATTTAAAAAACTGATGTATTTCAACAGGGTGAAAAGCTGTCAGAATTGAGTGCATGACAGAGAGAGGTAAATTTAATGTTAAATTTTACACACATTGTATATCCCCTTTCCAGCAGATTCAAATTCTCCTTATTTTCACTCAATTCCTTTTACTAAGGCAAATTGAAACTGTATCCTGTAAAAATGATGCATGCTTATTAATGAATTAGTATATTTTTTCTTCACATCACCCAAAAAAATCATTGAATGTGGTTATTTAGGTCTAATTATAATTCACTATCTTCCCACGCCTAAATCTACATCCATGCAGCCCATAAGAAACAGGACATACTCTCTTTCAAAACTATCCATTTCAGCCTTGAAGTAATTGAACCATTGTCATAGCCAAGAAGAAGGGAGGGAAAGATTTGCTGCACTGGATGTCACGGTGTCAAAGGCAGTAAATACCTGCACACAAACATATGCACACAACCTTTTCTCTTACTAGTGGCCCTAAAATGCTGTCCAATACAGCTCTCACAACAGACTGACACGGAATGCTGGAAAGATCCGGAATCCCATCCGCCTTGTGCACAAACAAGGCCCATCAATCTCACATCACTGTGCAAGCCATGCCCCCCCCCCCCCCCCCCCCCCCACATCAGTCTGCAAACACTGACGCTCCCCTGCCACCAGGCCACCATCCCCACCCACGGGACAGCATGAAGTACTGGCCTTGTGTAGGGTGTGAAGGAGGATGAAGATGAGCAGTAGGAGGAAAATGGAGTGTTGACCATGTTATGGAATTTAATTAGTTTTTCACCCTTAGGCACAGGTAGTGATTTCATCGCTGAACTTCCCCCTCTCAGAGTGTTTGTAGCTACTTATTTCCATCTGTCCGTTATTTACATTGGAGGTGGCAGGCCTAAGAGGTGCAGTAATGGATCCCTGGAGAGCAGTTTATACCCACAGGTCTACTTGGACTGACCGAAGCACTAAATAAAAGTATGAGCTACCTAGGCTTTGCCATAGCTGGCTCATTCCGTCGCTTAGAGACACATGTACAGATAGGCCTATACATACACTCGCACACATGCACACACAGACACACACATGCATAAGTACAGCACACAAGCCATGACAACCCCCATTCACAAATACATGCACTGCACACAACCCCCAGCCATAAACACACATATCCATGTGCACAAACACACATGAACGCGCAAAGAAGACTAACATACGGAATGAGCATATTCTCTGTGCTAGCAATGCAGTCTATGTCTAGAAAGATTAATTCCCATATTTACAGTCACAGCCTACCTCAAAATGCTAACATGCATACATACTATAGACCAGGGGTATCCAGTCTTATTGAAGAAGGGGCCATACAGGCCTTTGTTCCTACAACTGATTCAACTAATCAAACAATCATAAAAGACCATAAAAGAGTGTAGCACTGAATAACCACAAAACATTTAAACATGCAAGAAGTCCCACACACAAGGACAAAATGGCCAACACAGGGAATATGAAGTGGTGAGAAAATATGTACAGACAGAGACGGAGTAAACTGGTGCAGCAGCATTGCTTGTCTATCCTCCCGGGCCACACTTTCGCACTGGGTCCTGGTTCTGGTAAAACATCTTAGGTCTCAGAGCAAAATGTACAGATATTGTAAACCCCACTGTACTCTCAGTAAATCCTGGCCACCGTGACACTTTTAATGGCCCCCCAGCTCGGGGGTGCAGGTTTTAAGTGGACTCCCCAGGCTTTGACTGAAGGTCAAAGCTGGTTTGCTTTGAGGGCCCGAGCAGCAAGAGGGAGGTCAAGTCTGGGCCTAAGTCACCCGAACAAGTTAAACCACCCCAAGGAACACTATCCCAGATTAGTTTACAGCTCAACTGCACATGTATGGGACAGACCCCTTTCTCCATCTGAAAACGCACTGCTGTCAGCTAGCTCTCAAACTCAGCCCTGGGGAACCCTCTGTATGCTGCTTTTTGTCACAGCCAATCGTGCTCAATTAAGGTTGTTGTACGCATGTCTTTAAGTTCTTTCATAATTTTTCCCTTAAACTTGTTAACACAATGCAGGTTGGGTTTGTTATCATTTGCATTGTCTTTGAATTCTTTATTATCTACCAAATGGGTTAGGAGCCTATTGATCCATCTCAATGTTTTATTTAATAAGTTTAAAAAAGAACCTCTTTTTATGTAATCATTCGCAATATAGCACAATAACCACAATGTGAATGTGGGACTTTATTATTTATTATTATTCATGGCATGCATAGCTATTTCTGACATAATGTGGCTTAAGAGGGTAAATAATCCTTCAAAGCATGAAAAGCTTCTAATTAAGAAGAATGAACATCTTGTCAAAATTCTGGGATTGCAATTGTGGTTGGAACGAAAACCAGCATACACAGGGGTCCCCCAGGACCGAGCTTGAGAACCACTGTGCTAGACTGAATGGCTGCACTCTCGTGAGAGAGGGTGATGGTGTGCTTCTAATGTTGTGTGAATATGACTGAGGTGGCAGCAGTGACATCACTGCTGAAATGCACGGGTAGACTTTTCCAGGGTACTGTGCGCACAGGAGGTGCTCTGTGTGTTCACAATAGTCCCTCAGAAGAAACGCACTGACGTTTCCAGCACTATATTTACCTCATCCTTTTTTTCACCCCTATAAAGAATGTCATTCTGTAGTCTACACTGAAGCTGGGAGCAACTGAAAGGGGTAGCCACAGGGTAGACACCAGGTAAGCATTCACCGCAGAAGGAAGTGACGAATGTCAAGCGTGAATGTCAGGACACCAGCAAGCCTTCCCTTTCTACAAATGCGTCCTCTACTGCATCCTTGAAGTTTGTCAACTGGTATCTCTAACACGCTGGATTATGGAACATGAGATTAAACCGTATGTGTAAACAGAGGAGCTGCCTTTTCATTTTCATATACTTTTTATTTGATACAAACCCCTACAAACCCGCTCCTCCACGGTTTGCTATTTTGCTATCAAATGAGCATCTGGTTTTAATTGTCCCAACCCCACCACCTCCCCATGCACACATACCCCCAATTCAGCAACACCCCCTCCCCTATTCCCCCACTTTCCAAACCTCATCATTGCAAACCAGTGAGCCCAAACACAATGTCCCTCTTTATTTAACACTAACCCACCGTTTACCTTATTTCCCAAACTCTATTAGTTTAACAAGGGGCTGCAAGCAATCAAACATACTCTTTATATTCACAAAACTCAGTTGCCTTGCCTCTTTGCAGAGGGTGTGTTTGTGTGTGTGTGTGTGTGTGTGTGCGTATGTGTGCATGTGTGTGTGAGTGTGTGTGCGTGTGTTGATGTGTTTCGGGTTAATATATTCCCTTTTTGTTGGATACTTGGTGGAAAATGGGCCCCTTTTTCAAGGAGGGGGGGGGGGGGTGTAGGGAAAATATGAGGTGCTTTCAGATGAACTTGTGGTACAATAAGACATTTGTTTTCAGAATCGTGTTCTGGTTTCAAACGCAATTAAAATGGATTTACCTGTGAAGGCCATCATGCTCAATCACTGACGTAATCCCTAGATCCTTTCCTTGACAGACAGGTTCGCTCACCTCCGTCCTCAGCTTTTACGCTGCAAAACAACCTCTCTCACATGCACGCTCAACCGCAGAACCAATGCACACACTCTGCTCTCCGTTCAGGCTTGTGCACGCTCAGCCGCAGAACCAATGCACACACTCTGCTCTCCGTTCAGGCTTGTGCACGCTCAGCCGCAGAACCAATGCACACACTCTGCTCTCCGCTCAGGCTTGTGCACGCTCAGCCGCAGAACCAATGCACACACTCTGCTCTCCGCTCAGGCTTGTCCAGTGCAGAGCGAACGCCGGCTGTGGCGAACGACCGTCACGCGACGGGGCTGAGGAGAGGAGGCCCTATGACGCGGCGGACTCCTGCCCGCGCTGACTCTTCCCAGCGCTCCACCTCCATCCGACAGGAATCGGTTTAATGTGGGGGAGTGCGTTTGCTGGTGGTTATGCTCACCAAAGATGGTCACGTGCTGCACTAACCAGAAGGGAAAAAAGCTGAAAACAGGGGAGCTCTTTGACCTGAGCAGAGGTTTCTTAATTCGTTTCCTCTCCTCGTTCCTGAATGAACTCAAGCGTGCCTCACATTCCCCCCTTATTTCATGTTGTCCCTTGCAGAGCATTTGGAAACCAGCATCACACTTTCAACTCAAACTGCACTTTCAGGGCTATTAAACCTTCAGTGGCGATTTGAAACTGGGCAGGTCAGGCTGCCGGGTAATGTCAATGTTATTCTCTGCCACACCACAAGCAAAGGGCTTATGTAAGGAATATTCTCAAGCAAAATATTATTACATTTTTTGAAGCAACGGGCAAATGTTCAGCTGTTGTGAACGGGGTATGGCCTGTGAAGGGCCAGTCGATTCTTCTCAAGATACCATTAAGTCCTTCCCATTTGATAGCAAGCTCCAGTGGATTAACTGAAAGGCTGGTCTGCGTGCTGGTTTTTGTTGCAGCCAATTGCCTTAGTTTAAGTTTTCTTACAGCTCTATAAACTAAGCTGGTTCACTCCTGTACTTGAGCACAGTAAAATCGTAAGGATACACTTGCAGTCTAGGGCTGTATCTCATGCTTATACAAATGTCAGATCAACATATGATTGATCTAATGAAAATTAAAGCCAGAAGTTAGCACAAAATCCTGAAATGGATTGGCCCTTGCTGTACACCCCTGTGCTGGTGTGTTTCAGTTCTGAAGGAACTGGACTGACTTCTGAGTCCTCAGGTGAAAACAGGAGATGGGCAAGGAAGACTGATTCATGCTGCATCCAGCTGACGGCCAGTTGGATTGAATACTTTGTCTTACCTTTATTCCCTTCACTCTAATCCACATATTGACAGGAAGTTAAAGCCCCTATTGGACCACTGCAAGTCCAAAATGTGAACTCAGACTTTCCCCAAACTGAAAAACAAGTAGGCTATCCCTGAAAATGCTTTCATATGTTTTTTCATATTTTTAGACATTTACGAAGGAGACTTGTGAAGGTCCAAACACGATATCTGCAGCCCAAGTGCATGCTCAGTAACTCCCAGCATGGCATCCGGTTTCCCTGGACCTGTTACCAGTTGACAGAGGCATGGTTTTAGGAAGCTTAGCAAGCAGTGGTCGATGTGAGTTCATTACCACAGCATCTGTTGCGGCACTGGAAAATCTCAAATTCTCGCATGTTATTGGACTGGCTCCTTAAAGCTGGCTGCACCTCAAGTCACCTCCTCCTCTGGCCCTTGCCTTCTGGCTGTGCACACAATGCACCATTTCATAGTTGGTTCCTCCTCCTATGGGCTCTGTACTACTGCTGCATAATCAAACAGATCTCCGTGTGTCATGTACAAGAAATAGACGCCTATTTGTGATAGCTGAATCACAGAAAGTTCCTCAGAATTATGACATAGGCACTTTGTGTTGTGTCCATGCTTGAACTGTTCTGTGTTGTCACATTAGGAGACTTTACGACCTTAGCTGTGGACTCAGACACCTCCACTCTTCAAGACCTTCCATGTTGTGTTTAGTTAATTAATTCCAGCATAACACAGATCATTAATCAGAACCAGGGGAAACCAGTAATCACACTATTTCCTGGGCGATATCTGCAAACAGATGTGTGCGCTTGGTAAACATTTGTTCTGTTTGGAAAATATTGCGCTATTATGTGTTTTGACTTTTGTTTTTAGTAGTGGCTTATTATTCCTCCACCAGATTGTGAAAGAGGGCTGGGGATTGAAAGTAAAGATCACAGAAAGTGCTGGACAGGGTGGCCATCAGGATTCCAATGCCAAGGTTCATGCTTCAGCAATGACAATTTCTCTCTCAGTTCACTTCCAGGGGGCTCCCATGTACGTCCTGCTTGCAGCTCAGGCCCCTTCTACCTTGACAATGAGGTCTTTGTTCTTATCACCTCATCATGTACCCAAAAACTGCTAGCCTCTCCTTCCCACATCCACTTCGCTCCCCAACTCTACCCAACACTTTGTCCAACTTCTTGACCCTCTCTGCCTGCAAGCAGTCTGTTTAAAATGTAGCCCTCAGTTATAAACGACTTTATTTCTATACCATGCCACCCCAAAGATTGATGTTTTCTGTATTTAATTTTCTTGTATATATTGGGCCTCCCCAGCACAGGTGGCAATAAGGTCCATCTACATTGACTTTGGCATCCCGCCAGAGGGCAGCTACATTAGGCCCAAAGTCCAAGGAATAGACTCTTCTAGCCCCCTGGCTCGTAAATTTTCAGCCAACACAACCAGCACAAGACGAGAAATAGAGGGAGGGATTCTCCTCTGTTCTGCTCCTCCAGAATACTGAAGTAGGAAAGACAGAAAACCTCACTATTTTAATTTCAATTCAGGAAATTAACAAGCATCAGCCCACAGCCTACACCCCTTGAATGGACCTTGTGCAAAGGCTCTGGTTCTGTAGTCACAAAGTTACTCTGACCTGAATGCAGGCTGCTCTGCAATCTGCTGGACAGATTGAAAAGGGAGGAGTGCCCTCCGACACTCTCAAAAAGGATGTCTTGATATCCAACACACTTTTTTTCTCTGTTATCTGGCTATGAACGGTCCCTTTCTTTGACATGTAATCAGACTGGTTTTTGATGCAGACTTATGCCGAGCTCACACTACTCAACTTTTGCCCCGATTCTGACGTCAAAGACTAACTCCTGACAAATTTTGCAGTCCTATGATAATCTTTAAAAAATCTGCAAGAAATCTTGGTTCCGTCAGCTGGAATGGTCTTTTGATGTGAGATGGTCAAAGATGCGATCATTTCTGCCGTGAACCAGTCTGGACCTCTCCGGGAGAGCCCAGGATCATTTCAAACTGTTTTGATTTTGTCGGGAGTCCTGGCTGTCCTGCAGTGATGCATCGTTCTACTGGAACATCAACAGCCAATGAACGAGCGCACAACAAACGCAATGAAAAACAGTTTGAAATGATCCATACTTCCGTAGCCTTGGCAACTGTGCGTGGAAATTCGACCTCTTGATTTAGTCCTGTAGAAATCGTGTGATGTGCGACCCCCGAGTAATTCTCTGTCTTCCCTAAATCGCCTAGTGTGTGCTGTATCGCGCAGCGATTTTTTAAAGACTGTAATTTGACTGTCATTAGATGTGAGCTGCTCTCCTTGGACAGGATTTTGTGAAGATTTAAAAGTGAAGTGTGAGCTTGGTATTACACGTCCGTTGACTGTAAGCTGGGACGCACACTAAAGACACAGCTCAGGGAAATTCTCAGGGTTCTCATGCTCTCTGAGATTGCAGGTCCTCTCCGACACTCCAAGTCAATGAGTTGGCACTCGACCCTGTGGCCTCTCTGCTCAACCAAAGACACTGGGAGTACAATCACCCGGTTCTTCTACAGTGTGCTCCTCTATCCAAGCACCATCCATCTAAAGCAAGATTTCCTTCCTGCATATTTTATAATTTTTCTTTTATTACCGCCACGTTGTCAAAGAAAATATCTGGCAAAGACTGGATTATCTGTCACCACCATGTGATGAGGCTAGTTTTTCTTCATTGAAAAGCCTCAGCAGCCAGCATCCAAGTAATTTATGACAGACTTGCAAGCCATAAAGCACTAGAAGGTGAAAAGGCCTGTGAAATTCTTCCTTAAAGACCTGTAACTGGGGGACAGCAGAGCCCATGAATCAGCGCAGTGCTACGTATGGATACCGCACCTTCTAAGCAGCAGTCTTAAATGAGAGATCTGGGCGGACGAGTGATGGCTCGAAGGCCGAGAAACTAAAAACGTTCCCCTACATACAGTACAGGCCAGGTCTAAGGGGCACAAAACCTGGCCTTCTATTCTACTGGGGTCTCTCGGCTTTTGAACAAGAAAAAAACAAAAAAACAATCCAACAAAAACATTCTTTTTAAGCCAAAGGGAGTCTCATAAATTTTCATCAAACCTTTTGAGATGAGAACTTTAAATTTTTCTCAATTTCCTGTAGAAGCAGGTTGTAAAGCAAACTCATATGGGGTACATTCACTCCCTGGGACTTGCAGAAATCCCAGGTCTGCATACCTGGGGAGCAGAAAGAGGAACGGGGCATACCAGCAAACATGCCACCGGGAGCAGAAACAGGAAAGCCTGTTGGGCCTGACCACTACAATTGCTTTAGGTGTTTATTGCCCAACGACCCTTGCTATGTTTGAGCACAGCTTCTGGAATTAGTTTCTCTGAGGAATTCATCACTCACTCCCTCTGTGTTTGGCCCCTGGTCAATGTTTGTGTATGCTCCTTCGATAAGAAAATATAGGGGGCCGTGGAAACAGCAGGGCAACCTAAGAACACAGCAGCACACATTCCTGAACCATAGCATGGCCAAGCTTGGTTCTGATACATTAGGTTGTTCAACTAGAGCCTTCAGGATAACCTCTGTAGTGGTTTAGGTTTTCATTATTTCAAACAAAATATGGTGGAATGGCTATAAACCAAGCAAATAAAGACTGGAAATCAGTTTAAGTTAAAAGTAAAAATTTTATCATATTAGTTACTAGGCTCTTTGTTTTAAACTGCTTTTATCAGGGATACTGGGTGGCCCAACCCAACCTGTTAAGGTATTGTCGGGAGGATGGATGGGTCCCATGGTCTGGTATTGAATCCAAACCATGCCATTATCAACTGTGTCTGACAGCCTTGCAGGGTGACACACAATTGGCTCCAGCTTCGCCCAGGATTGGAGGGTTGCAGTCGGCTTCGCCCCGGATTGGAGGGTTGCAGTCGGCTTGGATGGTCACATCCCATTGCTCACCAGTGACCCCTGTTGATCACTCGGGCACCCGCAAGTCTGCATGTTCAGCAGCACATGAAGTGTCTTCCTCCAACTCATGTCTGTGTGGGCCCGACTTGCTAACTGTGTTGTGATACAAAGCAGCAGCTGACATCATGAGCTTCAGAGGAGAGCCCATGCGTGTCTGTGCTCAATAGTGGAGGTTGCTGCAACTGCGATTGTAACTGTAGTTATACATTCAGTCTGGCTCTAGCTTGCCAGTGGTCCGACCTCCAAATCAACAATTAAAATGTCTTCTAAATGAGGTGAGCACAATGATCACTCCTAGTCTTACCAGAGTCAAGGAGTTCTAACCATCTGACCAGAGTTAAGCATGATGCCCCTGCTTCTTGCTTAAATTCATCAACCTCAATAAAGGCCAAAGCATGCTGCCCTCTCTGGGCTTAATCACTTCTGTGGAAATAAATTAGCAGGCCCAACATAAAATAATGATTTGCCACACACTGCACAAACAGACGTTAGCTATTCTATGGGCCCCTGAGGCAGGAGGTAATAAAATTCTTACTATAAATAGTCTGCTCATAAATCTCACCTTTTTTATTTTTTTATTTTTTTTTGGCAGCACCTGCCATAACTTGTCATATCTGTGTAATTAAATAAAAAAGAAAACAAAGAACCCTTGCTTTGAAATGTCATCATGGGATTCGTATACAAACTTGCATCACAAGTGCCTTAAACCAGAGGCCCATACACGTCCGGAACAAGTCACAGATTCAGAGTACTACCATGACATCATTGTTTTCCAGAGGTATTACCATTTGCATTACACAAGTGCATGTGTCCATTCGCAGTGACCGTTTCAAGGAAGACGGCAATCAAAAACCTCCATATGAAACAACACTGGCTGTATGTATGAGATGCTTCGTAACGGATACACAAACAAACTGATTTTAATTGTAATCAATTACAGATTAGAGCTGTTTTTTATTTTTTAAACCATTACAGACCATTTCCTGAAATATCTGAAAGGGCGCTTGGCGTCTGTGGCTCTTATTTGAACATCAGGACCAGCGCTGACTGCTAAATAGGTTTTCCTGCATCCCACCCATTCATTATAGTCATGTCCACTAAAGCACACAGTGGGTTGCCGTCTCGCACACAAAGACCTAAAACAGTAGACTCTACTGCCTTCCCCAAGTATCAGTCCAGATCAGAAGTTTAAATTATGGATTTGGTTTGCCATCCTTTTTAAGTTTCTTATTAACCCCAATGTTCATTTACATTGGTTACCGCATTTATGAATAATAATTTTAAACAGACTGAGGGGGAAAGGGGGTTAAACTGCAATTACAAGCTTTTCCAGCATGGGAATGAACAGACATGGATGCTGGAGATGAATAGAAGAAAAGAGGACAGATTTCTTGCCTATTGTTATAGCCTGGCTTACTGATAAGGGCGGTGGGGGAGGGTATATTTTGCATGACACATACTTGTGATGTTTGAATTCAACAATTACTATATTGAAAAACATCATCATTTCACATGTGATGGAATTCCATCTCACCAAATTGTAATTTTATTTATTTATTGTAAATTATTTAAAATTATTAAAAATTATTGTTTTTATCATTAAAGAATAATAATATTAATAACAACAATAATCTTCCATTGTAAAATTACATTGTATACTTGGTTATGTGTAATTACACTGCATAGCCAGTGAAATGAATTCATTTTAAAGCATGGCTCTGGCCTGCATTAAGGCCCTAATACTTAAAACTGGAGTGGCAGCAACTGGCTGCGTATAACAGGGGACTGTGAGTTGTACTACATTTCTTTCTCGTCTCATTTAAATGGCCTTTCCTGCCTCCCCGTTATTAGTCCCACATGGCAAATGCTTCCCTGCCCATGAGAGCAATTAGCTTCTCTTTCAATGGGCAAGTGCACATTAATATCATTAGAGTGTAGCTTACACACCTTTCATGATTGCCAGCATAAAATGCGGTCAGTGCACATGTGTGAGGCAGAGACAGGAATACACAGACTCTGCACACTCAAAAGACTGAAAACTAAAGAAAAGCTCAGTAATAGTAATAATTGTGAAAAATATTTGGACATGGAATAAAACTACTCAAAGCAACCGATATTGTAGAATATTTTAAATGTCACACAAGGTGTGTGTAGGTGTGTGTGTGTGTGTGTGTGTGTGTGTGTGTGTGTGTGTGTGTGTGTGTGTGTGTGTGTGTGTGTGTGTGTGTGTGTGTGTGTGTGTGTGTGTGTACGTGCATGCCTGCGTGTGTGTGTGTGTCTGTTTTGAATATCCTGGAGCTCAGCTCTATCTGCCATATTGCAGAACTGCTGTTGTTAATAGCTTAAACATATAAAAGAAGGCATTGCTTTGAATATGGGCAGGAAACATCCTGGAAGAGCAGGTCTATATTTGAAATGTTGCCGTCATTTTCAAAAAAAAACATACCGACTTTTATTAAGCAGCTGGCTAATGGCATTGCGTTCCATCCACTGGCTCCATGAGTGCACTCTGCTTTTAAACAGACCTACAGGAAATACATTATTTATTCACGGTATGAGAAAGGAGAGGAGAGGTTGACGGGTTTCATTTCATGTTATTCAGTTCTAAACTGGGGAAAACCCCCAGAGTATGGCAAAAGAGATTATTTTGGCAAGAACGCAGCATCTAGTCCATCTTGGCTCATCACTTGTTTGTGTGCCAAAAACAAAATGATGTGTGCAAGGAAAATGCACCACTCACCAATACAGAACCACTATATCCTTCATTGTTGGAACCAAGCTGGAGCCTGTCTTGAGGTGTGCACCATATGTGCACAGTGCAATGCCATTCATCTGACCATGTCGCACTTTTACACTGCACAGTAGTCCAATGTATGTGCTCTTTGCACCATTGTCCACTTTCAAACATGCATTGCCAGATGTCTTGAGTGTTCTGTGCTCTGCAACCCAACTATGGCTCACACCCAATATTATGCTGTTCGCCTGTTTAGCCTTGCTCCTCAACAAATGTATGGACATCATGATTCAGGACTATTCGATGATGTCTTTCCCTCAGTGTTCAATGCCAATATCACCTTAGCTTCACCTTAGGTATCACCTTGCTCCTCATAAAACATCAGGAAGTGGAGCTGTCTTTGATCCATCACTGAAGCTCCTGTCAAACGTGGCCCAACAATCATCCCTCTTTCAATGTCACTGAAATATCATCTTCTTGCCATGCTAGCTATAATTATAGGTAACCATTTCATTGTGAATTATGGGCTGCGTATTTGTAACCCCGAGCATGCTGGGAAGTGAATTGCTAATTACTTATTTAACTCAATATACTTGGGGTCCATCATTCACCAAAGTGCTTCCACGTTTTTGGCCACTACCTCTATATTTAGACATAAGCAAAGAAGGCTGTATGAATAAAATTCAGGTAATACTCAAAACATGGGGAAATTATATTATTTATACAAATTTTTATACAGTAAAATATTTATACATTTATACTGCATAGAAAAAGGCACTATATACCTGCCAGACTCTTGAAACTGTTCTGTTGCAGGTGAATGGTGACCTGGTAGATCTTAGTCCACTCTCACATGTTTGTAATGTCCTCCATTCCCTTCTGCCAACTTCACCACCATGCTACAACCATCAGTGTGCATAGACCCAGAGCTGAATGCTGAGGCAGATGGACAGGAGTCCACTGAAGCAAGACGTGGTTCCACAGGGTACAATGGAGCTTTGACCCAAACGGATGGGAAAGGGGAGCAAAAAGCTACTGTGACAGCGAGGATCAGAATGCAGATGAGGGGAGATCAGAAGCACTGAGAGAAACTGTGCTCATTGCTCCCCTCCACCATCACCACCACTACCCCCCTAGCCCCTCCTGTTTCCCAACGCCCAACCCCCCACCGCCACGAGCCCCCTCTCCCTTCCCTCCTTTCTCCCAATCCCGGGCTGACCCGTGGTTTTCATCATCTCCAATGACACGGGACGGAATTCTATTCATCGCATTTCCAGGGTTCAAGGGTGTGTGTAACACCGCATACGCGGGAATGCCTCGGAATCAGCCATTCCATGACAATCTCGTGAACTTGGTCATCGTAACCCCCTCTGCACTGAGAATGATGCTTAAAATGCTTACTGTAAGTGAAGGTACTTAGGACGAAGGTCGTACAGAACTTGTTTTGATTTTTTAAAAAGAAGCCACATCGGTGATACAACTTCGTACCTCGACATTATGATTGTTTCCTTCTTGGTAACCCAGTTTCAAAAGTGAAGAAACTGGCTTTCAGAAGTCCCTACTGAAAGAAAGGCCCAAGTGGCCTTCAACCTTTACAAGGAGCAAAAAGGGCAGTGAAGTCAAGCTCAAAGCTCCAAGAGTATTGATGAAATACAGACATTAAAATCATTAGGTAGCTCTAAGGACCAGATTTATGGTTGCGTGTGAGTTACAACAGTAAAAGAGGCACTAAGGGCGTGAAAAAATGCAGGTGGAATTTGCTAACCAGGCATAATGGCTCAAACACACAACTAAGAATTGTTTTTCAAGGATAATGTTAATGTGCTCCATTGTCCTAGATGCTTATGTAATTATTCACATATACACGTATTGCTGAGTGGTACACTAGGAGAGAATTTTGTTAACGGGGTCAGCTGTGTGTTTTGTTTAATTCACTAAGGTCTATATTGCAAGCCTCAAATCGGTGCAGAACTTTTTCCAGAACTCTCAGCAGAAATGTACTCTTGCTTCTTGTTCACTACATAGCATTTTATAAACTCAACACTGTCACAGTGCTCTATAAATTGTTTTAATTCACAAAGCACATTCTTCTGTATTTGTGCTTGTTTTATTCACAAACTATAAAATACCTTCAAAGTAAATCATTTCGTAAATCGTTTTCAACTCAAGCACAATAGAGACACCTCCCTGTGAAAATTGGCTCTGTGCACGTGTACTGTCAGCAGCTCAAGGGATGATAGGGGTGATATAAATGTCTGAAGCAATTGCTGTTTTTTTCATAATCTCTTTATCTGGGATTAAGCGAAGGGGAGAATTGATTTAAGACTGTTTTTATACATATACAAATTAAGAAAGTAATATTTCTGGTTATTAAACTATTACATGAATACCCCGTTAAAAAATTCAGAATTTATCAAAAACACAATGTTACACAATGGAATTATTATGCATCTAATTTAAGTGCACATGTCCTTTTGATAATGTATGGGGACATATTGCATGTTATACCAGAAATTGAACAAGATTGATTTACAAACGTAAATACATTTAATTTCATATGCTCTGCAGAGCGACCTAGGGCAACTGCATGCTCGGTGCAGGGATTATTACCTCAGAATGTGTATCTTAAAAGGTTAGTTTACCTAAAAATATATATTTTTTAATTTTCAATAATCCCAAGATATACTGTATATGCCTGGGGGGGAAAAAACATTAGATACACAATGCAACATTTCTATATATCATATCCCTAAGTGCACCATTACCACCCTTCATTCACCCTTTAAATCCAGTGGCTTCCAGCCCTAACTGCAGAGGTCTATGGGTTCAGTCCCAAACCTGTTCATTATAATCCTTTAAAAATTATATGCTCTGTCTCTCTGCCTAGCAGGTAGCATTAAAAAGAGTTGTCCTGGGATTAATCAGTCTGGCAACTTGTATATCCTGTTCTTGGGTTATAACTGTACATTGAGCTGATTCTCACCAGGGAAATTTGGAGTTCCAACCATGTGAACCACCCAGGCTTGGACACAGTTTTTTATTCTAAAGGTTTTACAAATTCACACACAGCAAAATTGATTATTTCACTCTGTTAACTTCAGAAACTAAACTAACAGCACAGTCAAGATTTCAGATGTAGGGTATCTAAACATTAAATTCCTTTACAGTCAGTCCTGCTAACAATAACAACAGAATGATTATTTACATTGAAATGAGCAGCCCTTTAGAATTGATCTTACATTGAAATCAATAGTGACGGGACACAATACATAGTTATACCATCCTTTGTTTTCCTTTGGTAATTTGGCTGTGAAAGTCTGGTTAGGTTCTTGTCTGGCTTATGCCCTGTGTATGGTTCAGTAACTAGAGCAGAATCAAGCTTTTGTTTTTCTGAGGCAGAATATTTCCCCAGTGGACCATCAACAAAAAGCAAAGCACACACAAATGAAACAAAGGACAATGCCGCTCCTGTTGTTACGGTGTAGTCCCTATCTCACTCTCATCTGCACAATCATTAACAGATGTTTTGAGAACCCCCCCACCCCCAAATTCATAACTGGTCCCAATGCTTCCCCCATGGAAGAATAAAACTGTGAACAGCTGAGCACAATTTCATCATACCCTCCCTTCTGGTCATGGTTGAACATGACCCTGGACCATTGTCTGAGTCAAGCCACAAGGAACGGCCAACAATTGCCTCCTTTGGGAAAAAGCTGTGCGTATCACCATAATAACATAGGAATGTTTGATGTTGAGAACAGGTCATTTAGCTTTACAGTTTCTCAATTTACAAACACGCAAATGTCTCGCAAATGTATTATCTTTTTAAAGTTTTTAATCAATAATTTACTTGAAAAATGCCAACAATTAGACATAGAATGACCGTCTCAATAGCTAAACGGTAACAGTATTTATTTCATAATTGAAGTATTTTTTCAAGTGAGAGCATGTGCCTCCTTGATATAATTCTGTAGAAAGTGATTGGTTTTGATTATAAAGATTTATGATGGAGCTGCAATAGTACAGTATGGACTCCATTCAGCCTTGCTCCCCTGCATGTCTGTTAAACCAAGTATTCTTAAATCTGGAAGAAGTGCAAAGGTAATGCAGATTATTCAAACTATTCATCACTGATTCAGTGAGAGAGTTGATATTATTCCAGTCCAAAACAGAAAATATAAATGAAGCCAAATACAATAAAGCCTCCACCCATAGCTCAACAATAGCGCTAGACATTAATCTCTCATCACCATAGAGCAAATAAATATTGCACATACATTTGAATGCAACAAACAGACGCATATGATGTTACTTCACAATTTGTGAATTTTATAAATGGCAATGGTTAGCATTGTGGTGAGGAAGTGTTAGCATGGCACAGAAACTGAATCAACTGCACAAAACTCTAAACCCTGATCCTTTCGCTGGCACAAGGCTTGGTCCGTTGAGCGAATATCAAACTGGTAGATTCATTTTTGAACAGTGACAAACAGTTAACAAACATATTTTCATTCATTTCAAAATTGGCCAGAATTTTACAACATGGCTATAAAGCTCTCTAGACAGTTTAATGAGTGTGAACTTTGGCAAGCAACAGCCAGACAGGCCTTTTTGTTTTATAATATTTGGTGATACTGCTAAAAGGCCCAGCTGAGGCGAATGATATTCAGAAGTACTGGAATGTTTACATTAAACAGCGATACTGGGGTGACGCACTATGTATTGGAGATGAGGGGACTGAGGTGAGGAATGCAGACGGACAACACAATGTCTAAAGACATGGAACAGTTTAGCTCTCAGGTCCGCCAAGCTGTGAACTCTCCTGAAATTCAGCCTGCGCACTTTCTGAGAAAGCAGTCTCAGTTTCATTGATTGTGGGGGGGGGGATGGTCCTGACTTCAAACTATGCTCCTCAAAATGGCATTCATCTCTACTCCACTTACATATGGTTCTGGTGTTCAGGCCAAAATGATAATTTCTGAAAGTTTCCATGGCTATTATGTCACAGACCCATGGGAGTGCTCTCACATGTAGCAATGTGAAACAAACGCAAGCAGTCTGAGGCCTGAGGGGACCATTTGCTATCAACATTTGCCAAATCACTCCAAATGCCTGGCAATGCCCGCCACAGTGATTACTGTGTCTTTACCACTGCTTTTGCTGGATAAATGGAAGCAGGCCCAACCGGAATGCAGACCCAAGAGTCCAGAAAGGGCAGCTCAGGACAAGAGTGAGACGATACTACCATTTACAGCCAATGGAAACCAAAGCACAGACAGCTTTCTGACACTTGGCTAAATGATAATGAACAGATACACGTACATGACTAAACTGAATTTCAAACTGGGCCTTTTAAAATCAGTTAGAGGAGTTAATGAATGGAGGTCCGTTGGCCTCGTTTGTAAGTCATCATGTGAATGATCAGCACCTGCCCCATGCTGCATTCCAGCTCAATGTTAATAGAACATGCATAGCATCTGCGCAGAGCCATCTTCCAGTGTGGTGAGAGAGATTGCGTGAGGGAGGGGGAGCTCATTAAAGGGAGAATTTGGGGGGGGGGGGGGGGGCAATGGGGTTGAAGGAATGGGGGGGGGGGGGGGGGTGGCTTTTGTTTGCCATTCCCCAGAGGCATTCTCATAGTGTTTACTGTTAGCACTGGGGGTCTACATTCAAACCCCAACCGTAATGCTTCTTTAGGCCGGCTCAACAAAGGCAGCAGTCTGTTTGTCTACCCAGAGAGGCTCGGGGTGGCACCAATGCAACGCGGGCCCCGGCCCCGGCTCCTGCTGTGTTTGACCAAGGAGGAGATGGCAGGGCAGTGATGGAGGAGCTGGAGGCCTGGGGCTTCAATAGGAACACACACTGCGGGATAACCCACATTCAGGGACTGAGAGATAAGCGTATCATTACCAGGTGGTAAAATTTCCATCGGGCATCGTCTCATTCCTCTACCACTGATGAGCGAGACCAGGCTAAGCGTGGTGTGATGCATATGATCTCATTGACACTGACACAATATACAGTTGTTCTGTATTTTTTCATATCTTCTCAGCAACAGTTTCTGTCTGAGCTCACACCATTCATTCAAGGACTCAAGGGTTCAATCCAGCGGTTACACAAGCAAGTTCTGAGAGAACCCTTAAGCACCAATGGCAAGGCTCAGCACAAAATCGAGCCAATGTCATCCCTGAAAGACGCAGACATTCTTCTTCATGGACGTTTGCCTTGGAGTCCAAATCAAAGCTGCCTTCTCTTTCTCCTCCCTTGGTGAGAGAAACCCAATCCGCAAACCACCGGGGGACCCAGACAATGGCTCTGCGGTGTCGGGCTTCAATGGAACGTATGGCGGGCGTAGTTGTGCGGGTGGTCCCAGCTGGCGGGCGATGTCCTGCCACACACAGCTGCATTTCGGGGGCCCTGGGATTTGTCCACTGGTACTCTCATGCACAACGATGCTGGAAAAGCAAGGCTCAAAGCTGCCCCGATATTCCAATTTGCAGTCTGCATTTCATGCACTGCCCGCGCTCACAACCTAAGAGCACCTCCATAACAGGGACCACACCCAGAGAGAGTGAGAGAGCATGGCGACTAGTCACATAGGTTGCTCTTCAACCTAGCAGGGGACAGTTGTGGGGGAGGGAGGAATCCAGGAAAAATGTGTCCTTAAAATGTGTCTGACGCTTACAAATTCTGAGAAATACTTCATTGATGCTGACTACCAAAATGATGTCATTTCAGAACATATTTATGTGACAATGGCTCACTGTTGTCTTTCTGGCTCTCTCTCTCTCTCTCTACTTCCTTATATGTATTTGCACTAAGGTACATCATTTTGCAGGGTGAACTGGCTGTTTTTAGCCAAAGTCTCAACCCGGGGGCACTTCTGCCAAGTGCAATAGTGTATGCCATCATTGAACCCTGGGGAATTATGCCACGGCTGAAAGACGCCGGCGTTTTCCCTGGGCTTGCAGCGGCACTGCCTTCATCATTAAAGACATCTGGAATGAAACACATTTTCCAGATTAGAAGACGCTCATCTCTTTTCCCCTAAAAGAAAGTGCGGTAATTCATTATAAACAATGCCAGGAGGCTACAAGCAAAGCAGAAAGGATATTTGGCCTCAGGAACCCCATCGTTTAAAGCCACTTGCTGGTTAAGTCTGAACTGCATGCAGGGGAAAACTACAAAGGCATAAAAACAAATAAAATGAAATAGCACAAAATTGGATCAAAGAACAATGTCCTTATCTTGTCAGAGGAGGATTGCCGTGCATGGATATACAATTGAGCATGAACCCTCCGTCTGCACCAAATGTTATTCAATTTCTGGCATTTGTTTTCAGCAATAAAAGTGTCTTGGTTGGGTCTTAATGAACATGTAAATGACAAATTCTCCCATCTGAACCCTAGTCCCATTCTAACCCCATAATCCCATACAACGCTATGCTTCACAGTGGGGGAAAGATGGGATTCTATTTGCAAGTCCTTATTTTTCAAGGTAACAATACACATATGTACCAAAGCTATGCAAAGAGAAGGTCATGCAGGTGTATGTGCGCTGCGTGCATGCGTGTGTGTGTGTGTGTGTGTGTGTGTGTGTGTGTGTGTGTGTGTGTGTGTGTGTGTGTGTGTGTGTGTGTGTGTGTGTGTGTGTGTGTGGTGTGGTGTGGTGTGGTGTGGAGGGGGGGTTCTTCCCACTGAATAAAACAAAATGTGAAATTGATTAAAAAATATATGAGGCAGTTATCAACAACCCTGATCATGAGCTGCTTTGTGTTTTGTGTTGTTTTATAACTTGTATATCGGATGCTGGATGCAAACATCATCTTAATACCTGACACATTTACTACTGCAATTTTCTCTGAAAACACAAAATGTTCAGATATATTAACTGAGCGGAGAGTGCAATGTTCTTATCATCTGGTTGCTTCATAAAGGATGAAGCTTTAAGTAAACAGTGCAACCGTGTTAGCCATTATGGCTGCTGACAAAACAGTAAAGTCTTACCATGGTAATGTACTGTATGTGTGTGTCTGTGTATATATACTGTATATATACAGTACTGTGCTAATGTCTTAGGCACCCTAGATTTTTTATGTAGATTTTTTCTTAGATGTTTATTTTTTGTCTTCTGCATTAGTGTGTTAGTAGAAAAGAGCAAATTGTAGATTTCCAAACATTGATTTTCTAAAAACTTAATTGAACTTTCATCAGAGAAAAGAAGAACAAGGAGTTCTGCAACAGATGGTATGGTCTCCACAGAGGCCTGATCTCAACATCAACGAGGCTGTCTGGGATTACCTGGACAGACAGAAGCAAGCGAAACAGTCAAATTCTGCAGAAGAACAGTGGCAAGTTCTCCAAAATGCTTGGAACAATCTACCAGCTGATTTTCTTATAAAACTGAACAACAGTGTACCGAAGAGAGTTGTTTTAAAGGGAAAGGGTGGTCACACCAAATATTGATTTGAGTCTGTTTTTTATTGTTTACTGTTCTTTGTAGTGAATTGTTTGATATTTAGAAACTTTTAATTTAATTATTTTTGAAAGGATTTTTGCCTTAAGGATTTTCTTTACATGTGCCTAAGACTTTTGCACAGTACTGTATATATATATACAGATCCTTTCCAAAAAATTAGAATATCATGGAAAAGTTGTTTTTTTTCCATAATTCCATTCAAAAAGTGAAACTTTCATAGATTATAGATTCATTACACACAAAGTGAAATATGTCTAGCCTTTATTTGTTTCATTTTTCATAATTTTGGCTTACAGCTCCAGAAAACCCCCAAAACATTTCAAGAAATTAGAATAGTGTGTCGAAAATCAGCACTTCAGTTATTTCAGTTATTCAGTTATTTCAGAGAATGAATGTTTTAGACTGAGTGTCACACTATCATCTAATTTACTCAAGACACCTGCAAAGTTTATCTCAGTTTGGTTCAGTATGGGGAAGACTGCAGACTTGACAATTGGCCAGAAGACCATCATTGACACCCTCCAGAAGATGGGTAAGCCACAAAAGGTCATCGCTAAGGAGGCTGGCTGTTCACAGAGTGCAGTGTCCAAGCATATCAATAGAAAGTTTAGTGGAAGGGAAAAGTGTGGCAGGAGAAGGTGCACAAGCAAAAGAGATGACCGTAGGCTTTAGGGGATTGTCAAGCAAAGACGATTCCAAAATTTGGCGGAGATGCAGAGGGAGTGGACTGAGGCTGGAGTCAGTGCTTCAAAAACCACCACGTACAGACGTATCCGGGATATGGGCTACAACTGTCGGATTCCTCGAGTCAAGCCACTCCACTCATTCTCTGAAATAACTGAAGTAAATGCTGATTTTCGACACACTATTCTAATTTCTTGAAATACTGTTTTGGGGGTTTTCTGGAGCTGTAAGCCAAAATTATGAAAAATTAAACAAATAATGGCTAGAAATATTTCACTTTGTGTGTAATGAATCTATAATCTATGAAAGTTTCACTTTTTGAATGGAATTATGGAAAAAAAAAACTTTTCCATGATATTCAAATTTTTTGGAAAGGATCTGTATATTTATTCGGGATATATATATATATATATATATATGAGAAATGTGATCCAAAACTGAGACTCTCTTTATGGGAAAGCTCACTCTCTCGTTAGTGATATGACCTAGGACCCGCCCCAGATACGGGGGGTGTGAAAGTCTGACACCAGGCATTAAAGCTTGACCCTGTCTCGCTGTGGGGGGTCCCAGAGCGGCAAGTCCAAGTCGTCTCTTCAGGGTACACGGCCCGGCGGAGCGCCCCCAAGGTGGCAGTTAGCTGCCTGGAAGTGATAAGGCCAGCGGGGCTGCAGACACAATCGAAGCAGGAAAAACAGCCTCTGCTGTCCAAAAGATGGTCTGATACAGTCCCGCTCTATCAGCACACTCCAGCAATCAGGGGATTCATAAATCACATTCGCTTAAACAACAACACGCCCTGCGGCCCCAAATACGGAATAACAGAGGAGCAATCGCACGGTTTACAAACAGTTTATTTTCCACAGTTTGACGGTGTGCACCTTCAGGGATCCGAGCGTATGTGTGCGTGAGAGCGAACACAAATATGCACGCTTTTGGGCTTGTGTTAACAGAGCGCCGTGACCCCTGATCCTGAAATTAGCAGGACGTCCCAGCTAACTTATTCCGGTCTGCGACAGAGGGCATATTTGGGCTGATCCCAGGTTAGTGATTCCATGAGTCCGAGAGGTATTTCATCATATCTGCGCATCGCCCGCTGCTTCACGCACCTGCATCCTCACTGATAAGAGCGGCTCTCTGTCCTTATCAGCACCCAGGCAGCCATATTGGCCTGGTAGCCAGCATTCCTCTCAGTTCTCAGAGAGCATTGTCATGCGGATGTGGCCCGGCAGCCTTCACGTGTATGCCTACAGGTCCCTCCTCACAACATTTGCTGCCATTTTGTTTTTTTCAGGAGCCGTCGTTCTTTAGTGCCCTTTTTAAATCCCCCAGGTTCACATCATCACATCACATCAAACTCACTGGGATTTACTGCATGCATTTCCCCAGTTTCCGGAATGCACCGACTCGGCTGCATTGCAACATTCCCTTCTCTGGAATACCACGGCAATTTAGGGACATTCATCACCAAGAAACACGAGCATGTCAGATCCTGCCTTCAGATGTGGAGCTTTAGAAACCAGGGAGGTAGTTTATTGTGACGCACACCACACCCAGGATGGATGGGGACAAAAAGCAATGGTGACACGGTTTAGAAGGCCACCGACCATTACAAAGATGTACAATATTGGCTTAAGGTCCTCCCCAGGGTAACAAAGAAACAGAATATAATAAAATAAAATAACTATTGTCATATACAGTAAGTAACTGCACTTTGCCCAAATTGCATTGTGCAGCTATATGCTTGGGCAATAGAAAAACAAGTAAGTTCTGAAGTCTATATTTTACGTTTCTCCTATTCTGAACCCAAAGGCAGCTCCAATCAAATTGCCCTATCAATTTTCTCGCACACACACACACGCACGCACGCATGCACGCACGCACACACACACACACACACACACACACACACACACAACTTTCACTTGAATAGAATGGGGCCTGTGCACGTATGAAAGCTGTGACTCCTTCATTGGTCCAGCCCTAATCCTATTCCGTACAGCAGTGTTTCAGGCCTGACTTTAGTGCCTTGCAGTGAACTCAAGGATTAGCAGCCTCTTCAGCTGCTGTTCCTCCAATTGTGGACATCATCTTGATATTAGCGAGGCAAGCTGATGAGGTGTTAGTTATGGAAGTGGTAACAGTAATGCTCTTCATTAGCTTTCAACACACAGAAAATGTATTATTTCTTGACTTATTTGATCTGACACAAATAATTAATTCCAGTGTTATGACTTGACTGATGCAGAGTAAGATGTGTGTTCTGTGGTCCAGGCAGCATGGCCATCTGTCTGTTTGCCTGTATGTCTGTCTGTCAGCTAATTCTTTTCACTCAGACTTCCTAGACTCCTAATCTTACCTCTCCTCTTTTCTATGACCCTCTCTCTCTCTCTCTCTCACACACACACACACACACACACACACACACACCTCTGTGAAAACAGACAGCTGAGAAACGGAAGTGTGTTTGTTTTTGTGGGCTGTGCGGATCGCCATTTCAGATCGGTGGACTTTCAAAAGCTGCTTCTAATCCATTTGATTAGCTGAACTCAAGAACCCCAGGAGAAACAAAGGGCTCTTTCAATCAGGAGCCCATGCTTAAATCACCATGTGATTCGAGGAATCTTTAGATCTCTAAAACTTTTCAAACTTTTTCTTGCATTTTATTTTTCTTTTCCTTTTTCAGCATGCCTCTCTGTGTGCTCGTTTCCAGACATTAGCCTTTT
Organism: Synaphobranchus kaupii; assembly: GCA_029718625.1. Lineage (NCBI taxonomy): Eukaryota > Metazoa > Chordata > Actinopteri > Anguilliformes > Synaphobranchidae > Synaphobranchus > Synaphobranchus kaupii. Next base: position 103,152,358 of record CM056378.1, on the reverse strand, counting down.
TTTTTTTTCCTTTGAAAAATAACAAAACATTTCTGGCCAGTATTAGACTGGAAGTAGAAACCTCAGAAATGTTTTCTTTCCCCCCTGACAATATCTGCCTGTAGGGTGATGACCCTTTTCATTTTTTAACATTTATGCTACTATCAATGAAACATTAAATAAGTATCATATCTTTATTTGCAACGTGTGATCATACTGTGTACATGTTCATGGTGAGAGTTACCCACCTCTGGCGTCTCAAGGGATGGACAGTAACTTTGGGATAAAAGAAGGCAGTGTCAGTTAGACAGTCACACAGTGACTTATTTCATAAGTAAATAATTCTGAAATGGGCAACTGATGAATAATCTTTTAAACTTGTGCAGATTAGTCCTATAATCAGGGGGCAATTATTGCATAATATCCTTGATTTCCACACTGTTAGCAATTATGGATACCCCATCAATGGGTTTATTATTTATAGTAGTATCTTCAACAAGGGGAGGCATTTTTGGGGGGCTACTGTAATTGTGTACTGAAATTCCTTGTGTGAACATGAACCTATACACAAAATGCAACTTTTTTCCAGGACAACGACAAATATATGTTTCATGTGTTTCTCTGATTTAATATTTGATGAAAGAAATTAATTTCAATTCACAATGTAACGAATACACAGTATTTTGTGTGTATAAAATGCATTTGGCATGTGCTATAAGATATATTAGCTTTTCCCGTTTTGATATGTGGGATGTAAAATTGCATGCAGCTTTAAGCCACTTATAGAAACCTCTTTTCCATGTAGATTCCTAGAAAATAAGAAAAAAACAATGGCAAGAATGTTACAAACACATATTACAAATTATTACAAGCTTTTAACCCATTTTAATTGAGTAGAGTTTACAGATTATGCCTTCCATATAATGTCATTCTGATTACTTGTTCACTGTTGTGATACCTACTTCAAACTTCAAACTAAATACTTCAAAATTTTAAGCTTTTGAGACACTAAACTTTCCAAACGATTTTTTTTCTTTTTCTTCTCAGGCATGCTGCCGAAACATATAAACAGCCCTCTGCAGGAATTTGGACGTGTCCGTATCGCAAAACAGGCCTCCTTTTCTTCTCTGCTGGCCGTGGCTCCAATCTGTAAAACAGGGCACTGCTGAGTGCCTGTTTACAGCGCCGTAACCATATAACAGGCACACATGTTTTTGAGGCCTGTATTATTGGGGCTGACGTTATATGCCCTCCGTCTTGCAAATTGAGTTAACGTTTCTTAAATATTGAAAAAGAATATGATTGCTTCCTCGTGTACCATTTTCTCAAATGATAATAATAATTTTAAAAGATGCACTTTGTCCTCAAGGACCCTCTTTGAAATTCCGGAACTGAAGAAATGTTTGTCAAAGCCATAGGTGATAAGCCATAGGTGAGACAAGTATCACAGAGCCGTGTGCAGTATTAAAGACACATGCATGGTTAATAGACCACAGTAATGCAAAAATGACCCTGGTACTGCATTATATTTGTGTCGTAAATAATGTGAGTTTTAAAAAAGGCAGAAATAATTCCCATTCAGCAGGAACGATTCCACTCTAAATTGTCAATTTTGCCCTTGTTTACTGGTTTTTTTTTTCCATAGAGACAAGCCATTGGGGTTGCTCTGAAGAATGAGGCACGTTTTTCAGCACATGCTGGGAGTTAGGCTGCGCAGAAGATGTTTGGGAGGGGGACTAGCGAGAGCACAGAAATTTCTGCGCTCTGGAATTGTGCACCATTGGCTCCGCAAAGTGCACCATTGGCTCCACAGGCACAATGAAAGCGAACTAAATGTTTTCCAGAGGAGGCAGATGAGGACCGTGACGTGCGTTTTCCCGCTCGCCGAGGCCCAAGGTGCAGTGGACTGAGAACAAGGCACCAGGGAGCGCTAAACATCCCTGGGATAGAGAAATCAAAACGAAATGCTCGATTAGAAAGTCAGACCAGCGAGCATTCGGGTTAAGGGCGGGAGACTCCGTGACCCATTCTCCCCACTGGATAACAGCAGTGCTAAGTAAATTATTTAGGATAATGCCTATTACAGATGATTATCTCATAAATCTTCGTTGGAAAAAAAGACCTTCATTTAGTGCATGTGTTTGGTTAGGACAGGAAATTATGCTTCTTTGTGCTCGCGCATGATTACACCATATTAACTGCGTGATTGATGTAGTCAGACACTGCATGGTGAAGCCTGGTGATGCATGCGGCTGCCTGGCTCGCTCTCTCACCGGGAGTTCTAGGCAGTCATCTGTCATTCTGTAACAATATATGCTGTATGTCTGTCCATCTATCCACATATGTATATATACATACACTCACAGACACACAATGTCGATGGTAAATGCTCGTGTGAGCTAGTTGGTGTTGTTGCAGTGACTGAGATGTGCATTGTTCTGAGTCCACCTCTGCCTGTGCTGTTTGGTAGCTCTGCATACTGCCTCAGTCCCTGCGCTGAGGTGCAGGTGTGGCTGCGCAGTGCGAGGCAGCAACATCTGAGAAACATCAGGGCCCAGAAGGCCCGCAGCTGGAACACATCGGCGCGGCGGATCGGCCCGGCGGATCGAGCCGCGCTCCAGACGCACTCGGGGGGCCCACGCGGAGCTTAGGCAGGGTGCGGGAGATAGCCAGGTCTTTTGAAGCAAAGCCGAAAACTGTTCTCGCATTCCATTCCCAGCTAAACATTCTGCCGCAGTGTGTGCGTGTGCGTGTGCGTGCGCGTGCGCGTGTGCAAACAGGCACTCTCAAGATGAGAAGAAAGCCAAACTATTTTTAATCACCACGGGGGTTAAAATCTGAAATATTAACAGAACCACATGTAGTGAAATTCTGGAATTTCAGCTTTATTGTAGCTTCATCATAAGGCACAATGTAAACAGATGAACTGAGTATCTGTTTCTCACTAGCGTGATGCTGCACCACGCCAGCAAGCGTGTCTTTGTCTTATAGGAAAGAATGTATCCGTGAGCTGGCTCACAAAGGTGCAGCCTGAAGCCTGGGGAACGGGTAGAGCTTAATGGGGAGGGAAGGGTGTGATGGTGGGGTCACTGATTCACAGCCACCACTAACACGCTCTGACACTAGCAACTCTCGGCTGTTATTAGGCCATTTGGACATGTCCACACTGGCTCTTTTCAAACTCAACGTTTGACCTTTCCAGACAAGCATCTCTCATCTCCTCCAAGCAAATGGCAGTATTACAAGCCTCTGACACACTCTGCTGGAAGATTCTCGGAGTCCTTGCATTGCTCCCTATTCCATGGGATGTGTTGATAATATATTAAATCGGACAGAAACCAGAGAGACGGGTAAATCATTGTTAAGAGGGGTCATTGTATCCTGTTGGCAGGACACTTTTCTCTATTCACCTTCACACCCAAGGAGCACAGTATATCTCACCTCTGATCTCACATCTAAAGGATCTCATTATTCCGTCCCCCTCATTTAACTGGAAGAATTAGGAGGGCTGCCTGTCAGAATAACATGTGACTGACTAGGCGAAGAGACTGGGTGTGGACAGCGTGTGAATATCGACTTTCCTTTAGTCGCTTCTCATGGGAGAAAATCTTGGATTCTGAGCCAACAGAAAAACCGCGCTGAGAAGTCAAAACAAAATAACTACACAAGAGACATACACACAAACACACACACTCTGTCATCATGTTTAATATAGACTGCCAGCAAGCCTTGGCATAACTGCACAGTAAAATGCCACATTGGTTTCTCAGTAACAGTCAATGGCTCAACCCTCAAAGGGATTGATTTAATGTAATAACTATGCCAATAACTTGGCAGAGATCACATCATTATATTCACACTTTACAAGAAATCGAATATACTGAGTACTAAATTAAATAATAATTATAATTTGTTGTTGAGTCTTATTTCTATTCTGATTATTCAAACTCAGGCTATATACTGTATATATTTACAAGGCCTCGCACAGAACCTTGGGGGACACCATGTGAGACTGGGGCTGCATCACATTTGCAGTTATTGATGTTAATAAATTGATGTCTATCTGAAAGGTATGCTTTCAACCAGGAGAGTGCTGTGGCAGTAATGTTAATGGAGGACTCGAGAGGAGAGGAGGATGGAATGGTCGATGGCATCGAAAGCTGTACTGAGGTCAAGAAGGATTGAAATGCTAAAGGGGGCTGGAATGAGATGAGAGGAGGAGGTCACTGGTGACTTTAAGAAGAGCTGTTTTAGCACTGTGCTGTGATCTGAATCCAGATTTTTTGATGACTTTATTTTTATTAAAAGCACTTTTGGCTGCAATTCCACATATGAAATAGTTTCCTTTTGCAAAAGTATTATTATGATATTAATGGGGAGCACAGTTCATTGAAAATGGACAATGGACACTGGACACTTATCAATAAAATATGTGACAGATTACTGAAAACAATTGAAAACAATAATTAAATTCAGTGGATGAGATCACAAATATTTTAGTAACCGACTTTCTGTAAACTATGGTGCATCCACTATAACAAAGTAGCTCTGAATTACTTAAGGGCTGTATTTTGCACGCAATTACAAAGTCCCACAGGAAGTAACAGTGTTGCTCGTTTTCATGCTGGCCCCTGGCCACGTCCGCACCACGGCAGCCATTTGGCATGTGGTCAACCATCAGGGTATGGCTGTTGAACCCCCAGGCAAGTTAAAGACTATTGGACCCACACAGGCAATCAGGAAGGATCCCAGTGCCACCATATATGTCATACAAATGCTTCAAACAAATCACTATGATTAAGAAACTATAAAAGGCATAATACATTTTGCTTAGTCTTGCTTCTGAGACAATAATCTGTCATTCTGAACTGTAAGCTCAAGGTTCATCATTGCAGTAAATGGCAGAGGAAAAAAATCCTCTTAAATCAATTACACAAATGCTAAAGCGGGAATTATCGCACTGTATGTTTAAAATGCTCATGAATCCGCTCTTTGTCTGCCTGTACGGTCAATCACTCAATAAGAGGTCAGAAGCTTGAACCAGTTAATCACCACACTTTTACAGAGTCCATGGGCCTTCTCCAGGAGCATCGTATATATATGTATAAATATATATATATATATATATATATATATATATATATATATATATATATATATATATATATATATATATACATATATTCCACTTTCAAAAATGTTCACATTTCCGACCAACAGAGGAAAGTTCTAGGGGTAGAAGGCATTTCAGAAGCACGTGCCTTCCTTTGTAGTCAAAGGCCTTTCAGGATGTCCACTTTACACTATCCTGTCACTTCCAGTCAAGCTCATTTCAACATCAGGGCCTGAACCTTCTGCTTGAAGACCTTACACCGGATCCACAGAAATTCCTCACTAGTGACCAACAGACAGCAAAGTTCCCAGATGCTGGTAAATTTCCTCTTGCAAGCATCACCGAGCTTCAAAATACATTTAGTGGACATGTGATTTTGGACAGATGGTGTACATATTGTGTGTGTGAGTTCTTTCTGGGAGTTTTTGATGAAAGGGGGGTACCTATTCAACGCCCCTTTGATGAAGCCTTCATTAGCAGCTACTTAAAGAAACAAACAGCGGCTAATTGACTTTCCTGAGAGTCCCTCCCTCTCCCTTATCTGACCAGCCTTTCTTGGCTTTCCTTCTTCCTGCATCGCTTCCTCTATCGCTTTCTGTTATTCCCATGTATTCTTAGTGCTTTTTTGCATTGTTTTTTTTCCTTTCATCTCCCTCCTGATTCTCCCCTCCTCTACCACTCAAGAGGTGTGGTGCTCCCTTAATGGATACTTGTTCAACCAGTCCGTTCAGCCATCGCTCAGGTTCATTAATGGCGACACGGTCAGCCGGTGTGTTCAGTCATTGCTCGGGTTCAGCGATTAAGCTATCATTCCGGGTTCAGTCATTAGACAGACGCAGGGCAATGGCGCGCAGGCTGAAATTCTGAGCGAGCCTCCACGGGAGGGTGGGTCCAATCCCAGGCCCTAGGAGCCGATCACCCCGCAGAGCCTGTCGTGCACATAGTCACATAGCCAGCCCGCACCAGACTTTGGCAGGAAACGGCCTCAATAAATCCGACCAGCTCTCCTTGCCATCGTTTCATCGGTTGCAATGAAATGACAAGGAATACGCCAATTTCCCATGTGAAAGAATCTGCAGCAGGCTTCCCAGTGGCCAACGATTAAGCTCTTTCCATCTGCTCAGCATCGCCTCCCGCTTCCCCTTCCTCAGCCCTGCGTTCTAACATGATAAATCCTCTCTCCCTGCAGATCCCTTCAGACTCACTGTCATTCTAAAGCTCATCCATCAAACTCGTGCACTGTATTTATGCAACATAACAGCTCTTATCAAAAAATACTAAATTAAATTTCATTCCATTGCTTCGGCTGTCTTAGGTTTTTATTCCAAACATGGAGAAAAAAATATTTTTTATTGTTGAGAATGAAAATGACATCAGAATTTAAAAGGGAACTTTTTGCTTTTTATTCACATTCTGACAGCTGGACCGGTATTATCTGAGAATGAGGATGTTATGTCTACCGTCAAGGATACCTACTTTGTTCTCCTCACGATTGCACACATTCGTAATGAGACCTACGTATGTCCCCATTATGAATGCACATGGTCATAAGCAGGGCTGTATTCTCCCCATGAATACATACAGTCTTAAGGGGACCTATGTTCTCACACACAGCCATCACTCATTCAGCAGTGATTTCCAAATGGGGTCCAGGGGTTTTCATGATCTTTGTATGCTTGTTTGTGTATCAACAAAAATGAACTTTCCCATAGCTTGTCTGAATAGTTTAATAGAATAGTGTGACTGATTGTCTGGTTGAATGGCTCACAAAAAAACTGAAACTGTGGATACTTGGTTCCTGAAACAAAACACCTGCCTGTAGAAAAGCTAAACGTTCAGACACACAACCAATGGCAGAGTGCCAGAACTGCATTCTGTTCAAATCACAGCACCGCTCCAATGCCTCTTTTCAAAAAACCTTAATTGATCAAGAGAGACTGGAATGAAAACTTACATAAACAGGACTATGGGGGTCGAGGTCGGGGGAGGGGGGGCACCAATTTTGGGAGTCCTGAAATTAGGTTGCCCCCACTGGCATCAAGGAAATCACTCAATATTGACTAAATATTGTGATCAGTCTACATATTATGAGTGTGTTAAGCAGCAGTATGCATCCTTAAATAACCCAACCCCTCCACCACCACCCCTCACCTCACCCCAGTCTCTCTGTGGCACATACAGATACACTCCGTTACGCTCTGGATTGTCTTACAAACGGCATTGACCTCCATGATCCCAACAACTACCTTTGAAACCAGTAGCATCCCAGCAGGACTGTGACAACTGACCTTTCTGTTTACAGTTCGCCTTGTGCGCTGCCTTGGCAAGGCTGCACCAAACATCTCTCACTCTCCCTTTCAAAAAATAAAGCTTTGCTGTCGGTGATTGTTGACTGGTATCTGGGCCCTCCTGTATTTAGTGTGCTGTAGAGTCACTTCAATTAACACTCTGGCTCTTCCATTGCACACTACCCCGGTAATGTGGAAAGTTTCGTTTGCCTGTCAAAAAGAAAGTTAAAAAAAAGAAAATAAACAGCATACCTATAAGGTCTGTGTGGCCTCAGAGTAGAATTTTGTCTTTCTGCCGCTGCTGAAACTATTCTCACTGGGATATGTAGATTCTTTTCCAAAGGAGATAGAGTTAGCCTGTCACACGCCAGGAGTTATTGTAACCAGAGTGGTGTCCACTCAATTATAATGGATGCCTTTTAGCACACCCGAGCCATAAATCTTCATCACAGAAGACCTCTGTTGTAACTGAACTGCAAAGAGTGCCGCCATACATCTGGTGGCTATATGCTGAATTTAGCAATCATCCAGTGAGGAGTAAAAAAAGTAAAAGAACGAGAAAAGAAAAGTGCAGCCTAGCAACAGTCTGCACTGAAGGAATAGATGAGGACTGTTCCTCATAACAACTCAATTAGAGATACACTTTGTCAAACAGGCATCGATTATATACCTAGGGAAAGGCCCAACCGTTACAGCTATAAGAAGCCCGTGTGTCCTTCCGAGCAGGAAATATTTTAGAATATGTGCACAAAGTAATATTATGAAATGTTTCAAAATGAGAATATGTAGGATCCGTATGAAATAATCACTCCTGTTCTCAGTTTTCTCTGGCTTCAAAGAAAATGTTCTTAGGGACATACTGTATTCCATCTATGAAAATGTGATGTTTGAGAAAAAAAGCATATTCCAAGAGGTAAAATATTGATTTGAGAAGAAACGCTAATTATTTATGCAATCTTGTGATAATGTTTTTGCAGTATGAATGATACTGCTTAAATATATGATGTTTATAAATATACCAAACAATCTATCTAACAGTCAAACAATCCACATTGACCTCTTCCTTATTTTATTGCCCCTCACCTTTATTCCTCTGCCAGGAAAGGGTGGTGTCAGTGGAACAGATACTCAAACACTTTGAGAGACCGAGAGTGAGAGAGCAAGGGAAATGAGGAGAGAAATGAGGGAGTGAAGGGAAATGGAAAACTGGAAAGAAATAAAAATGAATTGGGAGAGAGGAAATGGTGTGAGAAGCACATGGCGGCAAGGACCCATGAATGGTCTAAATGAATGTCTCTCTCTCTCTCTCTCTCTCTCTTTCAAGGAGAGAGATACGCAGATGTTAGCTTCTGTGACAGGAAGTGACATAGTCTGGCTTCCTCTCCCTGTATCCTCAGCTCCTCTGCACGTTTCCCGAGGGGATTGCTCCTCCCATCTCCTGGCCTAGGGCATTCATGTGGCAAACATGGCCCTCTCGTGCTGTGCCCCCTGGCATCACCGCCAGACAGCGCTGGAATCAGCGCAGAGAGATAGAGCGGGGAGGGGGCAGAGGGCCGAATCTATTACCTCTCCGCATGGAGTAGCCCCCTAAAAATCCACGTTCTCTCTCAGCCAGGTAGGCAGGCAGCATAGCATAAACCTCTCCGCTGTCTCCCAAGCACACCCTGGCACGTGACGTGTTTACGCAAGTTTACTAACCTTTAATCAGCTGCAGAAAGGAGAGAGTTTAACACAGAGCCATTCTCTCCTCCCCTCCACAAGCAAAAGTCACGGGTATGCATGCACTCAAGGTGCCAGAACGGCCATGTTGTTCCAGTTCAAAACAGAGTAATGCCAAACTCTTCCCCGTCCCTGGGTTTGATTTAATCACGACACCACTCACCAACACATAACATGTGTTCACCACTGTGATCATTGAATGGATGAATTTACAAAAGCCAATGTAAAATATTATTTTCAAGTATTTATTTATGCACTCAATATCAATGTTAAAAACACAAAAAAGATTATCAACGATAATGGATTGCCTGAAAGAATTTGTGTTTCTTTAAGTGTCCTGTGTTTTTACTTGTTGTATTGTACCTTTTAATCACTTTTTATTGTTTTACTGTGAGCTGCTTGGCAATGCAACTGCCTTTGGGATGAATAAAGTATCTATCTAAAAAAGACTGATCCCTCCAAAAAGAATGCTGACAAAGCAGCTGATTCAATCAAATAAAACACCCTCTACGTTAGGCATATGACTCTTCTGACAATTTTGTAGATAAAAACTGACATTTTATCAGATGCTTGGCCAATAAATCCTGCACAACAATAAAAATATGTGTGTTTGTATGTGCTTGTGTGTGTGTGTGTGTGTGTGTGTGTGTGTGTGTGTGTGTGTGCACCCTCCATTGGTTTGCAGAGACCCGAAAATTCTCTGGAACTATTCCAAGATAGCACCTTGACCCAAATGTGTTTTTGGAGCACTGTTTCTGCCTGCCCCTAGCTGTAACTCCATGCACGCATTGTTGAGCCATTAAACCCCCTCTTGGAAACTAATGGGAAGAAAAAAAAGTAGCTATTGTTTGAACTCTAGGTCTCTCTATCATCAGTGTGGTAATGTGTTTACGTTCAGACTGTTACGAACCAGAAACGGGACGAACCCAAGTGCAACGACCAGGAGACAGATTCACAAAAGAGGGTCTTTTAATAAATTAAGTGTTGGGGTAGTCCCAACACTGTACAGGAGGAAAAACACGATATTACGCAGGAACAGTAGGAAGCCCGGGACGGGCTGCTCCAAGCCGGAGCTGGACTGGCAGGTCAGGAATGTTTCGTTCCCAAACCGGAACTGGACTGGACAGGAACTGGACCGGGAGGTCCACACTGGAATCTGGGTCTGGAACAGTTTTGTTCCAAACCGGAACTGGACTGGACTGGAACTGGACCGGAAGGTCCACACTGGAACAAGGGTCTGGAACGGATTTGTTCCAAACCGGAACTGGACTGGACTGGAACTGGACCGGGAGGTCCACACTGGAACAAGGGTCTGGAACGGATTTGTTCCAAACCGGAACTGGACTGGACTGGAACTGGACTGGACTGGAACTGGACCGGGAGGTCCACACTGGAACAAGGGTCTGGAACGGATTTGTTCCAAACCGGAACTGGACTGGACAGGTAGGTGCGAGGCTCACACCTGGACTGGAACTTGCTGGGGAGCGGCTCACTACGGCAGGACAGGAACTGGACCGGATTGACTGCACCGGTACAGAACAAAAATAAACAGGTAGGGTTAGTGCAAGGGAAGGCACGGGAATGACCGGGAGGTTCTCACGGAGGTGCAGGGTTTGAGAGGGAGGTGGTTGGTGAAGCACGGCAGAGCTGGGTAGTGTGGCGTAGCTGCGGTAGGTCCGGAAGGAGCTGACTGTCTCCAGAGCTCCAGGAGCCGGTGCCGAAGAACTCGCTGGCTTCTTCGGTCGGACAGGAACAACTGGAGGGCAGCCAGGTAGCAAGCTCTCCCGGAGCCTACACGAGCTGGAGGTGGAGGTACCGCAACACACACAACGATAACGGGGGGAAACGAACACTGCCACGGGAGAATGGGAGCTGGGTTAGATGGAGGAGAAGGGAAACAGGTTAGCTGCATGCACGACAAGAATTGACGGGGTGGTTAACTACCAGACTGTAGTTAGGAGCGGAACCCAAGCTGCACGGGGATAATATCCCACGACCAAGCGAGTAGTTCTTTTAACACGACCAGGAAAACAACGAGCATTAACACCGCGTGACGAACGTTAACGAACTGGCGCCGACTGGCAGCCAGCCGAAGGAATAAATAGTGAGGTTAATAATAGAGCTAAACAAGGGACAGGTGTGGAAAATAAGCAGGAGTGATTACAAGACACCAGGTGAGGAAATGCATGCAACGAGGGGGGACGGAGTGAAAAGGCGGAAGTGAGACAACCAAACGAACAAGACAGGGAAGGAAACGCCCAGACCGCAGCAGCGGGGAAAACACGGACAAAAGGATCCAACATGACACGGAGGGAAAACAGGAAAATACAGAAAACGAACAGGAAGGGAGCGGAACATTACACAGACCATCCAATTGTTTCCAAATGTGCAGAAATTCCCAAGGGCTAAGTTTATATCAGCCTCGTATTATATTATATGGTACCGATAAAGTCATGTGCCATCAAAATACCTTCACTAGTATACCTTCAATGAAACCCAATCCATACATAAATTACACGTCACTTACATTTGAAGGCATCTTTACATCCCAGGGCACTTTGCAATGACCTGCACTGCTGTAATGAAAAAATATACACTCACTAGAGGAATGCATTAAAATCCTTACAAATACACATCACCAGCAGAAAGTTGGAAATTCACATGGGAGCATTGGGGCAATATTGTCCATCCTTGTTAAAGTAGATTATTTATAAAGATTGCACCTGCTTCAGAGAAAGAAAAAGGAAAAAGAAAAAACCCTATCTGACAAATATAGTTCTTCAGAAAAATAATCATTTTCTCCCTATGTGTCTCAATGCCAACAAACCAAGCCTCCATGCTATGAAAGTATCAGCATTTCTGTTTTACTGTGGTTGTTAAAGTGAATGCAGTGTTCTCAGAAAATAAAAAAGATTTTCTCAGAAATTTGCTCCATGCAAAGTAGACCCATTAAAATCATCTTAGGTCGACCCGTTCATAATTTTTTTACCATTACCCATGTCCCCTTTTATACCTTAGTCACATGGGGACAAGAAGCCTGGAATGGAACCAAAGATTGCCCAGCAAGATTATCAACAAAGACAGTCCTTGTAACATATTGGGTTGCATGGTTTCTCTGCAGAGCATATTTATACATTTAGAAAGCTGAATATCTACTGGAGTGGTTAGATGGAAAGGAGTATAACGGCACTGCCCAATTGGGATAAAAACCCACAACCTTCCCTAGAAGCAAAATACCTTAAGCACTACTTCCAACTACAGAGAAACTAATATAAAAACATATTATTTAAAGAGATAGTTGACTTTCTGGAGTTTTTTTATTATTTCAGTTTTAGTTTTAGTAGTAGTTTTAGTATTCTTTCTTACACCCGTCCGTAATGAGAAGAATGACAAACTCGGTGCATACATTCACTCTTGGACGTATAGCTATAAAACCGTACCTCTTAACTCAATTACTACGGAATGAGAAATGTGCCACTACAATCTGAATTTTGCAAACCTGCAATTTTGCAAACCTGCAATTTGTATGCCTTAATTTGAAATAATTGTAAGTGAAGTTTGGTAGTTGAATTACGTCAAATTGCAATTGTATTCCATAGCTTCAAAATTCAAATTCAAATTCAAATTTCTCAAATTCAGATTCAAATTTTCAAACACTACATCCGGGGACTTAGGAAAAGCAAACGATCACAGATTTGATCGTTTGGGATGGTAAAATTAATGGGATGGTCAAATTAATTATTTGAAATTTATTTTATCAACGGATTGGAGGCTAAGGAAATCATTAAAAGCTTTTTATTTTTCACAATCCAGATAACCTATTAGTGACTTCTGTTGCCTTTAGGATTCCAAGTAGTCAGAAATTGACAGTGGGTGGACTTGTTCTGCAAGGGGGAGGCTTCCCGACCACGACCGAATGGGCTATAGTTTTTTCACTAAACCCCGTGATGCAGGATAGCATGACATGGTCAAAACGAGTCCACCCACTATGCTGGGGCGCAATGCACACAGGTCTTAAAAGGACTGAAAAGAGGCACTTTGATTAGCTATGGTTGAATCCAGCTGAAGCACACCCACTGATAAATATTCAGCATAACCCAGCCTATTTTCAACCTGCACAGTGCGCTGTGAGTTGTGCGCTCCTCGCCTCTGGTCCGAAAATAGTGAAATTCACTAGCCACGCCCAGTGCGCCATACGCTACGCCATTGACTATGACGGCTCACTGCACACCACACGCTTGCCGGAAAATATAGCCCTTAATCTCATGACTGAAAATGGTTCCTGCTTCTGCAATTAAAATTTATGGGGGAAAAAATTACAAAAACATCTTCAAGTCACTTTCACTAAGATTTCAAACAACCAAGATCAATTGAAAATGTGACTAGCTGTCCGCAGATGTCAGCTGCACCTCAGTTAACTTTCTCTCTTTGACCTCTCAGCCACTGTTGCAACTCCTCAGCCGTAAATCCACATTCAAATAAATAACTTTAGGCAAAATAGCTGAAACGCACTTCTGGTTCATTGTAGGACATAAGTATAGCTGAAATTACATTTTGTAAGTAGCCTGGCTTATGTTATAGGAAAGCAAAAACAAGCAGTGTAACAACTAACAAGCATGTAATGAAATCTTATTTTTATGTTCATAATTGTGAAAAAACACTATAAAATAATGTATATAGCCTCTGGAAACATATCATCTCTGTACAAGCTGCTTTTGACATATTCAAAGTTTATTTTCTTTAAACCCCAAACCTAGTAAGGCCCCTACACCAGCCATAGTAAAGCCAGCAGATCATCGTGAACTCCTGTAAGTATCTAAAATATCCTTCAGCAAGCGCCGTGGTGGTGCAGCGGTAAAATCACTGACTTTGACTCGATGCACACCGAGGGCCCGGGTTCGTGCCTGGGTTCGTGCCCGGGTCCTGGCAGATCCTAGTATGGCCGGTGCCTTGAGGGAGCGGCTGGGTGGAGGGTGAGACTCGGCGGGGAGAATCGTCACACTCATAGCGGCTCCGTGCTGTACTGGAATCAGAAACAAATTTTTATAAAATATCATTCATTGCACACATAAACCGTCAATAGCCAATCGAAAATATACACTAGAACCGAAATAATATCAAAATACTATCAAGAAACTCCAGAAAGTGAACTAGTCCTTCTTTAACTAGAAGCCCCATTATCTGCCTCCGGGTTAGAAGAGTCATCATGATTCCTCCAGAGGATGGCTTTCCTGCTCCACTCCATCTGAGAGCCCTGTCCCCATCCCTACCCTCCTGACCCGATCCCTGGGGCCGAGCCTCAGCCAAACGTGCTCCACAGGGGTTTCCAAACTCTCATCTGGGATTGGTAAAGTATGTCTTCTGTGGAGGAGGTGGGGGGGGGGACGTGACTTTTGCAGAGAGGCGTGGCTTTACGAGCTGATTTGCGTCAGTTTCCCGAAGATTTGTGCTGTGAATGTGTCATGCTTCAGCGACAATGGAGTGCTCTTGTAAACAGGGCCACGATTACTGTTGTTTTTATTGAGTGACATACAGTCTCATTCCTGTTAAAAAGGATTATCCCTTTGTCACGTTTCAAGAATCCTTTGGTGTGTGTGAAAGCTGTAGCGTTTTTGGCAATGGAGATTCTCTTCAGTGCAACTAAAATGGAACTCTAAGTCTTGTGCCGAGAACTGCAACGTTCTCTACGGAGCCTAGGCTAATTATGCCCTCTTTAAAATGAAAATAAAAAATTTCAGTCACCATCTGCTCTCTTGGAGCCAGATTGTAACAGTTTACAGATGGATTTCATCAATGTGCTTAACTGGTGGAATGGCTATAATTTTTCCACCATTGCACTAATGAAGGACAGCTTCCCCTGACAATACCCTGGCTAAACGCTGCGTATTTATCAGACCGCTCAAGTCCTCTGCAGCCCTCTCACAGGGGTTGTTTGCATCTCTAATACCAAGGCCGAGTAGGCAGCCCCAACAACAATTACTGGGAGGGGGTGCTGTAATTAACTAAAGGAAAATCCCTGTACTTCTCCCACTCGGATGTCAGACCTCCACTGCACAGGAAAACGACTCCTAATGGATTTCTTCTTGGGTGAAGTAATGACATTCAAATCCATGCGGGAGGGATACATCCAGATGTAACGGAGATAAATGAGACACATATGAACACCTTTCACCAAAGCGCTATGCTGTGTCATGGCTCCATCCATATGCCCAGTCAGGGCTGCCCCGTGACCTCTTGGGGGCCCTAAGCAAAATCTGTGATCGTGGGCTGGGTGGGATTGCGATTGCACACCGGTGGGGGGGTTTGTTTGAGAGTGATTGCGTACACCAAGGGGAGGGGAGTTGTGTCTAAGTGCACTATCTCTTTCAGGGGGGAGTTGAGCTTCCTGTGGCTCCCACATGTTTTTGAACAGTGGTTATAAGCCAAGAAGGGGTCCTTTCAAGAGAGGCAGGGCCCTACGCACAGCGGGCCTGATTTACTTCGACCTTTAGCATGTGCACAACCTTTTAGCACACACAAAACCAATAACATGACCAATGATGGTTTTGCACCAATCATTGGTTGTGTTCTTAGTTTTGCATGTGCTAAAAGGTTTTGCACACACTAAAGACCCAGTGAGTAGCGTATCTTGCGTATGGGACGGGGTGGCCCTCTGCCCAGTGTCACCGTGTCCTGCTTCGAAGGCCTGAGGCCCCTTATACTCTTCTCATCAGATGATCGGCTTTTGGCAGGACATGTCCGAACTTGAATTACCCGCCTTTAAACTTGCTTGTAATATGAAACAAAGGCCAGCAAATCAAGGCTTTAACTAACCTTTCAGTGCTCATTCTCTACAAAAATTCAGGGGTATGGCAGCTACCCTTCCCAACTCCCACATCCACCATGTAAGAAGCAATACCACAAAGAGGTTGACATGCTTTTCGATTTCCTAAAGGCAAAGCCTTTCTCATTTCCGCTCTGAAACTCTGCCTGGCACAATCAATCAGCCCTAGCCTTAGCCAGCCAAGTGTTAGCCCTCTGAAGAAGTGTATGCATGTTCCCCATTATCCTGTATGGTATTTACTCAACCAAAACCGAATAAGCCAGCAATTGGATCAATGTTTCTCCCATGCTTCTGGAATGTGCATGATATACGGTCTAAGCCAGCTCCTGTGGCTTTTTCCTGGATAAAAGTTTTAACCACAGTAAAAGGATAGATTCTGAATACAATCCTAGTCCGAACTTTTTATAAATCCAGCTGAAAGCAGTCATGTCAAAAATAGCATCCAAGTATCCAAGAAATTTCGGATATACTTGTCAAGTTTCAGTTTTCCAGTATGGCTAAAAAAATATAACCGACTGTTCTTTCCTCAAAACAGTATCTGTAGAAGTAAAAACAATTTTTCATCATTATTGATAAATATTGCGTTTCTTGGAGAGAGAAAAGTTTGTATCCCTCATAATAGAGGATTCAAACAGATAGATGACAAACGTGAAACCATCCTCTATTATTTAACTTAATATCGGTGACTATTACATTTTGAATGTGCATTGGCAGGTTGTAAATATGAGACGTGGCAATTCCACACAGGATGATCCATGGAAATAAATCAGGCATTTGCTGGGAATAAAGTGGAGAGAAAAAAAGGAAAAATGGGTGAAGATCAGAAAAAAGTGAGTCAAAAAATAATTTCAGAAGAATGGCAATGATATCAGGGGGACAAACACGTGAATTCAGTTTGAGTACAAAGTGGCCCAGAAGAACACCGGCACCAGACAGCTGGAGTTCAGTCAAAAGATGATATAGTCCTTCAAGCTGCACATGTGGCCACATGCTTGTTTACCAATGCTGTGTGTTTGCTGCACACTGTAAACAACGAGAGGCTAATATCAATTAAGCCTTCCAAACAATCTCTTGGCCACATCCTTGGCAACAGCATGGGTGTCGGTTTTAGACATTTTGCTGTCTGCCGTCTGATTGTTGTGCAGAGAGATAGAGAGAGGAATACCAAGGCTGGTCCTAGTGTGGGCAAAAAAATATCAAGAGAGGCACTTTCAGCCAAGTCGCAACTTCACAGTCATCCCATCCGTGCTTGCTCTCAGCCATTCTTTACTGAAATATGATATCTCTTTATCAACTTTTCACATGCGGTGTTACACATGTTCGAAGCAGCTGACGTGGCCTCTGTTTTATGATCAAAGCCTCAGTATCATTTCCCCACCACAGAACTTCAATTACCCACTTGTTGCACGTCTTATTAGATGAGCTCTAGGTAATTCACGGTTACGCTCTGCAATTCAGCTGTTATTGTTCGCACTAATTAAGCGTTAAGAGAAAACTGGCTCTGATCATCTTCCCAGGGCTCAGTGCCAGGAAGGGGAGGGAGAATCAAATGAATGGCGCACCATGTCGACTTGCCTACTGGAGCAACACTTATACACCTCCCATGGCCATCTCCTCAGTTCATTTACCCATGTCAAATCTAATGGAAGCTCAGTTAAGCTGTACAAAATAGGACTACTTCATCATTGGGTGGAATTTGACAGGAGCACCAGGCAGCTCTCGAACTGAGAAAGTCGGTCCTTAATTTTCAGTTCTCAAGACACACCGTGATGTTATGCTTATTGTATAAAGCAAAGTCACGTTCAAAAACAATTATGTTTCCTGAGTCAGGCAACAACTCTAAGTCATTATGAGTCGGGTCACTTGACAGTGCTCTTGCGGACTTGAAGGTCTTGTGTCACATTATGGTCCCTTCTGAGGCACATGTCCCTCACTGTTGCTTTCAGATCAGGCCCTTCATTTGATCTATTTAACCCTGATATATTTTGGCTGCCTCTCAAAAATGGTGTCAGGATGAAATATAGTTCCATTTCACACATCCAAATTTGATTTCACCCCAGCGGCTGGGTCACAGAATGGGGCTAGAGTGACTGGCGTCATGTTCACTCCAAGCTTCTGATGATGACGATGCCATCTGAGGAACTCATCACAGATGAGGTGTCTTGTTTTGTTGCCTGTATGTTGTGGGGAACAGGAGCCAGCCTGTTTGTGCCGTGCATTTGGACCGAGGTGGGGTGATGAGGGGGTCTAACACTGTGTTGCAGACCGAATCGGGCCAAGTGGGGGGTCGAGGGGGATCTGGGGGGGGGGGGGGGGGGGGGGGGGAGTCAGAACCCCCAGAGGGTATTTCAGACAGTATGGAGGCCCTGTTCTCCCTGTCCCGTCATACGCCATTTGTTTCCTCATTAAAACCAGGAGCGGGCACACACACATGCATACACACACACACACACACAATGTTGAGATATGGGTTAACATGGTCACTGAACTGAGACCAGCTCTACACTGGGGACTATGGGTCACAGGATATGCTCATAGATTATCCAGCTGAGGCTTGCAGGATCATCTCGAGAAAAGACAGAACACAGAGACCGTGACCTGAATCGATCTAATTAACCTTGTTTTTAATGTTCAGGCCTCTCGGTGACAGAAGGGTATACCCACTGGATCGCATTATAAACAGGCAGTGTCCCGCTCCTGTTTTTAGAAAGATCTAAGGAGACAAGTACAAGGGACTCATGAAAGAAACCCCTGCCCCTTAACAGAGAGTAAAGGCAGTTTAAATGTGAAATAAACATTGTGTTTCTGATGAGAGAATAAATAAAAATTGATAAGGAGCATAAGCCTGAACCATAGGATTGTGGATAACATTCAGATACAGAGGCGGCATGAATAGCCTACACTTTATTATATCACAGCACGCAAACAATGAAAATAATTCTAAAATTGTCAAGACTTGTGGAATGAATGCTGGATTTCTGATGGTCTCTGAGAAATTGAAAAATCATTTAATCCCCGATCTCTAACAGAGAGACAAAGGATTTTAAGGTCTCCCACTAAATGGATAGCATTTAATGAAAGGAAATTTAGTCTAAACTAAAGCTAAAGGCTGGACATTAGTCCTGGAGGTACGGGGTGGGGGGTGGGGGGCGGGGGGGGGGGGGGGGGCATAAATGAGGGAGTCTGACAATAGTGCAATAGTGACACTGCTGAACCGCTGAAACCCATAGGGCTGAATAAGAGTCCCATGGAGTGAGGAATGAGACTGAGAATGAGAGTTGAACTACAATAGAACAGGGAAGAACAGCTTTTCAAGGAGATCCTGTCACTGCAGTAAGAACTGTACAAACAGAAGAAAAAACATGAAAGAAAATGGTTGGCCTCTTCGGTGATGATAGGGGATATTGATTCCAAAGTTGGGATCTTTGCTCTAAAACCTTTGTAAAAGTTAGCTAGATGTTAGCAAGGTTGGCAATAGCTGATCATATTTATAGCGATATTAGGTGTGACCTTAAGTGCTGACAAAAGTAACTGCCTGATTAGAAAAGCTGTGTGGCACTCAATTACAACTATAAAGAAATCAGAGCCTTGTATAGTCTTACAGGTTTTAAAATGGTGTGGACTTGGCTTTTACTGCCCTGCACAATCCACTAATACTCAATTTCCCAGCTGATTTTAAGTTTGTCGTTATGATCCTGGGAAAAGACAGAACCGCTGACATGCTGACAATTACTTTGGATGACAGAGGAGGGCCAAGAACAGGCTTAGTTTCTTTTATCATTATTTTTTATTTCTTCGAAGTGAGTGTTTTTTTCCCATGGTTTATCTTCCAATTTACTGCATTCAGAACAAAAATGTGAAACAAGCTGATCCAAGCACCATAAATAACCACTTAAAAAGAAAGGGATTAGCTATTTCATGTGCCATTTATTTCCCTTAAGTATTTTCTGACACGTTTTCTTACTCTAAATTGAGAACATACTGCAACTGGCTGTCAAAGGTGAGCACTGAGAGGTGACTGTATGGTTTCCCTCTGTGTTCCTCCCCATGTTACAATGTGTTCACAGTAAAAACACAATGGATGACTTAGTCCTGCATAGAGCCAATGGCCAGCCTCTATGCAGGAATCAAATATGGGTAACTGCAAGTAGCAAAGCCTTTTTCAGCATTATTATAGAATCCTTGCCTTGGCGATGCTTCCATAGAGTAAAACTGCAAAACCTTTGTACTGTAGAATGTAACTCTCATTTCTCGCCTCCAATAACATTTCATTAATACCAATTTACCCAATGGCTTTGTTTCCTAGGTGGGACAACAGTAATACCAACTAGGCTTTCCGTGTTTTTTATCCAAATTTTCCACAATGGCATTCATATAGGGGACACTGTACACATGCCTTGAAGCAATGGGTCCTCCATCTAGAGGCCAATTGGAGAGACTGGGCAGTGGCCACGTTGAGTGGAAGACTGGGCGCTGTGGACACGAGGGAAAGACACAGCTGTTTGTGATCTTTCAACACCGAGCAGAAGGTTGTCTTATTGAGAAGGGCTTAAAAGCAGGTTACTGCGTCTGCCCCAGCGATGTTTTCTTTTAATAATAAAAAAATCTAAAATACAACCTTCTGAGAGAGACAGCGTGGATTTCTTTTTTCAGGCCTGCCAAAGGGCAACAAATTCCTGCCCTGTAAATGGCAGGATATTACAGATATCTCCCATGCTGACGGGAGGGCATATTTTATCAAAACACGGTAAGGCTGGGCATAAGCTGAGACACGGAAAAGCAGACGTCTCTCACACCGTTATCTGAGCCCATCTGAGCATTTTCTCATCTCTCAGGGTGAGAAATATTTGCCGCTCAGAGAAAAAAAAAAAAAAAGAATTGATCCCAAGATACATTATGTATTACCTTCACCTTTGCTAATAAAGACCGGGCCTTTCCCAATCCTTTGAAAAAGTGAGCTGCAAATGGGATGGGTGTAACTGCCACCGGTTCGCTACTCATTCCTCAGTTTTATGGAGCTGGTGCCGTTGCGAGGGGACCCCTCTGGGGTCACAGAGGAGGGCCTGGATTCGGTGTGCTTCCTAGGTTGGTTCACTTCAGGAAGAAACAACTCATGCATTTAATATTCTCCAGAAAGAGAACACTAAACACAAGAGGAACAGTTTATGATTTATGATTCCTGCTTGCTTTTAAAACAATGCCTTTAGGATCCATTTCATGTTAACGGACGACACGATTGAACGAAGGGGAAAACGCGGGTCACCCATTCAAAAGAAAACAAGGAAAATCTATGAAACACATGAAGAAAACGTTGTACTCAGAATCTGAATGAAGAGATCTTTTACGTACAAGCAAAATAAATAGGTTGTGTCATTGACAGTCGATAAAAAAGAGGAAGCATTCAACCATCTGGCCATTTTCTTTTCTTTTTTTTTGTGAGGGAAAGCCAGACTTCCCTCTTCTCTTCAGCATTGCAGAGATCCATTCCTCCCGCTGGCAGTAAAGCATTACAGGAGCTGTAACTCTGCGCTAACTGTAATTGACGTGGCGGTTTAGAGTCTTGGGGGCTCACCTTCCAGGGCAGACACCATCCACACAGGTGATTTACTGAAGCCCCCGATGTGGAGAAGGTCTCTGTGCGGTCTCACAACCACTCTCCGGCAGATGCACTGTCTGGCGACTGCCGGCTGCTCGGGTATTGCTGCGCCTGAAAAGAACATTCACGGGAAAAGAAGAAAAATAGCTCAGAACAGATGGGCGGACGGGCCTACAGATAGGCCCTCAGCCTCCGTCACTGTAAATCTCCTGTTTTCAGCATTCAGGAGACATACCAGTGAACCTTTCATTTGACGAGTGCACCTTGATTCAGTTTCAGTTACATTTGTTTAAATTGACATGTATATTAATAACTACTTGGTAATGGCATAGTTTATGGACAAATGCTGTTTACAATAATGTAAGAGTAAGGGGATAATTCAAACTGCAAAGAGGTACAGGAATGCCTAAAATAAAGTAATATAGTCATTTTTCAAAGAGTTTAAATTGTAAGAAATCTTGAACTGAAGACAGCAGTAGCCAAAGCCACATGAGAAAAATAAAGCCATTGCTTGGCTTGACCTAGATAATGATTTCAGTGTGAGCCTGTATGTACCTCTTTTATACTACTGCATATCTCTTAATCTGTTTTAGGTAGCCAGCATCTTTTTCTGAAGCAGAACGCATGGTAAATACTTGCTGCTTCCTAAAAATTTAAACTGCACATTTTAACTGTCATAACACGCAGTTGCCATGGGAGATAAATAGGTGCAAAATGCACTGTTAACAGGGAAAATAACTGGCAGATAGTATCAGGAGTAAGGAACATTCCAGAAAGAAGCACAAATCCTGCATTTGTTTCTATTTTTCAGACTGTTCCATTTTTGGGTTTATGTTTTTCATATAAATGAAACTAGTTATGTGGCAAGCTTGCAATTTCAGATATTATACACTTAAAATTGTCACATGATGTTAGGGAGCAAGATTAACCCATAGCTAAATCAGATAGCCATGCCAGCTGACATAAAGAATCAGCTCATTACATGCCTGCCTATCTATCTAGAAAATATAGCTTTAATCTCATTCAATTTGTCAAAGCAGGGACATACATGGAAATTACTGCTTTATCAAAGAGAAATCACAATATCAAAGCCTTCAAAAGAACACATTTGTCCAGTGATATGCGAGCTAACTAAAGCCAAAAATCGACCGCTTCCTGGGACCTTTCAAGTGCACACAGATGAAGCTTCTTATCTTCCAAAACTGATAAGCTACTTTCAAAATGAGTGCTTTGGAGCGCTCCATGTTGTTCCAGCCTCAGATTTACCACTCAGCACTGATGCTGTAAACAACCCATGCACAAAAGCTGCACACCGCAATGCAAAAACCACTGAACGGAGGCGGACAGCTATTCTAAATCACTCGCCATTCACCAATAAATGATTGCTATTTCACTGGTCGAATAGGTATGTCATAATTATGCTACTAGTTTGGTTGGTTTTGAAAAGGCGATGTGAATGTGAGGTGGACACTTGTTCAGTGAGACCCCAAGCTTTACGTGTTTCTCAATGAGGGGGACTCAGGGATTCATTGACTATTGGAGGGGACAAATTAGCCATTTCCAGTATTACGTGGGGCTTGTCCCCTGCCAAAAGTGCTCTGTTACGCCTATGTGCATCGAGATAATAAATCCCTCTCAGCCGTAACACCACAGACGCCGCATTGATGACGGACCATTACAGACACAGGATGGCCAAACGGCGGCCACTTCATACAGTAAGCCTTTTTTTTTAAACCATCTTTATACATTTAAAACCAAGTCTCAAGCCCACGAGTTTCTTCCGTTTAGTCGCGAGGTGTTATTTCGCCTCTCCGTTTGGCAGCTCCCGCAGCATTTCGACAGGAAAGGATGTAGACAGGAGGTACGAGAGCAGAATATCATTAAGTCCTGAAAGTATCTGCGCACCGTCTGTGACAGCTCGGCATATGGTCGCGATCCCCGTCTCCAGCTGTCCACATTACAGTGTTTGCTTTGGAGAGGGAGTTCTATATCAGCCCATGTCAACGCAGTAATACTCCAGTACAGTGTCTCCCCCGGAATCACAACAAATTCTCTAGCCCACCAGGAAACGATAGATATTTTGATGCCGCTAAGGACAGTTTAAATAAAATACCTTCAAAGTCCCCATAAACCTCAGAAAGTTACATCTGCTGAGAAGGTGTACCAGTGTGTAAGGACAGACACTAGTGCTTACAGTAGTCAAGAGGCTGCTCTCATTGATCATGTGACATGGATCGCCTCTCTGCTGAAGGGTTGAGTGAACCTTATTTTTTGATGCTGTTATTTGTCACAGCCGTTTTCAGCAGTCCTCTGCCAGAAGGAATCGCATTTCATTCCGTCCCCGCGCAGGTACTCTATTGCAGAAGAAGTGGGTCTGGTTATGGTGTGTGTGTGTGTGTGTGTGTGTGTGTGTGTGTGTGTGTGTGTGTGTGTGTGTGTGTGTGTGTGTGTGTGTGTGTGTGTGTGTGTGTGTGTGTGTGTGTTGCGCACGTGTGCGCGCATACATGCGAGGAAGAGGGGTTATATGCAAAGGTTCACCCTCTGCAAGAGCACTGCATTATCAAAACAATTCCACAGAGCTGAACAGTTGTCCATAGATCATTGGTCACTATAGATCAGAATTCAATTTGTAGTTCCTTTGTGTCCATAATGATAATGGCCTCCTCCAGGGGTGTGGTAATGGCTCATGCTTGTGAGTGGGTCTTTAAGGGAAACACATGCAAATCCATACATGTCACTGTTAGAATTTACAGGCCTCATTACAGTTAGAGGAAGCGTGCCAATCGAATCACACATCTGGATATAAAGCACTGCCTTTTGTGACCAATGTATTTAATTAGAGGCAATTACATTTCCTTGGTTAAAGAGTAAACAGAGGTCTCTGTGAGCTTACACAATATAATTTTATTTACAGGTCCAAGTCCCAGTCCTCTAACCACTTCTCTACAATTCTGCCAGATTCTGCCCTGTGTCTATATATAAACGTGTCAGACAGGCTTGTTTTAAGCGTAGCTTAACAGTGCCTTCATAAAGCAATCAAAATGGCTTCACAAGAAAGGCATACAGATTTTTATAAAGCATTCATAAACTATAAATAAGCTCATATAATGAGTAAGAAATATAATGTAATAAAATGCAATAATTTATTTGAACGTTTGATATATTCCCACCAGCCATCGGTAAGCACATTGGCTTTATAATTGAATTATAAAACGGGCAGTGTTGCTATGCTAATGAAGATTTTATTCATTCTCTTAATACAAAGTCTGATCTGTACACATACATTAGATTAAGTAACAGAGCTTCTTGTGCACTCATAAATGTACCAGCATGTATGTGCTTGTGCGTTTGTGTGTGCATGTGTATGTTGTGTGTGTGTGTGTGTGTGTGTGTGTGTGTGTGTGTGTGTGTGTGTGTGTGTGTGTGTGTGTGTGTGTGTGTGTGTGTGTGTGTGTGCTGTAAGGATCAGCACTGCACCCATGTGCTCAACATTGGGACTACATGGATACAAGTACTGCAAGTACTGCATATATGTAATGCGTTCACTTGTGCCATTTAGGTACTGGTGTGACTACTTTGATCCACTACCAAGTTTTTCTTTTAATTTGTGTACAACATAACATCAAGTGTCAATTTCTCTCAGAGTTACGCATTGCACAGTTAAACTGATTCATCTCCCGGCCCACTGCACGCATGGGAGGATTCCACTGGGCCACAATAGGAGTCAGCCATTGGGTAATTCTGTACACCCCACCCACCAAAAGAAAAAGCTCCTTATCTAAGACAAATTTTTCCATGTTGATAGATTTCCCTGTGTTATATTACATTTGAGTACACAAACTAGTCAGGTTTGGATAGGTTCTGTTTAACAAAAAGCCATCTGAAAAACTGGCCTCAAAGCTCCGCCCCCTGCCCCACACTTGCACAATATTCCCTTGTGAAGCAAATTAGCAGATTTGTATTGACAGTACATAAACCTACCAGAGAAACAATACATAGACACAATTTTTGTGAGTAGCTCCAACTACATAAGTAACACACAGTCAGCATCTATTACCTTTCTTTGATCCGTCGGATCTGAGGGTTTGAGGTAACCCTGAAAGAATGCCGTTTCCTCAGATCCTTTTCTTGATGTTTCCCAGGGTAGCTGTCAGACAATTTTCTACAAACGTGGCTCGGTAGGGCCTGTCCTGCTCTCTTTTGCAAACAGGGACTGGATAAGTGGGATGGTCATGCTGATATCTTTACAGTCTGACTATCAAAAGAAAAAAAACTCAGACTAAGCACTCCGACTGCCAAGCCATGCATGTAGCATTCCACTAAGTGATGCTTCTCACATAAGGCAAGTTCAATTACGATGGTGGCAGAGATGGGACAGAGCCTCCAGGTTTGGAGTAAATAAATTAAATAAACCAGCTACACTTTCCTAAACCGGCTTCCGGCCAGGCAGTATGGGAATAAATTACACATAGCGAGCTCTGTAATGATACAGTAAATTTGGGCTGGGACGAAACCCTCAGATTTACAACGGGTCTTATCTCCTTCGGAGTAGGTGCTACAGTCATCACTGTGGACTGCAGCAGCTGTGCTCTACGGTGGCCTCCTCTCATCCAGAGATCCAAAACCGCAGAGATGCGACTCGTCCCTGGGGTAGTTCTTCTGGGGCGAGGGACTGGAGCCTTGCCGTCGCTTTGGCTTGCAGTGTGATTAGGCGGCATGCTAATAATTCTTCTCAGTCGAACAACAACAGACTGGAAAGAACTGGAAGAATGCCTGCCAGTCCTTTGTCTTCTCTATGAATAGAATTTGTTTACTGGCCGCTAATGAGAGAGAATAAATTGGCGCTATTGCATCAGTAAGCCGAACACAGAAGCAGCAGTATGACATGGCAGAGACGGCTTAACATGAGAATCCACCATTGTTCCTCAGCGCAGCCACACAAATGAGAATGAACTTTGGGCTCGAAACAGTTTAAAAGCCACCCCAAATGGGTCTAATTTAATGCCTTTTGGCTTTCGACCTTCCGTCTCCCCCCGAACCCTAAGCCCTCTCCAACAGTGCTCAGGAAAGCCCTTCTGTAAAGCTCAAAGCTGTCACTGGAGCAGAGAAAGTAGTGGAATTTATTGTCCGTATTAAAAATGAAGAAGGATTTTTTCCTTCTTTAACAGCTCTGCGCCGTGAGATAAATCACGGCGTTCCCCGACGCGTAGCGCCGTGATTAACGAGGAGCCCCTCCGCGCACCTGCCAAGAGTCAGAGATGGAGGGGCCAAAGGGACCCAGTCCTCACACAGCTGAACCGCGCCCGCCAGGAGAGGCCTCCGTCCTGGGGACCACCGCGGCTCCCGGCACGGGGCAATTTCATCTCCACGGCTATTCCTCCTCAGGAATAAACGGATCATTATTCCCCAGCAGAAATGCTCTTACAAGGCTAATGGGGATTTGAAGCAGTGGTTCCTGGTGCGGTTATAATAACAGTCTCTCTCAGAGGCTCACCTGCTGTAGGCTGTTCCCAAAGTTTCAAAAGGAGCTTTAATACAGCCACTTAACTCAAATGAAAATACATTAACGTTATCTCCTGTACTTATGCGAGAGCTTGTTTTTCCCATTCCCTCTAAATCAATCTTTGAGCCATAGAAGGGAGTTGTAATTGCTAATATAATAGTCAGCCATTTGCTTCAAGAAAATGAAACAGAAAGAAAAAAGGCCACCCATTAAACCCCACTGGGGTTTTCTAGTTAACCAAAGGAATGCACTGTGGTCCTGTCAATTCAGCCATTGAAACCAAAAATGGAGGAAACACATAAACCACAGCCAATGACAGCAAAGAAAAAGCAAACCAGCGGTCAAACAGCAATTTTGGATGGTTAGAGAAAGAGGAAAATGACAGAGGAGATTTATCATTGTGGAAAAATCGATATATATACTGCACGCAGATGCTGGCAGACCCCGTGGCGCAACAGCTGAAAGTTATATTCCGCTCACAGTTTCTTTACTCACCCGAGCGCTTCAATGCTCCAAGGCAAGGACCTCTCGTGGGTCGACCAGGAAGGATTTGGTTTCATGTTGTCGCGCTCAAACGTTGAGAAAAAAGGAAACGGGGAGTAGGCCGGAGCCTGGGTCGGACCGTGCGCTTTTTGAAAAACCAGGGAAGTAATTCCGCCTCCACGGACCCTCTGATCTCTCGTCTTTAGACCGGAGCTTACTGAGTTTAGCAACCACTGCCAAGGACAACTGAAGGCACCGTGGCAGGTTGATGAATGTCTACCTGCAGAACAGAGATTGACTGGGGAGAGGAAGGAAGGCATCAGAGGCAAAGGCTAACTGCATTTTACACTTACTGAGGTCAAAGGGAAATGGGAACCTCAAAGGAATAGAAAGCACCTCAAAGCACCGTTCTGAGCTCTTCCACTTGACACAGTAGGATGATATCATATACTGCGGGAGAGGGAGAAGATCTCGAGTTAAAATACTGACAGATGCAGGGGGGTTGGTGGCTGAAACAGGCGGGGCTGACCCAACCCCGTCTCCGTGCTGAAAGACCTGGCTTCCTTGATCAGCTCTCAAACACCTGCGCCGTCACCGCAACCCAACTTGCCCTGACACATTAATTTGTGAAAGCTTACCCATTGCATTGCCAAAAACAATTTCCGCCTGCAGCTGGGTCGATGTAAAGAGCCCAGGCCAACACTCCCTGTGGGTATCGTTCTTTGGCAGAAGAAGCTCAGTACTACACCACTTCACTTGTACAGTCTCTTTCCCCTTTAGGCCAGCTGTCAGCACCTAGCACAAACCCTCCCTTTGCAAAGGCCAGAGCTACACCACCCTACACCACCTGCTTAAGTCTTCCCTTGTCCAGGTGATATGGCCTTCTGGGCCTGCAGCACATGACCAAATCGCATCAAAGCCTGTAGAGCGCATTAGAGAGCGGATGTTTTGTGATTTTCCAAAACATGTCTCCGTGCACTACCTTAAAAAGGAAAGCCAAAGACTACATATGAGCAGCAATTATGTATCTATATGAGAGTAAAGCCATGGGAAAGTGTCACGTAGCACATCGACTAAAACACTTTTCCTGGGCTGTATAATTAATTACATTCGCAGAAAGTATACATTTCAAGACCTTGATGCATATTAAATGTTTTTTTTTTTGTTTTTTTTTTATCAAAACCTTGATATACTATAACACAGTGGCAGGAAATATAGCAAGTAAAATTGTCTGCGCATTCAATAGTGGAAGTCTCCCTATAATAGACGGTAAGCTTGTTAGGGCATGGAATCCCTGGTATATGAAGTACGTATGATTGATGTCAAGGGTTGATTGCATGTCTCAACGTGCAATGTGGAGAGGCTGGGGGAACAGAAGAGACCAGATCACAACCCGCTGCTTTGCCATTGATCCACAACCACAAAGTACTGCCATTAAATCAAGCAGAAAAACACATTCTGCACAGAAAATATGATTTTAACTTGATGGCTGAGATACAACCCAAAGCCAAATGTTTCTCATTACTTGGAATATTGCAAATCTTAGCTCGGCCAGTCAAGATCAAATAGTGAGATGAATACACCACGGAGAACAGCTTATTAATGACTTTGTGTGTAAAGATGGGAGAGAGTGAGATGTAAAGGGAGTGAGAGGATATTTCAGAAACAAGACACGGAGCAGAGGACAGCAGAGTGTCTGTTGAATCAGGGCCTGTTAATCGCAATGTTAAAGTGACACCAGAGGTAGCAGTGCAGCCAGTGGTGTGGGTGGAATGTATGGGCCAGCAGAAATTAGTGCCAGAGGAAATTGAATTTGAATTGCACAATTTGAATTGTTTTCACAATCACTTGAATTTGCAATGTTTAAACCAAATTATTGGATTTAAGAATAGAATTTCAATTGCATAACTTGAATTTGTATTTCACTACTTGAATTTGAATGTCATAGTCTTAAATTGAATTAGGTCTTCATTGGATTCAATTTTCATTTTTAATTTAAATTTAAATTTAAATTTAAAGTTTTCTGTAACACACATCCGGGTACTGAGAAAAAGTAAGTTATGCTCTCTTCAGTACTTCAGTACTTCACAACACAGAATGCATTACACCACAAATCACCTCCATATTTCTACACAGCCTGTAGAAAACAGTGGATACTGTCACTGTGCTGTGGCGTGCGTGTGTGCATGTGTGTGTGTTTGCGTGCGTGTGTGCATGTGTGTGTGTGTGTGTGTGTGTGTGTGTGTGTGTGTGTGTTTGCGTGTGTGTGTGCGTGCGTGCGTGTGTGCGTGCGTGCGTGCGTGCGTGCGTGCGTGCGTGCGTGCGTGTGTGTGTGTGTGTGTGTGTGTGTTTGCGTGCGTGTGCATGTGTGAGGGGTTTGGCCTGGAGTACGCAACCTTGCCCTCAGACTCGGAGGTGATGAGAGCCGCAGCGTGAGAGGGTGGGGTCATGGCAGGGCAGAGCTATCTGGTGTGTGTATGTGTTTTGGGAGGCATGCTTTAGCACTCAGTGAAACCTGAGCTTGGGCCCTGCAGCTGTGGGAAGAGAGGGACAAGGCTCTGTGTGTTCCTCCCAGCCCTCCTCGCAGGTCTCTCCTGAAGTGCGCATACACGGCCCCCAGTCCCAGGGTCGCGGCGACACCCCGTCACAAACGCCGCCGCGGCCCGACACGTTTCGCCCCTGCGCCGCGCGCCAGCACAAACCGCGGCCCGCAAACAGGCTGGCCCTGTTCCCAGCTTCGGCCGTTAATTACAGAACAGCGGCTTGCGCTAAAGCACAATGCGCCACTCTCACAAATGCTAACAGGCACACACACACACACACAGATAAACTCAGCCGCAGTTAGCGTGGCGCGAGCGGTCGTCCGGGGGACAGCGCACGTGCTGGGTCCACGTTCAGGGCCGGGCGAGGTGTCCATGTGTGCGCATTATGTGCTGGAGCTGAAAAGCGAGCCGCGTGGAATTCCTGGAAGCGCTGACAGGCTCGGAACGTCTCCGCACTGGAGAACGACGGACTGTTAAAAGCAGGAGCCCAGGAGACCCACAGCGGCACCATAAAGCTAAAGCAATAATCCAGGAATTATACTGCTCCGCAGTCGGAGCTGCGGAACATGATCGGAATGGGCTTCAACTACTTCATGGATGAGGTAGAACAAAAGCAGACTGTCAAGCCGTAGCTATGTTTTCGAGTGCACGCTAAAGCATGCTGGGTTTGGATGTAGAAGTTGGCTTTACTTATACATCGGAATAATGTCTTGTATACAGTTGAAGCATCAAAACACTAGATTCCTGGGAACATGGAGGCTGAAATAGGTCATTGTTTAACAAAAAATATGTTTCACAGGAGGGCAGAAACCAAACTGAACACACCCTATAGTGGTCGGCCCTGCCCAATATACACACAAACAGTGCGCCTACACCCAGAACCATTCCACATGCAATCATGAGGACTCGCTCAATTAAAACCAGCCTGCAATGCGACATGCCATTCCTTTCAGTTATGACTATGCTCTGCGACAGAAAAGCACCAAAGGAGCGGCTCCAGAAAGGGACCTAGTACGCGGGCCCCAGACTGACACTCACTAGCCCCGCCCCTGAGAATCCACCCCATCTCCCAAGCTCCCCCGAAGGTTTGGCCTCTGGGATTTCTGGTGATGTTGCAGGGACCCCGAACAGCCATGTTGTTCACAGCAGTTTGGGCGGGACCCACAACCATAACGCATCTAATCGACTGAAATCTAGAATGATGATAACACATATCGGGGGGCGGGGGGGTTATGAGCATACAGGATCTGCTTCCAGAGGAAAGATCCAAGCAGAATGAATAGACACGTAAGCATGAGTATCTTACAATGGACAGAGGTCATTACAATGACCTGCGATGACCTAACATACAGGTACAACTGAAAAAAAGAAAAAATGCATCGTAAGGTGCTAAATATACTGAATAATAGATACAGATCTCTTAACACAGAGAACACGGATATCTTAAATTTACAAGTGCTGTATTATTATTATTATTTATTGTTGTTGTTGTTGATGTTGCTGGCAGCCATGTTGTCTGATGTAATCGCCAGAGCACAAACGCTGGAAGAAATGGGACAGGCAGTCTGCAGCTCATGGCCAGACTCAGCGTCACCAGTTATGCTTTCTTCATTTCTTCACAACACAGAATGCATTTCACCACAAATCACCTCCATATTTCCACACAGCCTGCAGAAAAAAGTGGATTCTCTCTCACTGTGCTGTGTGTGTGTGTGTGTGTGTGTGTGTGTGTGTGTGTGTGTGTGTGTGTGTGTGTGTGTGTGTGTGTGTGTGTGTGTGTGTGTGTGTGTGTGTGTGTGTGTGTGTGTGTCTTGCCCTCAGCCAGTGAGGCTATGGATGTGTTTCAGAATCACCTCCACAGGTGGGCAATACAGGATATATGACGTGTCACGGGTTAACAATCTAAAGCCTGGGTTTTCAACAGGGGGTCCGCAATCTCCCCTCCGCCAGTCTGCGAACACATTCTCCTCTTCCAGTCTGTGTGCGCGCGCACAGCCACCCACCCCCTCCCCCACCCCACGGTCTGCAATCACCATCTTAACGCCTTCAGAAACCCCACCCCCCACCTCCTCGGTCCACAAACGCAATGTCAACTCCATACACCCCCATAAATGAAAACCTTTTTAACTTATGCAGGGGGTCCCGGGGATGCCTTTGAGCCTAGGTGGGGGCCCCTGGATCGAAACTGATTGAAAACCCCAAATCTAAAGAATATGGTAGAAATAGGCTAATATTCTGTCCATTCGTCTCATCCCTCAAATTGCACATTAAGGAATGTCCCTTAATGCCCCCCCCCCCCCCGCTTCCATTCAAAAGCCTGACAGAAAACACATACAGACAGAGATGGGTTTCATTGTCTTACCAACAACATGCAGAAAACAACATAAAAACTGGCTAACCACTCCTTGTGGGATACATTTTCTTTTTGTCTTTAATTGTCCCAATTGAATAGTGTGCACTCTTGTTTTTTCCCCCAGATGTCCTTTGTTCTCAATGCTTTATCCTAGGCTGTTCCCTTCTCAATTATGAAATGATGGATGCAGCAAACTGCACACAGCATCCAGACGGGATATGAGATATGAGATATGATCTCCATAAAAATTCTAATATACACGTACAGCATGCTTGTGGGGTGCACTCCAGACAAATGCACGTTGGGTATTTGTGTTTTTTTTTTGTTTTGTTTTTTTCCAGGAGGCGCCAAATTACAGTGATACTGTATGGTATGTAGTCTGATAAGACGAGAGCACATTGGAAAAGAGTTGCATGCCAAAACAGGTGCATGATGGGTAGACGTAAGCTGAGTAGAGTAAAGCGAGTATTTTGAGTAAATCTGTTGACAGGAAAGGTTCAGTAAATTTTTGGCGACAGCCCTCTGCCAGGACTCTTGCGGCTCGCTAAGTGTACAGGCCTCAGCGGGTCGGGCGGACGCACTCTAGGGTGATCCTCGCTGGCAGGACCCCTAACCCCTTCACTCAGCGACCCATTCCACACCCTGTACGAGAATAACGGCATCGCGCTAATCCTCTGCACCTGTGGCCGGCTTCTCTCAGGAAGCTCCCATCAGCTTAAATCAACCCACTGTCAGCTTTAGAGCAGCTACTCCGCTGCGTTTCCTCTTCCCTTCTCGGAAGGGTGTTGGAGGTTCGGAGGTTTAATTCAGGACAGCGCCTTCCCGTTTTAAAACCGCGGCGTATCGTTAAAAAAAAACGTTTCACCCGTGGCAGTTTTTGGACTTTCCTGCGAAAGAGGAGGGAAAGGCGGAAGCAATCAAGGCAGGCCGTTTGGCCTGAGGTTGCCGCGGCGTCCAGGGCTCTCAGGTGACGGTACGCTTTTCCGGGAGCTAAGCGCCACGCTCGCCACCCTGGGAAACCAACCGAACCTTACGCCTCCCGTACGTCCTGCCCGGTGAGTGCGAGGAGGCCTTCCGTGAGGCTGTTGTGGGCCTGCTGGTGTGCTTGTTTGTGGCTTTAATTAAAAACAGTAGAAGTTGGCAAGCCACAGTACGCACTTATACACTGGAAAAGAAATATGTCCTGTTTAGGGTTATGGAGAGTCGAGCACCCCTGGAGACCCCATTACACTAATTGCCTCAATTGAGCGGTCACGGTATCTGGAGAGTCCCGATAGCCTGGGTACATTTGGCGAGTTAAATAAAACAAGCCGAACGGCAGAGCCTGAATGGCCGACGGAACGTGAAGGCGGCAATAAGGTCAATCGCCATCCTCAACGAGCCCAATAATGAAAGGGGTTTTATTCCTCCCCCGCAAGCACTGCTCTTTCAGGGTTTCTCAACCCAGTCGGACAAATGAGGTTAGCCAATCAACCTTCTCCTCCGCCACAATCACCGGCTCGGAGGGTCGCCCGCGACCGAACTCGCTCGACTTCCGCGGCGTCAAAAGAGGTTTTAACTCCGGCTCTCAAAAAACAGAGCTCTGGGGCGTGCCAACGTCGGATGAATAAACCTGGCCCCCCCCTCCCCCCCCCCCCGTAAACAGCGGGGCGTCTCCGGCTCTATGCACCCTGAAAGGCAGCCCACGTTCAAACGGTGCTCTGAATGCAAACGCGGTGAAAAGCGCAGCGACGGGGTCCCCCCCCCCCCCCGCGCAGGCCTCAGCGATAAATCACCCACAGGCTAAAAGGTAAAAACACAGCCATCCCGACACGAGAAGCCAACAAATGAGGCCCGGCTACAAAAGAACACTTTATCTCAAAAGCGAGCGATGAAAGAATGGCCAGTTTAACATTCAGCCTTGGGAGGTTCTCATTTCCATCATAAGTATTGGTTTGTGAGCGCATACCAACGAAAGGAGAAGAGGACTTGAAAAGAACACTTGAGCAAAACAGCCCACTGATTTTTAAAGAGATCCACGCTGGAATTTGTTCTGGGTCCTTATGCTGGGCATGCCTTTATAACCAAATGCATACATTCAAAATGAAGACTTCCGTTAGCATGTTTCACATTTGAGATAAACCGGCACATCATACTGCGCTTACTGGAACTCCTTTCAGTACTGGACCAAAACCGAATCAAGTCTGCCATCTAGTGGCCACTTATATGATTGCAAAGAATCAACTGCAGTGCAGATGAACCGATAACATTTCCTCTTTTTTTTAACCTAGAATGAATGAATTCACTCTTAATCACCAAAAAAACAATTAAAAACAAAACAAAAAAACAAGCAAATCCAAGGACAGATACAAATATATTTTATTAGAAGGAATGTCCAGGGTGGATGTTTGTGGGAGGAAAATGCTTTGTGGGGAAAAACAGACCAAAAGCCAAAAGGTAACAGTACATGGGGCTCTGTGAATGGAGGCACAGTGACTATTCCACTGCGACCAACCTCTGTCCTCAAAACAGACATGCGTATCAGTGCAGTCCACAGTCCTGCACTAACAGCCAACAGAGAGAGGAACGATAAACTGAATCACTGGGCTGTGCATTGTTCTTTACAATACTGTTCTTTACAATAATTGCTACTGAAATTAACTGTTTTTAAGTTTTGGACTTGAGCATTGTCATACAATGATCAGACCAGTCATTGACCTGACCCATCTACCTACTGCATACAAATGTACGGTTTGGAATTGGTTCAGAGATGATGATGTTTAGTTGAACATAATTAGAACGGCCCAACAAACCAGGCTAATTTTTATTTTGTTTGAAAAGCTTAGGCCTATAAGTGCTTTTTTGATCTCGTGTCCATCCAGCAGACATAGTACACAGGAAAACATTTTTAACAAGATGATTTCAATTCCAACATGTAATCAATTAGTCACACCACAAGCCTGTCACTGGGAGGAGTGATGTTGTGCAAAGAGATATTTGAACACCGTCTTCGCCGCGGTTCACACGAAAACACTCCTCGGTTCCCACGTAGTCACGACCCAGTAGCGCTATTCCCTCTGGAGCAAAAGACATTCCATATTCAAAATTCCCAAAGGCTTTTTTTCCCCCCCCCAATGAAGCCATTCTTGCAGCAAGTCCCAGTTATGCCAGACAGTGCCCAGACTTTATGACTCTGGGAATTCGACCCCACACGCCCCCCCCCCCCCCCCGCTGCAGAGCCCATGTGGTCTGCGAGGGGGTGGAGTCACTCGAGGGTGACCCCTTCGGGCAGCTCCACCACCACGGGGTCGCTCTCCTCAGGGTCCACCTCGAAACTCCAGCGGAACTTCTTGGTCAGGTGGGCTTTGAACTTCTCTGCCCGTTTTCGTAGTGTTCCATCTACGCCGGGGCTCGTGGCAAACTGGAAAAAATCCTGCAGAAAGCCAAAATGGTGGCAACGTTGAGAGTAATACTACAGCTTCTAAAGACTGCCCAGACAAACTAACCTCGCAACTTTCCCACAACAGGAGGCCCTGGTTTTTCACAGGAGTTTCCAGTGCTATACTATAGTACAGGACATCCACAGCCACAGTAGTATCCCTACACAAATATTCATCAGGCGAATCACATTGTAAAGATTAGGCTTTTGTGGGAAGGAAACAGTACTTTTGATGGCAATGTGATGACTGGTGGGTGTGTGGTAATATGCACTGCCTTCAGAAAGATTTCACCCACTTTTGACAATTTGGTGTTTTGCTGTGTTGTGAAATTAAAGTCAAATTAAAAAATATACATTTAAAAGGGATTTTTTTTTCTCCTCCTATGTAAAATAACTATTTCTGTCAAAATGAAATGAAGTATTTAGTTGTCTTCAGAATTATATTCGAAGATTACTTAATATCCACCCAATCTGTATTAACAACTTAAATTGGGGCAGGTGTATTCAATTGTCTTGATAGATCACACTAACTACACTAACATGGTCTACCCAGGTTGATTTTGAATCCACCTGTGTTCAACTGCAGAATAAATATCACTGACTCTGGGAGGTCTCACAACTGAAACAGCAGATCAGATCAGTCATGCTGTTAGAAGGCCAAACATTGTCAGTGCTGCAAATATAAGAGTTGTTGGGAGGCAAAAGGCTGGAGGAGGTTATAAAAAGATTTGGCTCTGAACCGTCCGAGGAGCACCATTAAGTCCAAAAATGGACAAAATATGCCACAACCCCGGCCAGAAGCTACCAATGTCAGGTCAAGCTACTAAAGTGAGCAACGAGACGAGAAGGGCCAGTGACCAGGGGGTGTCTATCACACAATGAAACGAGAGGTTATATGCTGCCTATCGACAAGTGCTTCAAAAAGCACTGTAAATAAATACAGTGAGCACCATAATTCATTGGACAGTGACACATTCCTTTGTTATTTTCATTCAGTACTCTAGCATTTTGAGTTTGAAATGATACAATGACATATTGCTGGATAACTTGAAGGGTTTCTTCTCCGGACTTATTTTTTCCATAGAGTTCAATAGGAAAATGTGTCAGGGGAAGCAACCCATCCATATCTACTGCATATCTGGCAGCAGAGTGATGGTTTGAGGCTCATTTGATACCTCAGACCCTTGATGACTTAAAGCCATTTCGCCAACCATGTATGCCATACTGTTCCAGCATACTTTACAGCTAGATCTAGTCCCACCCCCCAATTCCCATAGAGATCCATTCAAATGCAGAGAAGTTATAGTATCGCTTGTAAGAGTACCAGAAAATAAGATAGATATCGTCTTTTGATATTGTTGGGTCACAGACATCAGGAAGTCATGGCATGCAAAGGATATGCGACCAAATATTAAAAATGATTACTTTATTCTACATTATGTTAAACTGTCCAATATTTTTGATGCCCGAAAATGGGGTTGGAGACTATGTACAAAAGGTTCTATAATTTCTAAACGGTTCATTCGATATGGATGAAAATACCCTCAAATTAAAGCTGACAGTCTGCAATTCAACCTCATTGTCATCCTTTCTAACTCAAAGTGCTAGAGTACAGAACCAAAATAATGTCACTCTCCAATGAATCATGGTGCTCACTGTATATAGGAAGCCTTTTGATTAAATATTACTTACACACACCCCGCCATCTTCTTCAGCAGTATACCTCTTCTTTGGTGCTTAAGTACAATATACTGTAATACCTGCTTGCAAACTATAGATAAAATGCGCCATTAGACGCTGTTTCTTCATACACAAACTATAAATGACAAACAGATACCTTTTTACCACTAGAGGGACCCTGCTCTGGATGCAGGAGTTTGATTAGACAAAAATATTTGAAGGGCAGTCTAGGCTAGACTGTAAGAACTGGCTCACTGCCCTCTGGTGGACATGAGGAGCATGTTTAAGTGAGTTGGACTACACAGAAAGGGGCTCTCCACTGACCTGTAGTGTGGAGGTAAGGAAGTTGTCCTGGGAAACGATGTCCACAAAGAAATCCGGTGGGATTTCTCCCAGCTGATGGTACAGCACGGCGATGAGGCCCAGATACAGGTCGCGGCGCGTGTGCATGGCCGTTTCGGCGCGGCACAGCAACGCCAGCAGCCTCTTCCAGTGCTCGAACCCCTCGTAAACATTCCAATCAGGAAGCAGACGAAGGCAAACTGCAGCTCGCCTTCGGCAGAAACGTAAACCCTGTCAACAGGCTATCAACACGTAGTGAAACCACCCTGCTACTCTTTTCACTCCCATGGCCAGTTAAATCACATGGGCAGTGGGCACATGCTCATAAAAGGCAGAGGTTAGGGCAAAGAATTATGAGAAATCTAGCACACTAAAAATCTGAATGGAGCAAATTTTACTGAAGAGGCGAGTCCCTCCTGCATGAGACAGATAGGAACATGTACCATGTGTTCAGTAAATAGTATTTTGTGATAATCCATGCCAAATTGTAAATCAAATTAAAGGTGCAGTAGGCAAGATTTTTTCAATATCATTTTGGCAAAATTACTACATTTACTCATTATATTACAGCAGCTATTAATAAATCAAGTGTTCTGTGAATGTTTCTGTGAATGTCCTGGGCTCTGTATTAGGCCTTTCTAAAAACCAACCAATCAGGGCTAGCTATGTAGCTACCAATCAGGGCAACTATCTACAAGCAAAAGATCCTCTCCGTAGAATAAACCCCTCCCCTCCCTGTCTGTCTGTCTGTCTCCGTCTGTCTGTCTGTCTCCGCGTGTGCCCTGGAGCATCATTTGGTGGGAGGGGCTTAGGAGAGAGATAGGAGGGAGGAGAGCAAAAGGGGGAAAGTCTTTTTGCCTTGTATATTTTCAAACTTGCCTACTGCAGCTTTAACACCGCTATTTTAAAACCTTTAGATGAAGTTTCAATCTAACTGTAATTTCACCATCCCCCGTTTTATGAGTGTTCTGGTTGAACCAGGACTGTCATTGCTTATAAATTTTTCACCACAAAAAGTTTCAACAGATGCCTCAATAAGTATTAACATACTTCAGTATTTCCCCTACCAGCCCCCCTTCCGCGGGAAAATAGTGCATTATGGTGTCATCGCATAGCCTGGAGTCAGCAGTAGCTCACCAAGAACATGCAGTGGTTCCTGTCTGTAGTGGCTCTCCAACAGACAGTCCAGCGCATAACTAAGGTCCATGCTGTATTGGGTAATCTGGGCGGGCGTGGCTCCTTCGGGGTATGTCTGTTTGGGGATGTGGGAGAAGCGCAGCTCCGTGCCAGGCCTGTGTTTCATACGAGGAAGGCGCTCCAGTCCCTCACGCATGCTCTGGCACTCGGTGTCGTTACGCGGAAGGTTATGCTCCTCCCTGTCCTTGGTGTGGGTCAGCTGCAGCTCTGGCATCACGTCGCTGAAGGCGAGGATCCTACCCGCTAAGGGGCTGCAGACCACTGGCGACCTCATGAGTTAGCTTGTCCGTGAGCGAGACCCACTTGCGCAGGGTTTCATACGGGTAGGGGCCAAGGAAAGGATCCAGGTCCCCGCAACCCCGCCTTCACTCTGCTAATCTCCTCCTGGTTCTTAGAGGCTGAGAAATCCAGGTCCTCTTCTTTCTGGTCCCAGTGAGCCAGTAGCACCTCACGGGGCTGGAGGTGCAGGAAGAGTCCCATTTTCGGGCTCATCTCCACACCACTCAGTTTATCGACGGAGCTATAATGCAGAAAGTGAAGACCAGGTGGGATCATCTTCACTCCACGGAAGCGCGGTCCAACTTGCCAACTCTTATAATCCATACCCAGCTCAGTGCCCTCGGGGACCCCCAGAAGCACCAACGTAGCTCCTTCTTCAAACAAGCTACGCGCCAACTCCGGGTCCATATCCAGTCCTGCCATGTCTGTCCAACAAGCACAGATGTCATTTACATAGACTATTTAGCATTTAGCTAACTACAGCTAAGTTACCACTGTATGAAGTCTCGCTTTCTTTAATCAACAGTGACGTTATATACGTTAAATCTATTTAAAAATGACTGTTGTGAAATAACAACATCAAATTTAGCTCACGACCAGATATTTAGCATTCGTTTTTAGGAGTGGGAACCCTTTTGTGGCGTGATAACGCAATTGAGACTTTTTAAAATCTAGAATGATAACATTGACATTTCTAAAAGTGTAACCGTGAAAACAAGTGACACTGACATAACTTAAATTGCAAAACCTTGTTACAAAACGTTAAAAGCTAACTGAAGTTCGCCACCAGCCCACATATCACAGCGGAATAGCAAATATTTCTGGCTTCAATGTACAGCGGTATTTAAAGAACTATTTTAAACTTTTAAACACTAGCAATAATTGTTACCTCCAGTCTTATTTTGTTCAGCTTGGTAGTTAAATTAAATACATCCAGCTAGCTGGCGTCGTCAACACGTTTATGTCCAAGGAATTTTGCGCAACTTCCGGTCCCCATTTCGGAGCAGCAAATGCCATCACAAAGGTTCCGATACATTTTGACACAATGTTACCAAAAACTTTTTTTTCTTGTATATGCATGAGGCAAATAAATGACTACAAAGACGCATTATTGCGATATTAGCCTTTAATGGAATAAGGACACGACAAATGTTCTCACTTGGTATGTGTAAAATAAGATTTCTAATATACTAGCGTAATCATTTTACACAATAACTGTACACACTGTATAGCAGCAGTACGATTCCGTAATTCAGCTTTTCAGTTATATTTGCATTCATTTGGCTGTTGTCATGTAAAGTCAAACAGTTTATTTGTGCACCAAGTTATAGCAGTATAAATAAATATCTTTATGACATATTGCTGTGTCACTCCAAACCCCATTGTCAATACCATATTTTTCCAATAGAAAACTAGCTTACTGTCAGTGTCTGGTCAGGTTTGAGCCTTTATAAATTGAGTCAATATTTAAATCTCAATTACGCATCGTACATAATCCCCCATATAAACTGCACCATATAAGTAACAGAAATATATCACAGTTCATACAGTATCGTCGACATATTTTTCCATCTGTATTTGAAAAAAGTTGCTAGCCTATACATATTCATACAGATAGCAGTGATACCGGAAACCCCTAAAGGACACTTTAAGACCGTTGGAATCGGTGATTGGTTCACGGCTTCCTTCTTGGTTTTGAAGCGTAAATGCTCTGCAGCTTTTGCCAACATAGTACTAGTGCCTCAATAATTTTCTTTTTCTTCCTCATTCCCTTCAAGGACTTTTCCAGTTTTACAAGATGTTTTTTTCTGTCCTTTCATCTGAAAGAAAGTAATGGAAGAACACGTATGACTTATTATGAAACATCATTACAGCACATTACAACATTACAGAAAAATATAGTACCCTTTGTTAAATGTCTTACTAGATCAGCATGTTTGCAGTTCTGTCTGATCAGCTGTCCCATTCTTTCCACAGGCCGTCCTAATTCACGATGTCGCTTGCCTTTACCTTGGCACTTGAACAGCTGTGTCATGCCATATATTGACCTCTAGGATGTGCTGTACCTACAATTAAAACACACGGTTGGGTTTGATTATTAATGAGTAGGTTTACCTGCTACCTGCTACCTGCTACCCCCCCCCCCCCCCCCCCCCCCCCAAAAAAAAAAACCGAAATAAATCAATACTAATAAATAAAATGAAATACACACATGCACACTCACACACACTCATCAACTGCCACACACAGATCACCTTTCCAGAGGGACATCGGTCCTTTTGCTTGGACAAACTTGGTCCGGTCAGATTCTGTAAACAAAAATGATGTGGAATGGTAAGGCTGCAATCTAACCAGTGGAGGGCAGTGAAGTATTGATACAATACAACTGAGGTTTACACTTGTTAGGCATTCTTACATAACTCCAGTATGGCACCTTAAACATTCACTTACACCTGACCTGAAGATATGTGCCAGTAGTAGGGCCTTAATCGCGTAGTAACAGTTTTGTTTTTGTCATAGCCATCCTAAAAGCCATCCTGCACTTAGGTAAAGGGATAATTAGTCGTAACCGCTGTCCTAAGATAAACTCCATTAATGTTTTACCAGAAAAAATCTAACAGGAAACATTCAGTTATACTGTAGACTATCGATGTAGGCTATGTGGGAAATCGCCAATATGCACTCAAATTGTGTATTGCGATGTATGCTAATATAGCTTAGGTTACTATACATACCAGGTTCAGGAGTTCCATGAAAATCAGTTCTTTGTAACTGCTGAGTATCTCTGAGTAGTTACACTTTCTTCTGCTGGAGGTTATGCTCACAAGGAACACTACCACAAAGACACAGAGCACGTACCTGGAGACACACTAAATGAGAATTAATTAATGAATGAACTTTCTATTCAATCGTAGCCTATACATTTCAAGAAACTTCTGTGAAAAAAAAAGTAGGTAGGCTAGGTCTATTACACCATGATT
Organism: Synaphobranchus kaupii; assembly: GCA_029718625.1. Lineage (NCBI taxonomy): Eukaryota > Metazoa > Chordata > Actinopteri > Anguilliformes > Synaphobranchidae > Synaphobranchus > Synaphobranchus kaupii. The sequence goes on along the minus strand of CM056378.1, from coordinate 103,110,061 downwards.
AAGTATCAATGCAATCACCGAATTACGCAAAGTAGCTAATTGGTGGTCTCCATCATACCCTACATTCCGAAACAGTTTTTTTTTTTAAACTCACTCTATGTTTGGTAATTTGCACTCGACATTAATCCTATGTAAAAGTAGCTACAAAATAGGCTACTCGAGAGAAACTTAGGTAGGCACTATTTGCAGATTATCAGAATCAAAACACTACGATATTGCTACATTTATAATAACAGTGAGGAGACCAGAATACATGCCGTAGCCTACATCACCTACCATTTATCATTGTCTATTGGGTGATCCTCAAACGTGAGAATCCCATTCTCTGTGAAACATCCACAGCAGCTGCTGCAGGTCTTGATCGGGCTGCGACGGCATCGGTCTCTAAATTCACATTTCCCTGGGCAGTGGGCAGTATCCTAGCGCGTGTTCGTTGAGTAGTTCAAATGTTATTTCAGTTTTGATGTATCGCTATGGTGACTTGGTTAAAAGTTGTAGCCTAGCCTACCTGTATACTGTAGCCTACATCTAAAATCAACGTGTCGGCCCGGCGGATTCCCAAAGTTCCACTGAACTTTGAGTCTTCCAACATTGCAGATTTCGCTTCAGTAGCTCTAATTTCTTTCCCCGTCATGGATTGTTGGCGATGGGTTAGGATTTCAACCTCAGAATTTTGTTCTGTCAACCCAGCTCCAGTCTGATCAAGTCCCAATATACTTCCGCGAATTATCCCTACTCTTTCGGTTTCGTTGCAGGCTACAAGGAGGAGGCTGAGAAGAGTAGCCTTAACGGAGCAGATAAAGACCACAGTAGCCTAACGAGCAGATGAGCAAAAAAAAACAAACAAAAAACGTAATTAGTTACATTGTAACCCCATATCGCCTACAGTGAGCACCATAATTAATTAGACAGTGACACATTTTTGTTATTTTGGTTCTGTACGCTAGCACTTTGAGTTTGAAAGGATACAATGACAATGAGATTGAAGTGCAGACTGTCAGCTTTAATTTGAGTATATTTTTCATCCATATCGGACGAACCGTTTAGAAATTATAGAACCTTTTACAGCCTACATAGTCCCCCCCATTTTCGGGCATCAAAAAATATTGGACAGTTTAACATAATGTAGAATAAAGTAATCATTTTTTAATATTTGGGTTGGATATCCTTTGCATGCCATGACTTCCTGATGTCTGTGACCCAACAATATCAGAAGACTTGATATCTTATTTTCTGGTACTCATACAAGCGATAGGCTACTATGACCTCACTGCATTTGAATGGTTCTCTATGGCAGGGGTTCCCAAACCGGTCCTGGGGGACCCCTGTGTATGCTGGTTTTCGTTGCAACCACAGTTGCAATCACAGAATTTTAACAAGCTGTTAATTTTTCTTAATTAGGTGATTTTCATGTTTGGAGGAATTATTCACCCTCTTAAGCCACATTATATCAGAAATAGCTATGGATGCCATGTAGAATAAACACCCCATGTTCACATTGTGCTTATTGTGCTATATTATTTAAAAAAGATAAGAAAATTATTTAACAGATCCATTTTAAAAACTGATTTGAATCAATAGGCTCCTAATTGGTGAAAGTGTGGACACATGGCCACTAAAACTAACCATTTGGTAGATAAGGAAGAATTCAAACACAAAGCAAATGATAACGAGCCAAACCTGCATTGTGTTAATAAGCTTAAAGAAAAAATTGAGTTAAACACATGTGTTCAACAACCTAATTAGGAGCCTATTGATTCACTTCACTCTTTAATTTGAGTGAAAATACATTATTTTGTAATCTCTTTTTTATGTAATTGTTGCAATATAGCACAATAAGCACAACGTGAACATGGGGAGTTTGTTCTACATGTTCTACATGGCATGCATAGCTATTTCTGACATAATGAGTCTTAAGAGGGCGAATAATTCCTCCAAACATGAAAAGCACCTAATTAAGAAAAATTAACAGCTTGTTAAAATTCTGGGATTGCAACTGTGGTTGCAACGAAAACCAGCATACACAGGGGTCCCCCAGGACCGGTTTGGGAACCCCTGCTCTATGGCAGTGGTTCTCAACCCTGGTCCTGGGGACCCCCTGTGTATGCTGGTTTTCGTTCCAACCACAATTGCAATACCAGAATTTTAACAAGCTGTTATTTTTTCTTAATTAGATGTTTTTATTGTATAGAGAGAACACTTTAAACTCTTTACTCTCTTAAGCCACGTTATGTTAGCAATAGCTATGCATGCTTTGAAGAAAATAAATCCCATGTTCGTTATGCTTATTGTGTTATATTGCAAACAATTACAAAGAAGAGGTAAGAACTCAGGTGAATAGGCTCCTAATTAGGTAATTGAACACAAGTTTAAGTTCCTTCATAATTTTTTCCTTAAACTTGTTAACACAATGCAGGTTTGGCTCGTTATCATTTGCTTTGTCTTTGAATTCTTCATTATTTACCAAACGGTTAGTTTTAGTGGCCATGTGTCCACAATTTGACCAATTATGAGCCAATTGATTCACCTCAGTCTTTAATTTGATCAGTTAAAACCTTTTTTACCTCCTTTTAATTGTTTACAATACAGCACAATGTGAATATTGGACTTTTATTCTTCATGGCATGCATAGCTATTACTAACATAATGTGGCTTAAGAATGTAAATAATCCCTCTAAACATTAAAAACACATAATTAAGAAAAATTAACAGCTTGTTAAAATTCAAGTATTGCAATTGTGGTTGGAACGAAAACCAGCATACACAGGGGGTCCCCAGGACCAGGGTTGAGAACCACTGCTCTATGGGAATTGGGGGGTGGGACTAGATTGAGCTATAAATTACACTGGAACAGTATGGAACACATGTTTGGCTATATGGCTCTAAGTCATAAAGGGTCCCATAGAGATTCATTCAAATGCAGAGAGGTTATAGTATCGCTTGTAGGAGTAGCCTACCAGAAAATAAGACATCAAGAGGCTTTTTGATATTGTTGGGTCACAGACGAGGAAGTCATGGCATGCAAAGTATTATGCGACCAAATATTAAAAATGATTACTTTATTCTACATATGTTAAACTGTCCAATATTTTTTGATTCCCGAAAATGGGGGGGGGGGGGGCTATGTACAAAAGGTTCTATAATTTCTAAACGGTTCATCCGATATGAAAATACCCTCAAATTAAAGGTGACAGTCTGCACTTCAACCTCATTGTTATTGTAGCCTTTCAAACTCAAAGTGCTAGAGTACAGAACCAAAATCACAAAAAATGTGTCACTGTCCAATGAATTATGGTGCTCACTGTATGTAGGCTATCCACTTAAAATTTTTTAAAAAATTTTAGGTTTCGCCCATGAAGTAGGCTAGCCTACCCGCTTTAGAGAGAAAAAATAGCTACATGTGCAGGTGGGAGACGGTCGTCTCGAGGCAAAAACGTCGTCTTGCTTGCTAGTTGTTTGTCATGATTGCTTTCTGATCATATCAAAATCACAGGTTGCCCTTGCTCGCTGCAGTCTGCAGTGAGTAGCTACACTGCAGACAAGCTCTACTCTTGGCGGATTCTTTATTTTCCCCTCTCCTTACAAATAAATAAATCAATTTAATATTTCATCTTAAATACTGTTATTTACTGGCGTACTGTTATTGTGCGACTGAGCAAGCTATCCCATTTTGAGTGCTTCAGTGTAAAAATGTAGGCTAAGCCATGTAATCATTCAAAGTCATCTGCTAAGTAAACACCGGTGTTAAAAAGTGAATATGGACATTGTATACACAACGGACTTGCTGGTAACACTACTTGAAGTGGGTACTATACAGCACTCATAACACATTTTTTTGCACAAATATGTGTCATAAGTATTGTCATGAGCATACATGACAATTATAACTACTTTATAAGATCTGGGATATGGTGCGAGTTGATGCATTATGTAGTGCTTATAAAAATATTATGAGTGCGACACTATTATATAAGGACCCATTTCAAGTTATGAGTGTCCATCACCGTCGACGGAACCATGGTGACCCGCCTCCCGTTCTGCAAGGAACCTGGGGCTGGTCCTGGACGACCAGCTAGACCTCAAAGAACACATCAGGGCAACGGCACGGTCTTGCAGGTTCCTCCTGTACAACATCAGGAGGATTCGTCCGTACCTGACCACCTACTCCACCCAGCTTCTTGTCCAGACCATGGTCACCTCACGTCTGGACTACTGCAACTCCATTCTCGCAAGCCTACCAGCCTGCACCATTCTGCCCCTACAACTGGTCCAGAACGCAGCTGCTCGGCTTGTGTTCAACCTCTCGATGTTCTCACACGTCACCCCCCCTGCTGAGGTCACTCCACTGGCTGCCGGTCGTGGCCAGGATCAGGTTCAAAGTTCTGACCCTGGCCTACACTGCAGCCAAAAGGTCAGGCCCCTCCCCTACCTACAGGACTTAATCCACCACTACGCTCCTGCTCAACCACTTCGCTCTACTGCTGCAGGGTGACTTGCACTTCCCTTCCTCCGTGTTAACGGCTCCCGCTCGTCCCAACTGCGGAGCTTTTTCCACCCTAGCTCCCCAGTGGTGGAACGAACTCCCACTCTCCGCTGCGCTCAGCTGAAACACTGTTTTCCGTCGTGGTCTGAAAACGCACTTTTTCCAGACGCCACCTTAACTAAACAACCTATATAGAGTCAATTCTATAGTCAAGTCCCAATAATATAGCTTCCTGTGTTTTGCTTGTTTTCTATTTAACTTTTGTTTTTTATCTTATAGTTAAGAATGTATAGCCGACCATGTTCTATGTTCATTACTAGGGATGGCTCCTACGTTGTGAGAAAGTTGTGCTTTGTCGGATCTGCTTTGTAGTCGCGTCAATGACCTTCAATATGCACTTATTGTACGTCGCTTTGGATAAAAGCGTCTGCCAAATAATTGTAATGGATTTAATGTCAAGTAAAATGTTGCCAAATTGGCTGAAGTAATCTAATCTAATGGAAACACTGCTTGCAAAAACTATGCAGACGAGACATGCACAGAAGGCTTAGACCCTAATTCTGAAACAGAATAGTAAATGCATATTTATGAAACATTTAAATAAAAAAGAATTGCTTACAAAGTTTTTTTTATTTTTTATTACTTATCTACTCACAGAATACTCATTACAGATCACAGTCACAATGTGAAGCAGTCATTTATACAAAAAAGGATAAGAAAATATATTGGGGGCGAGAGGAATCAGGAGAAGGATATATAAGTGGGGGTATATCCCAAATTGCAAAACTTGGTGACTAACACACTGAACACAAAATGTCCCCTGCAGGCTCTTAGTTTTAGTCATATAGGTCAAGCGTCTCAGATTACACGCTTGCATCTACAAGAGAAAACTGTAACTAAGGAATAGCTTGCATCAATGCTTTCACTCATAGAAAATTTAAAATATCCATCAGCATCAAAAACAAAAATGCTCAATATGTTTGCATGCCTTTTGTAATTCATAAATGAATGATCATCGTGTTTGTGGGAAGCCAGTTTACACTAGTATTCGGAAGCAAGTAGCTTGCAAAAATTGCCTAAATTATCTAGCTAGGAGAGCTCCTAGCTACCGTAGCTCCAAAACAGTATTAGAATGCTGACCAAGTCAGTTAAGTCATATTCACGTAGATAACAACGTATATTGGATTCACGCTGGAATCAAAAACACATCTTCACCATTCTAGTCATAAATATTCTTAGACTGACAAACAATACAAGATGGACAACTTCAACACTCAATCCACTGTTATTGCCCCCTAGATTAACATAACAGCCAGCATCCAGTGTCATCACGGCTAATGGATATTCCGATGTAATTGGACAGCACCCTTACAGTGTAATGCACTTTGCACTGAAATTTTTATAAATACAAAAGAAACAAAAAACAAATTGTTATCTGTATTTTTAAATCAGCCACGTATTATCTTTGGCCAGTTGCACTCGAAACAAGAGACAAACCAACTTTAAGAAAAAGCATGTTTAGCTCTATTATAGAGATGTGTGTGGACTGTAATTAGAATGTGGAATTTGTGAGTGTATAACTACAATACCCAAAATGCAAGTATTACAACAAGACTGTGGTGTGTGCACATGCTCTCTGTGATGCAGAAAGGGGAACATGCAGTCCCACTGAGAGGCGCACAGTATTGACGTTGCTGCTGAAGGAGGCATGCTGATTGGCTCAGAAGGTGTTCTTGATCTTCGTAGCAACCTGGGCTAGGATCTCTCCAATCTTCTTCTGCCAGTTGAGTATGTGTTTGGACTCTGCGCACCACAGCTCTCCGTGGCGAGGCTCGGCGTTCTCACAGCGCTTCCGCACCTCCGCCTGCTGCTCCTGAGGCACACAGACACCCGAGCATGAGTAACACACAGCGGTAACGCACGCACGCGCGCACCACACGCACGCACGCACGCACACACACACACACACACACCCGAGCATGAGTAACACACAGCGGTAACACACACACGCGCACACACACACCCAAGCATGAGTAACACACAGCGGTAACACACGCATGCGCACACACACACACACACACACACACGCGCGCACACGCACACGCTCACACACGCACGCACGCACGCACGCACACACACACGCGCGCGCGCGCACACACACGCACATGCGCGCACGTGCACACGCTCACACACGCACACACACACACGCGCGCGCGTGCGCGCACACGCACACCCGAGCATGAGTAACACACAGCGGTAACACACACACGCACGCGCACACGCACCACACACACGCGCGCGCACGCGAGCATGAGTAACACACAGCGGTAACACACACATGCACGCGCACCACGCACACACGCGCACATACACCCGGGCATGAGTAACACACTCACGCGCGCACACATACACGCACGCATGCACGCACGCACGCACGCACGCGCACACACACACACACACACACACACACACACACGCACACCCGAGCTTGAGTAACACACACACGCGCACATACACACACACACACACACACACACACACACACACACACACGCACACCCGAGCTTGAGTAACACACAGCGGTAACACACACACACACACACACACACGCACCGCGTACGCACACCACACCCGGGCATGAGTAACACACACGCGCACGCACGCACCGCACGCACGCACACCCGTGCATGAGTAACACATGGCGGTAACACGCACGCATGCACAGTGGTAACACACACATGAGCATGAGTAACACACGCACGCACGCAGGCACACACACACACACACACACACACAGAGACAACTCTCACAATGGGCAATTTTAGGGTTCTCCTGGGGCCATAAAATTTATCAAGGCACTTTGTTGGGGCCGAAAGTCAGCACAAACTTACCACACAAGCGTGCACCCTCCCACCCCCACCCCACACACACACTTGTGCTGACAAACATCAAGTAAGCCATTTGAACCACGCAACAATTTTATTGTCTCTGTCAGACATGGACTTTTTCCTTTTGCTAGCTCAAGTGCTACATGGTAAGATGCATTGACATTGGATGTTTGAGCAGTTGTGATTTTTGTGAAGTAGCCCAATCGTCTCTGAATCTGGCTTTTTAAGCCCGACAACTGCCCTTACTTAGCCCATGTGTTTGTCCTATTAGTCACTGTGGTAGTGTCAGTTCGAGTTGTATTCTTTCATGACAGAAACAACCTGTGAACACACCAGGCAACTGTGGTTTGCCTTTAAATTCTATGAAGGGATAATCACTTTCTCACTTGTTTTTGGGGGTATACTACGAAGCTGGATTGCTGAGTTAGCTGGATAACTGCACTGAGTAAAACCCGTAACCCTCCCAAATCTGGAACATGGACTTAAGTAAAAACAGCTGTTCCAGGTCTTACTCAGTAAAATTATCCAGCTCAGTAATCCTGTTTCGTAGTATACCCCCCAGGAAAACTTGGTTTTCATAATCCAATTTCCTTTTTACTCATTTTTCCACCAAACGAATTTAGCTAGCTGGCGTTGTGCTACGGTGCTCATTTTCTACTGTACGCTGTAGAAGCCTCTCAGCAAAGAGCTCCACCAGCTGTGCTGGCATGGTGTGTATTTACAGCACCACCTGCCAGGCTAACACTGACACACTGATCTGAATTAAATTAATTAATTAATACATTCATTCATTTATTAATTTTTATTTGGATGGGGCAACGCGAGCCGGACTGTCAGTTTGGGCCGTGGCCGGGACACCAGTTGCCCTCCCTGCCCTAGAGGAATTTAGACACCTAAAGCCCCAAATGTCATATAGCCTCGTCCTTACCTCTGTTCCATGTTGCAGCTCAAACTTGTAGAAAAGGGCCCAGGCGTCTCCAAGATCAGGCTCGATCTTCACCGTCCGCAGGAACCACTCTCTGGACTTGGTTATCTTGCGTTCGCTCCAGAACAATCTGTGTGAGAAGTGAGAATGGTCACTTCAGAGGCCACAGTTCATGTCTGGAGGTCGTCACAGAGAGCGGTCGTTGCGGAACGTACTTGGCTACTGCGAGCAGGACGTGTGGGTCATGCTCACACTTCTTCAGCGCATCCACGCTCTTCGTCTTCCTCTGGGGCCTGGCCTCCAAGAACACCGCCTCCGCCCACAAAATCCCTGAGGAGGGGACAAGGTTGAAACAACTTTGCAAAGAAATTCACTTCAGAAAGAAACATTTAAAATTTATTTCATACATAATTATTTCATCAGCCGTTAGTTTCCGAAGGTCACCCAATACTGAACCGTAATACACCTAAATTAGAAACCCTTAAAAGTCCACCAGCCTATTTGTGGCCCAAATGGGCTATAAAGCTCCAGGTATCACTTTCTAAGTAACCAAAACATAATAAAACATTTACAAATAACTCAGAATGAACTTATGACTAAGATAATTATATCTAGCTTTTATGCCTGACAAAAAAAACAAACAAAAAAAGAAAAGAATTCCCACAAAACATTCCCTGGAACCATTTCCAGCAAGGTTAATACAGAAGAAAGAGTGAGCACGTCTTGCAAAAATTTTCATTGTAACTTTGAGGCGGTGACTTTGCAACTGTACAATGACTTCCGAAAACCACAGACTCCACCTACCCAAGGCTGAGCGCGGCGGTAAGCACACAAAAAATATTTGCATACCAATACCGCCATCGCTTGGAAAGGAAGTGGTGGTATTTCTTCTGAACTGGCATGTGCATAGTACTGTACTGGGCAGCTGTGCTTAGATATTCATTTAATACATAATTATGATACTTTGTGATACTTTCATTTTTGCAATTGCGTAACTGTAGGAATTATTAGCCTACTTATTAACATTTTTTTTAAATGAATGTATGCCATTCTATAGTTATTACTATATAATAAAACATATACTGCAACTGTCTTCAGACAAGGACATCATGTGATAAATAACCAAACTATTTTAATTAAAGCCATGCAAACAAAGTGCCTTCAGAGAAACCGAGACTATAAAATAATAAGCCTATCTCTTTAAAGGGTGATGTCATGGAAACTGCAGGATTGTATACAGTTATCACCTACGGCACGTTGAGAACAGTGCCTGAGAGAGTCACCTTCATTCAGGTGTGGTAATGCATTACCGGGTCCTGGCTAAGCCTGGGAAACAAAAGCCCCTCCCGAGAATACCAACACATTCAGGAACAGCTTCACACAACTTGGCTAACGCTCCTATGATTATAAAGAATATTGCACTGCAATATTTGAATGCATCCAATGAGATTAAAATTCCCTCCCTGAGACGTTTCTAATTCCTATCTTTTGGTACGAGTAATCAATCTCACATTCACATACGCACACAGGAAATGGTCTAATGACACACTCCTAAATCTCATTTAAAAGCAATATGCTCACACTTTTGAAGCTTGCACATTGAGTCCAGAAAAAAGCAGACCTAGTAGTAAAAAGCTTTAGTTCAACCCGAGACCTAACATATGTGTCAGTCCTCTTGCTCCATGCAACTTGAAAGGACCAAATTCCTGAAAAGCTTTGTCAATTTCCTCTACGAATAATTTTACATTAGTCACAGCTTGTATTAATGAGGAAAACTATCAACCAAGATACACCATTATCGGTATGTCCTCCTCTGGTTTAATATGCGATACAGTCCTCTGCTCGTTCATTGGTCAGAGACAACTAAGCTATTAGGTTTTAAATTTACACATAGGAAAATAGTTGGCTTATCATAATGTATGTGCACAGCTGAGGAATCCATGAGCACGTGACAGTGATGTCATCATTTCCAGTTTCAGACACAGATGGAAGAGTTTAAAAACTTGCCTAACAAATGAATAGTTATTTCTAACCAGATAAACTAAATGTTTGGACTGGGAGGTCTTGTCTGTTCTGTAGTTTGTCTTGTCTGTTCTGTAGTGATCTTGATGATGTCTTTGTATGCACTTATTGTACGTCGCTTTGGATAAAAGCGTCTGCTAAATGAATGTAATGTAAGGTAATGTAAAGGATGAGAAGAGTGATGTCAGGGATTCAGTTTGAGAACAGAGACTGAAGCTGGAGAGAGTGAAAGTGAAGGGCATTCTCACCTGAGTTGGGACATTCCTGCAGGGCTTTGGCCATCAATGTGCTCGCGATGTTCTTCAGTCCAGCCCTGTATTCCAGCCTTACAGACTCAAGCCTGAAACAAGACACTGTGTCAGGTCTGAGCTCAAATGAACACATCCGAGCGCGGTTAGTCTGCGCGTGTGCGCGTACATTATGTGCCTGTATTTTGGGGTTTGGGGAATTCTTATTCTTCACTTATGCGCACGTGTATTTGTACTGGGCATGTTTTGTGTGCGAGTGGTGACTGTGCTTGTCTTTGAGTATATCTGTGTAAGTGTGTGCATGCATGTGCCATGTCTGCCTGCTCTCACCACAGATCGGGGTTCTGCGGGTTTTTCAGACGGGATTTCTCCAGGATGGCACGGGCACGGGTCAGCTGGCCCGCCTTCTCTTCCAGCCGGGACAGCAGTAACCACAGGGGGATGGAGTGAGGACACTTCTTCAGCTGCACAAGGCAAAGCAGGGACAAGCCTTAGACATCCAACCTCGCTTTTCCAATTAACGGCCAATCGAAGCCGCCTCCCCATCCCTTCTCACAACCAAACACCGCGCAGTAGCAGTAGTTTAAGCGGCTTGTTCCACAGCCTCCAGAATCACGGCTCACCCCTTGGTTGTATGCTTCCCTGGCCTTGTCCATGGGCCCGGACTGCTCCTCGATCTGTCCTCTCATCATCCACAGCTTGGGGAAGTCCTCGTAGTGCTTCAGGGCCTCGGTGCACAGCTCCTGGGCAGCCATGATGTTGCCCAGCACCCACTCCAGCTTTACGGACTTCATGAAGACCTGGAGCACAGGTGTACAGAGCTCACAACAAGCCCCTGGAGATCACACTGCTGCTGACTGCGCACCACAGGGGTGACATAAGTCATGTGACCTGTTCTCCCATCTGGATATCCCTTTCCATCTCAATCGATGTACACCCACATCAAACTAATATCCATCTGAAATATCAATATTGAAAGGTATAATCTATGTCTGAAAGATGACCTCACCTGAAAAGCTACGGTAACCTAGCAAACTAGTCGGCTGCAATGTAAAAGACTTTGCTTTCCAAGACACTGACTTTTTTACGCCATAGATTGCCTTTCATCGAGATATTTTTGTTGTTAGCAACTGTTCATGACGTATAAAATAACTATTTATGTATGTTTTATTAAGATGTTCATCACTCATTTATTTGATGTTCCTCAAACTAATGAACATCAACAATGATTTTTCCGCCACACTGACTAGTGAACAAATAGCTACCATATAATGAAAACAATCAAATTCAAGCCCAGCAGCTCTGCCCACATGCTTCCGCTTAGAAAAAACTAACTTAATACGCTAGAGCCATAAAAAGGAATTCACAACCGCACAAGTGCCATCAGTCCATGTTAGCCTCAATACTTGCAATAGACCAAGGAATTAACTGTCTTTAGACATGAATACGGAAGCGCCCAATCTTGTGAAAATGAGTTTAAACATGGAAGAGTTTAAAAACGTGCCTAACAAATGAATAGTTATTTCTAACCAGATAAACTAAATGTTTGGACTGGGAGGTCTTGTTCAGGTGTGCAATAAAATAAAATGAGCAAAGACTATCATCCCAACTTCAGCATAAAAATAACATTTCATGTCACAATTACTGAATTCAGGTGGCAAAGCAAACACCTTCAGGGTGATCACTTGATACTTATAAGAAGCTGCCAAGGTGTTTACTGAAAATGGACAGTTCACAGGCCTGGGCTTGAGAATTTAAAGCTGTCAAAACTGGCGCGCTGTTAACTTACATAAACACAAGATAGTGCTAAAGAAGACAGGCACCCTATCTATTCCAAATCCACAGCAAGGAGATTGGCACCCTGTTCACATTCCACCAAAATGTGTCTTGTCGCTCGGTTGCTTTCATCCATTTTACAACTTCTACCACAGGTAAAGACTGTGGACTGGCCACTTTTTGATTGGAAATTGTCTTTTTTCTGGATTAACAAGCCCCTTAGAATTTTTCTGTCAATAGTTTCCCATTACCCTGCACATCTGTCCACACTGTGATACCTACTTTTTGAAATTTGCATATTAGCCAACTTTTTAACCTCAGAATGACACACGTGTATTTGGAATGTGCTATGCACCAACACATACTCAGTGGGCGTCTTTTCACATCTGGGCCAAAGCGTTTGGAAATGTCCCCAAGGCTTGTAGGCTCCTTCCCACATTTATGTTGTGCAGATTTAAGAGATAAATGAGCTTGTAAGCGGTTGGAAACGTTCCTCATCAATCTCCCAACGATAAATAAGCACATTCAAGAGTTCTTTATGACAGCTAGTGAGAGGTTTCCACAAGAGGGAAAGAAAATCTTTTGTCGTCTCATGTGTTATCCGCACTTGAAAAAAAAAAAAAAAAAAGATGCAAGCTATGGAAATTCCACTTTTCCACACTGCTCTGACCCCAGTCAGGCTCATATTTCCCCCTCTTAGCTGTGACCTTTGCCCCCCTCCCTTTCCCCGGAAAGCACTCACCCTGGCAGTAGGCGCGCTGCTCCTGGCCTTGGCCAGCAGCCGACGGGCTCGCTCATACTCATTGTTCTCGGACTCCAGCTTCACAGCTGCCAGCCAGATCTCCTCACTGTTTGGGTTTGCCTGCAGGGAGAGTGAGGAAAGAAGGAGAGGGGGAAAAAGGACAGAAAGATTTATTACACAACAGCAACCACCGTTTCCATAACACACGCAGGTACGTCTAACGGTTTGTCGTCTACTGACAAAGAGGTTTCAAAATCTGATAGACCTGCAAGAACCTCGCTCTTTGGTTGCACCACAAAGACAGAAACCATGCAGAACCTTGGGTTGAACAACCACTTGCACAGTGTACAAGTGTTAAGCATGCCTGTGAATTAAGAGTGGCGACGTGGGGGGGGGGGACTTCAGTAATCCGGGAGCAGACAGTGCGTGTCATTACAGAATGGGTTTCCCTGCAGGGAGAGCTCACCTGGAAGGCCAGGGCGAGGATGCTCCTGGCTGCAGGCACGTCCTCTGCCAGCCACTTGGACTTTGCACCCATAAGCCACAGGACTTCGGCTTTGGGACAGTGAGCAACTGCCCTCTGCAGCAGGGCCTCCAGTGACTCCCTGAAACAGAGAAGGCGAGAGCGAGAGCGAGAGCGAGAGCGAGAGCGAGAGCGAGAGCGAGAGCGAGAGCGAGAGCGAGAGCGAGAGCGAGAGCGAGAGCGAGAGCGAGAGAGAGAGAGAGAGAGAGAGAGAGAGAGAGAGAGAGAGAGAGAGCGAGAGCGAGAGCGAGAGAGAGAGAGAGAGAGAGACCATGAGTGAAAATAAGAGAGAGCAAGAGAAAAGACGGGGAGACACCCGTAAATACACCCAACCCCGTTCCAACCATAGCTTTTCCAGTTGCGACACTCCTTATTAATACTACCATATAAAATTACATTCAGTGGTAGCATGACCTGAAGAAGGAACAGATGTGGAGAGTCAAGCATTTACCACGAGATGGCAACAGTCATCAGTTTAATTGGCTAAAAAAATTATTCTCTCCCTCTCCACCTCAGCTGATGTGTGGTGAGCATACTGGCGCAAAATGGCTGCCGTTGCATCACCCAGGTGGGTGCTACACATTGGTGGTGGTAGAGGCGAGTTTCCCCCTCATCATTGTAAAGCGCTTTGAGTATCTAGAAAGGCGCTATATAAATGCCATGCATTATTATTATATTATTAAGCTATGACCACCTAAACCCTACATCACAGCAATCTGGTGAGATATCACAATCTGGGTAAGTGCTTACACATTAGCACTCAACTCTGCAGAGTGCACCACCTTGAATCGTTTACTGGCTCACTCAATAATGATTTAAGGTCTCCAGATAAGGAGGAGAGCCACCCATGCAAGATCAGACCCGATATGCACTTCCAGCAATTCTGATATACGGAGCTACACTGCTAAATTAATCAATGTAAGAAGGGAACAAAAAGTATTAAAAAAATAAATGCTGCTGTTGTTTACTGTGGAAAGTCACGGCGCAAGACCTTCTGAGTGCAGAGGACTGGTGTGAGGTTCAGAAACAGCCCGCAGATACAGGACTGGCCTGGGTACTGCCTGCTCACCGGGTGCCGTGGTTCTTTTCAAAGTAGGCCGCCCTCAGCCAGACGCTCTTCTTGCTGGGGAAGACTTGCAGGGCGTGGGCATAGATGGCTCGGGCACACTCCAGCGCCCCGTGGGAAACGCACTGAAACAGACAAAAAGAAGGGTTACCCTGCAACACTGTCCCACCATTTTAAAGGCAAAAACAAAAAGCAGGTAGTGGTCAGTTAATCACTACCTTCCTGACTAGCAGTGGCTAAAACACTGACAGAGCATTACAGAAATGATACTTATGGTCTGCTGTTAATCCCCAATACAAAATAAGCATAGAGTAATTTTGAAGATTAATGCAATTATGTTTTATGTTAAGTTCATCTGGGAATTCTACTTCATGTTAGGTCAAGTGAAATGCATATTAACACTTAATTCCATTACTGATATTGCTACCTTCAAAAGAGGTGGGTTCTTCGTTGCAAGCCTAACATCAAGGCTGCAAGGGACTGACGCTTTACTGACCCTAATGACACCAAAAAGACTGCTTGCAACATGGTGTCATTTTCAAATGTACTGTATATTAATGAATTTTCGGTCACACTCATGGAAAGGTGGCAAGGTAATGGGAATTCACTATTTGGCAGGCCGTGTGTGTGTGTGTGTGTGTGTGTGTGTGTGTGTGTGTGTGTGTGTGTGTGTGTGTGTGTGTGTGTGTGTGTGTGTGTGTGTGTGTGTGTGTGTGTGTCAGGGGTCGCGTTAGGCCGGCAATTGCCGGTTTTTACCGTTTTTTTATGACAAAGGCCGGAAAATGTAATTCCCTCCGGACATTCGGGCCGGTAAAAAAAATAAATAAATAAATAACTCCGCAATATAGCCTAGTAATTTAACATATTTAGTCTCAATATCACGGCAATTTATCATTAGGCCTTGATATAATCAGCATTTTTTTTTTTTGTTAAATCAATAGCCTACACTGTTCTGGTCTGATTTTCCCGAAAGCGTTGTTCGTTAACGTTAGGTCACATCCCAATTGTCACGTGTCGTTGCTACCTCTTTTTCCTTATAGCATCTTCCGCAACTCTGCAATTTGCCTTGGAGTAAAGAAATGTTAAAATCGTTATTCTGAAGAACAATGTGTTCTAATAAACTAATGATGCAAAAATCAAGACATCAAGGCTTCTTTTGTTGAGAAAACATTACGTACGCAGTCACGCACACCAAATGCGCGATTTTAATGTAATTCATCCGCTTGTGCAAGGCGAGGCTGTAATATTTAATTTTTATATTATTCCTTTTCAAAGCGTTTTCAGTCCAAAATATAATACTACGCTGTAACATATGTTGTTAGGCTACATCATTAAATGCACCTGCCTGTCGTTCATGCATTGAAAATAGATATGGCCGTTTTTTTTTTTTCATATGTCCGACAAACTGTAATCATTCCGGACATTCTGGCCGGCAGTTTAAAATCCTAGCGCGACCTCTGGTGTGTGTGTGTGTGTGTGTGTGTGTGTGTGTGTGTGTGTGTGTGTGTGTGTGTGTGTGTGTGTGTGTGTGTGTGTGTGTGTGTGTGTGTGTGTGTGTGTGTGTGTGTGTGTGTGTGTGTGTGTGTGTGTGTGTGTGTGTGTGTGTGTGTGTGTGTGTGTGTCAACAGAGTGATGAAAAGGGGCTCCCGTACACTCTCCGCGTCCTCCATCCAGGTGTGCTTGCAGTCCTCCTCCTCAATCCCGATGCCAATGACCGCGCGGATCACCGCTTGGCACGTGGCCACACTGCCGGCCTTGTCACACTCCTCTGAATCCTGGGGGGGGGGGGGGGGGGGGGAAGGGCAGCAAGGGGAGAGATAACAAGAGAGGAAGGGAGAGGTCAGAGTCCACAGCAGTTCGGGCCGCCTGTCCAGGACACTCATGGCCCTGCCAAATACTGCTCCACAACTGTAGGACACTCATGGCCCTGCCAAATACTGCTCCACAACTGTAGGACACTCATGGCCCTGCCAAATACTGCTCCACAACTGTAGGACAGTCATGGCCCTGCCAAATACTGCTCCACAACTGTAGGTTTAAAACTACAGGTCTGCCGCTTCTGGATCAGTAGTTAAAAATGCTTTGAAAACCACATAAATAGGAGTGAGTCATAAATTAGAATTTCTTCTCTTTTTTTTTATCCCTTAAACTGCCACATCATTTTATCCTCTACTGGAAACTCTGAGCCTTGATGACTGGCTCTTTCACCCTATAGGTGGATAGGTGTGCCTAGATTCCCGTCCCCAACTAGGTTTCCTTGATATTTTATGCAAACATCTGCATGAACACATACCTCATGCCCCAAATAACCCTGCAAAGACTTTATTTTGGTGTGTTAATCCAAATGTGCAGCCACTACCAAAAAGGGATGTGATCTCCCTGGTCTAGTTAAGCATACGGCAAACTGCAAGTGAAAGGTATTGTCACTATTGAGCAAGGCAAAATCTTCATAAAGATCATTATGGTTTAGGAACACTGGGTTTGAACAGGATTATTATGAATAAAACAGCTGTCATTTTCAGGTTTTGATGTATAGCGGCACACAGGTAAATGTTTGAAGGATAATGCTGTGTGCGATGGTGTGTAGCACAGTACCAGCACGTGCAGTAGCTATTTTTGTGCTGAAAGCCATTTGAGCACAATGCAGCACATTACAGAAAATTAAAGCATAACTGATCTGACTGGTTAAAAGTACTTAAGTTAACACGGAATTTTCATAATATATCAGGTTCATATTCATAATGGGCCATTAAGAGAGTACAGCACCACTCATTAGATGTTAAAAGTGACGTATTAAAAACAACGAACAGCTCTTTATACTTCGGGAATGGCAATGAAGGGTACAATCAAAACCAGTACGTACAGAAGTTCTCCCAGGAAAAGGGCAGGAAACCGCAGATTTAATTGAACAGTTGCTAAATATTTGTTTAGACATTGCAAAACAGTCTATATTTGTTTAGATATTGAGTAAAAATAAATACTCTCCATTATTAATTTGTAATCAGTGATGCTGCAATATCTTTTTCCAGCAATAATTACATGAGCAATTACATAGCTCTCATGCGTGATCCCAAAGATCCCCAGGTGCTAAAACACCATTATCATTCATACATGCAGTCACTCTATATTGTGTGAGTATGCTCAAGTGCATGTATCCTCTTGTTTTTAGTTTCATGTTAGAATTCTCCAGCATCATTAGGGCCAACCTACAGATTTAAGTGGCCCCAACTTTCATGATATTTCATGTACACTAAATGCAGGTTTGTCCGATTAGTAAATATGGACAGGTGCTATTTTGCCTTAAAAAGTTCACTGTAGATAGCCCAGATTCTGAAAGGTTCGCTTTTGTATCTAGCATTTGTTTGGGAAACAGCAGACAGCAGTGAAAGGCATACTTATGCATTTATTTACACATAAATAAATGACACCATGTAATCCAGATGCTTGAATACATTATTAAAAAACATCCCCAAACTAGTTATTGTTCAACAGGGGACACTGTAACGTGCTTGTTTTCAAACTGATTGCACGATAAAGCATTTTCAGTTTGTCTCCAATTTTCATTTGCCCAGATATATAACTTAGCTTTTTAGCTGCTTGCACTCGTCAAATGGTGTTTGTGAAGAAAGACTTTAATTTAAGCGAGTCAAAGTTCAGGACAAATATTCCAAAAACATGCAGAACCGTGACCAAAAATGTACCAAATTCAAGTGCCAAATGTATGATTAGTAAACTATTTCACCCCTCAAGCAAAGTGGTTTCTATTGCTACTTTGTATACTTGAGTTCTGCAAAAATATCTGTACTCAACTGCTGAAAAAAAAAAAACAAGGATAATGGTTGTGCAACAATAAACATGAGTCCGAGTATGCAGTTCAAAACAATGTCAACCGTTCTACACGCTTTGTTCCTTGTTGCGTGTTCAAAAACAGATTAATTCAAGAGATATGACATGCTGGAAAACTTCACAAGCAGTGTTCCGTTCCGGACACATGCTTTAAGGAAAGGACAAATTGTGGAAATCATGTTTGAGAGAAATCTGTTCTCTCCAAAAAAGACAATTTCTTTCTAAAAGGAAAGAAAGCGCTTATGTGGAGATGTTATGTATAAAGAAGAAAAATACATTTTTCCATGTCTTCTCAGAGTAAAATAGAGACATTCCTTGCAAAACTTTCTGGCTGACTGGCCAGCTTGCTACATTTTACTCAATTGTCTGCACTATATTTTTCCTTGACGCTTTACACACATCACCAATCACTCTTTTTTTATCAGATAATACGCCAATGTGGCCTATAATCAAAAATGTCAGGTCTCTCATGTTCATATCTTAAGACAATATTTTTATTCTAAAGAGTTCTAGCCTTTCCAAGTTACATAACAACCCACAGACACATTTTTGAGTATGAGTAAGGAGGTGTGCACATCTCCAGTGTAATTCCATGTGCAACCAGATGTCCTACAGTATTCATTTACACTTGAGTTTGACCCAACACAGACATGCCAGGGCATAGAGTGAGCCATTTCTCCGCTGACACTTTAGACTCATAAAGCCATTGTGTCAAAATTCAGCGTAAATTAATCGTTTTGAGAATCTTTGTGGGAATTTGCCATAAAATCCAGACGGAGCAATCGGATCTGGTCTAATCACTCACCGCTGACTTTACAACTAGCTCTGTAGCAATCATAATCCAACACGTCAAGATAAACTGGTTAATGTGCGAAAACGTTAAAATAATGGTACGCAGCAAAAATATTGTGCAGTGACAGCAACATGTCGGAGTAGGAGTGCTCTGCAACACTGCTTGACAGGGGCTTTGTTTGGTCGTAAACGGGAAAGAAATTGCTTGCTAAGGTTAGAAGTGGCTCGGAAGTTAGTTTTGGTTTGACTTGGCGGTTCGGGAGCGATTATCTATGTCAGGGATACTCTATCTGGATCCTGGAAGGCTACGATGAGCTGCTTTTTTGTCGTAACTCAGCACTTAATTGATCAGTTTATTGTACTGATATCTTACATCACCTAATTTCTTGGGTTCAAACTGGAAGGTTACTTTCAGGCAAAAAGAAACCCAGCATAGCCTAGGCGCTCTAGCATCACAGTTGACAACCCCGGCTCTAAATGTTTGCACGTGGTTTGGAAGCAGGTCAGGGAGGTTTTTGTTCCCCCAGGGTTGGCGGAGCGAAGGTGGCGCGTAGGTGTGGGAGACTCGCCTGTATCCACTGTTCGCGGTTGATCTCTACGCCGTTGGCGCGCAGGGAGGTGATGGCTCTGTCGATGATCTTCTCCACCATCTGCGTGTTGCCGTTGGCCTCCTCCAGCTTAGCAGCCGTGATCCAGATGTGCCGGTCGGTGGGGATGTTCTCGCGGGCCTTGTTCAGTACCCGCCTGGCATTCTCGTAGGTCTCCAGACGGGCCAGTGCAAGCCACAGCTATCGGGACGGACGAGCATAACGTTGTGTGCATTTTAGGATGCCGCACATTCTCACTTTTACAGAACATATTATTTTATATGTGCCAATTGCATACCATAGACATAATTTACATTTTTTTCCGTATGTCAGAGTTCTACACAAAGTAATTTATTTCCGACTTTAAAATAGAAGCACCATGTCTAACATGTCAAACAGGTCTAACTAGCTGAACTCTGAACTAAAAATTTGAACTCTAAGAACACGACCGTAAAAACAGGAAGCAGAAAGGACTTGGCCTCATGTTCATTTTGTTAGGCTGCCTTCCAGGAGGCAGCCCCTGAAAGACAGGGGGGGAAACCCTGTGGGTGTTTAGCTCATACTGTGCGTGCGTGTGTGCTTTGCATGTGTTTTGCGTGCAGATGTTTGACACCATGCGTGCGCTCGGTTGCGCACAGCGTGCGTTTCGTACCTCCACGCTGGTCGGGCAGCACTCCACAGCTCTGCTCAGCATGATCCTGGCGTCCTCGGGCTCCTCCAGCTCCACAGCTGCCTTCCAAAGGCGCACCGACTTGGACACGTTCTCCAGAGCTGCGGGGAGTCAGTCAACATTCAATTCAATTTTATTTATATAGCGCTTTTCACAGACGACTGTCACAAAGACGCTTTACAGAACAGAAAGGGGAGGAAAGGGGAAATGGGAAATGCCAGCTCTAAGCCAGCTCTAAGCCAGCTCTAAGACCCCAGATAGCAGAGGTAAAAAAACTCTCTAGTAGGGAGAGAAAACCCTCATACTGTGGCGAGAAAAAACTCCACGATGGGAAGAAATCTCGAGAGGAACCTCATAGGGAGGTATTCTATTCTGATGACTCCGTCATGTAGAGATCAGCAGTGGCAGGTGGGGGGCTCCTAGCTGGTCTTGGGCAACATCAGTGAATGGTGCACAACTCCCACCATGCCAACAGAGTTCCTGCAATGCGGCCGCACTACCCTAAGCTGCGGACAAGCCTAATTCAACCTCATTCAAAAAATGGAATGGATCTAGTTGTAACTAGAAATGGACTCACTAATTCACTTAAAAAGGTGTGTACATTAAAGCAAATCAGGGAGTACATTTCTAATGATCAACACTCAATATTTATTTAGATAATATGAGGCTAATATATCTCAGGGCTCAAACTTCCCCTTTTCTACCTGTTAAACAATGTCCCTGTTCCACTATATAGGCTACATCAAAAAATTATTCACTTTTATGACTGAATTCATACATTAGCTTAGTAAAAAGTAGGATTATCCAGAAAAGATTAAAATATGATATTTCCTGCTGTACTTTGCCAGTGTCATGTATGTGCAGAAAAGGTATGCAACGTGCAACGTATAGCATAGCCAAGTTCCTACTGGGTCTCAATGTTTAAAAAATGTTTTATTTTTTATTTTATTTTATTTTATTTTTTTGAAATGCACTGTAAATGGCAAAATTGTCCATTTAATAAACATGATATAAGATGGGGTGGTCCTGGTTTTGCAAGAAAAACTAATTATGATTTGCTTCGTAAGAAAAGCCACAACCCCTTCTTTACTGGTGCCACGAGCCAACAAGTTCTAAAGACCATTTCCAGACCCTTTTAGCCTTGCCAACTCTCTTATGGTATTGATAAGGATCTCTTATGGTATGGATAAGGATCAAGAGTGCATGTTAATAGAAGCACACCTAAACTTAAGTACACCGACACTTAATTGCAGGTGAAGTCTGTATGTGCACATAGATCCATATGACCGGGAGCAGCCCATTTTCTAAGCACGCTCGTGATGTACATAGAGCCGTGGATGATCAATTCTTCGTACATAATCAATATATAATAAAGGTGCTATACATCTAATGTGGCTGGATAGCATGGAACACTTATGTCGAGAACCATTTTTCACATTGGTAAAGTGTCCAAGAACAAGAAAAGCTCCCTTATTTTGACCCTTGGTCTTCTTGGACTCTGAACAAGGAGAAGTAGGGCATTCTCGCAGCAGCTCCAGCCCCCGTGAAGTGCGGCAATTACTGTGACAAAGGCCAAATGTGGGGTCCGTCTGCTTGTGCTTACTCCTCCCACAAATTTCGGCAACACCGAAAACTACTGGAAAATACAGGTCATTATGTCAATTACATAATCCCTACTCTGTATGAACATCGTCATGAAATCATAAACCTTATTGATACATTTAAACTGAATGTCCAGTAGATGAAGCAACTTAAACCCAATACCCAATAAACCTATCGACTAAAAGTGTGAGTGAGTGATAGCTCTAATGACACCCAAACACTGCCAAGCAAAGCTCAAACGCGGGTGCTGAGGGGCTGCTGAAAAGATCCACTTTTAAAGGCTATTAAATGGCGGAAGTAAGCCATTTAATGTGTGTCAGGGGAAGAATGTTTTCTGTTAAAGGGTGAAAAGATCTGAGGTGGGCGTGAGGCGCACTCCCCACACAGGGCACTGACATCTCGGGGAAAGAACCGGATCTGCGCTTCGCACGGCTCCGTCTCGGCTTCCTTTACGCTCGCTCAAGCGTCGCGCCGGCTACTGCCTCATTCCCGCGTCCTCCAACTCGGCACAGAACGCTTCCAGCTGTCGCTCTGGAAACTTGATGCGCCAGCCTCGCCCCGCCACCCCGCTTTTCCACTCGGCGGGAGGCTTCCTGCACAGGGATTCTACAGAGGTTTGCTCAGGTGCACTTTTAAAGCTGGTCTGGGTTTGTGAGGAAAGGAGGCGGCGACATGCATTCCTGGCTGAAACTCGAGGGGAACAGTCCCTTTTGTGATCGTCCACAACCCCCGACATTCCCAACGCTACACAGACCCTTACAGTACAGCCACACCTTCCAGAGGCTACACAGACCCTTACAGTACAGCCACATCTTCCAGAGGCTGCACAGACCCTTACGGTACAGCCACATCTTCCAGAGGCTGCGCAGACCCTTACGGTACAGCCACATCTTCCAGAGGCTGCACAGACCCTTACGGTACAGCCACACCTTCCAGAGGCTGCACAGACCCTTACGGTACAGCCACACCTTCCAGAGGCTGCACAGACCCTTACGGTACAGCCACACCTTGCAGAGGCTGCACAGACCCTTACGGTACAGCCACATCTTCCAGAGGCTGCGCAGACCCTTACGGTACAGCCACATCTTCCAGAGGCTGCACAGACCCTTACGGTACAGCCACACCTTCCAGAGGCTGCACAGACCCTTACGGTACAGCCACACCTTCCAGAGGCTGCACAGACCCTTACGGTACAGCCACACCTTGCAGAGGCTGCACAGACCCTTACGGTACAGCCACACCTTGCAGAGGCTGCACAGACCCTTACGGTACAGCCACACCTTGCAGAGGCTGCACAGACCCTTACGGTACAGCCACACCTTGCAGAGGCTGCACAGACCCTTACGGTACAGCCACACCTTGCAGAGGCTGCACAGACCCTTACGGTACAGCCACACCTTGCAGAGGCTGCACAGACCCTTACGGTACAGCCACACCTTGCAGAGGCTGCACAGACCCTTACGGTACAGCCACACCTTCCAGAGGCTGCACAGACCCTTACGGTACAGCCACACCTTGCAGAGGCTGCACAGACCCTTACGGTACAGCCACACCTTGCAGAGGCTGCACAGACCCTTACGGTACAGCCACACCTTCCAGAGGCTGCACAGACCCTTACGGTACAGCCACACCTTGCAGAGGCTGCACAGACCCTTACGGTACAGCCACACCTTCCAGAGGCTGCACAGACCCTTACGGTACAGCCACACCTTCCAGAGGCTGCGCAGACCCTTACGGTACAGCCACACCTTCCAGAGGCTGCGCAGACCCTTACGGTACAGCCACACCTTCCAGAGGCTGCACAGACCCTTACGGTACATGCTCACATTCTCACCTTTCCTCAGCACGCGCTTCTTGGCTCGGACGTCGGTCTCCAGCTCGGCCGCCCGGATGTAGATGCGGACGGACTGCGGCAGATGGCGCACTGCCTGGGCGACCACCGCCTTGGCCGTGTCTCCGGGCTGCAGCCTGGCTGCCTCCAACCAAACGTCTTCACTCTGCAAAACACACTCTTCTTTACCCACGTGCACACACTCTGATTGACACAGAAGCATAATCATGTTCATATGCTCACCAACACGTGTGCACAAAAGCAAGTGCAGATACATATTCCCACGTGAGCGCACACACACACCTGCATATACTTACAGATACACTAGCAGGCACACAAGGCACACAAGGCACACAAAGGTCACAGCTCATAGCAAAAATGAGAAATCAATCTTTCAGTAAGAACGTCTACAATCATGGCTGCCAACAGGCTCCAACCCGGTGACCTCCAACTTTGGCGAAATTGCATTAAAAACTGAACATTAGCACCATGTTACACCACTATCTATATACTACTTCATATCCTCCAAATCAAAGCACCACTTCACCTCACCAGGCTTGACAGAAATTAAGTAAAGTGACAGCTAGGATTTCCACCAAATAGTCTACCTCAATCCAGAGGGCAAAGGCCCACATAGAGGACTAGTTACAGATCTACTCTCATTTATGCAGCCTGAGCCTTTATTCAGTTGATCAACTGAGAGTCTGAACTTAAAACATAAATCAGTATAAACTGTACTTTCAAGACATATAACATAAATGTGTCCACCAGCCGACCGGTTTGATATATCGTGCAAGCTCAATAATTGCCACATGCAACAATGTATGAACTCGCCTTGTGACATCATTACTCAGCAATGGATTAAGATTTCACAGCAGACAGTTGACAGTTGAACTGATTCCGATAGTTCAGCTAGTAATGATTGTAATATTTTAAAAGGGTAGACACAGTAGAGGTTTCACAGAACCAATCATTTGTAAGGGTATCCCATCTATACAAACAGCTGCAATAACTTTAAATACAGCTTCAGCTCTGAAACAGAAAGGCAATGATTTATATCTTTGGCAATATTACTTTTCTCATAAAGTCTAGTCTTTTATCTGCCATAAAGTCTATAGAGCAGCAGAGGCACAGTCCCCTCTACTACAGTTGTTGCGTGTGCATGCGTGCGTGTGTGCCTGTGTGGGTGTGCGTGCCTGTGTGTGTGTGTGTGTGTGTGTGTGTGTGTGAGAGAGAGAGAGAGACAGTGAGTGTGTGTGCATGGTCACTGCTCACCTTGGGACACATCTCAGTGCCCTTCATGATGAGGTTCCTGGCCACCTGCAGTTTGCCCGTCACCTCTTCCAGACGGGCCGAAGCGATCCAGGCAGGGGGGTGGTGGGGGTTCGTCTCCCTCACAGACTTCAACAGCAGACGCGCTTTCTTTATATCACTACACACACACACACACACACACACACACACACACACACACACACACACACACACACACACACACACACACACAAACACACAAACACACACACAGTCCAGAGATAAGGGACAATCTCTCTGCCAGGAGGGTACTTAATCCTCACAAAGTTTTAACTAACTGACAGGAAAATGGCATCATTCAGCACACTACAGGGAGAGCCACACTCTTCCTCTGGGAAATTTGTGCTCCCAGCTTTAGCAGAGGGGATAAAACCCTTAAAGGCTTCAGTGAACAGAATGCAGTTCCATACATCATGTTTACTCCAGCTATTTATTTCCATTCTCTACACATTATTACTTATTTCCTCTCAATTTTGATTACGGTCTTTCCCTCTGGTCCAGGTGCCCAGCTTCCCGTGCCCTGCGCTACACATTTCCTCAAATACGGTTCACATCCACCTTTTCCCTCAAACTCAAGACTTTTATTACTTAAGCCTCATTGCAGGGATCTATGGGGATAAGGCCCAAAACTAGTTCCATTTTGGTTGTTCATGTTTATTTTTGAGATCTTAGTTATTTCTAATTAAAACACGGACAGACGCTGCTCTGGGCATGCAGCAGCTCTGGCAAAATGCCTTAATAGAGCCTTTTCACCATCTAGTGGTAACACAAAAGTACTGTCAATGTATTTTATGTTCAAGTACCGTTAATAAATAAAAAAATTTTAAAGTTCATTTATGCAAATACGGAAATAAAATTAAATGTTCAGGCCGTCAACCAGCACGCACACATTTTGTTAAGCAGGATTCTTATTGGCGTTCAGTAGGTAATGCGCATGAGGATGAGGGGGAGAAAAACGTGGTCATGCATAGCCGTTAGGGCGCAGGTGCCACAGTTATCTCTGCTAACTCTGCCAGATGCACGGTTTGCAGGTGGGCCCTCAGATTGCTAGTTGTTTTGTGACGTCTAAGCTCTGTTGTGGAAATTCTGTAAACTACTCCGTCCTATCCGATCCTCCCATTAGCTCCGAGTGAAAAAGTCAGATTTTAAAATATGCTGCCGTTTTTTTATTTTATGCTTCTCAACGTTCATTTTTCCATTCGGATGAAACGAACATTACTGACATTAGAGCAATGTTTGAAATCTGAAATGCATTCCGACAGCCCGCCTAACACACAGCAAGTCCTTTTTGTCATGTTCATCGTGCAAACAACCAACCCTCCCACCCCGAGCTTGTTTGGGAACGACTACTTTAGAGGGACCCCATGTTCAGTCATGGAGTAGTGGAGTCACAGCTAATATTTCTCACGTTACTTAGAAAAAGTTTTTAAAAAATTAAACTGTTTATTATTAGAGTATAATCTGTGAATGTCATATTTGCACAGAAAACTGAACACGTTCATTAAAACCTGCAGAAGTTAAAGATGAAAAATAATGCACATTCCCAAAGGAGGGAATGTTTTATTCTGCTCCGTGCATTACCACTAAACCATCTATACCACTGTCAAATCCCCATCCTTCTTTTTTCCAGGACATTGAAAAGTGATGTAGTAATTAACCGATTAACGGGGTAGATCCATCAACTAAGCCATTCTTCAGCAATTCATCTTTTAAAATCACGCTTTTCAAAAATGGCCATCATCATCTTTTCACATTATTATTTGGCTCATTTTACACATCATTTACACAGCAGCGATACATCATTACCAATAGTTACTCACTTTGATGGCATTAGGGTAATCCTAGCACTGTATTAAATATGCAGCTCATCACCAGCAGGAAATGCATCATTTAATTGTAACCAGAAGCTTTGTCAAGCCATGCAATAGAAAATATTCAGGCAGCAAATAACAGTAATTTATTTAGTAGGAATAAACATTTAGTAGTAATAAAAAATTCATTTTGGTTTCAAAATTCAAAGAAATTAATTTTAGCTGGTTTATAGACATGTGTCTGTCTGCACAGCATTAAGCCTTACCTGATATCCCCGCCATGTGTGGGAATCATGGAGTTCAGATCTGTCAGATAGCCTTTAGGATCCACCACTGTCTGTCCACTGACAGAGTCAGATACCTGGGCACAAAGGGTGTGACAGACATGGAATTACTAAACTGACCTAAAGTTCAACATGATTTTATAAAATGTCCCAATTTCATATGGCTCCATGAATGCCCGCCCCTCCCCCACCACCACCCTGGACAAAGACACACACGCGCGCGCACACACCTGGCTGAGTCGCATGTCCATCAGTGTGTTTCTGGCCTGCCCGATCTTCCTCATGTCCAGGTCACCTGTTCCTGGCGTCATCAGTCCAGGGGTCATGCCACCTGGGTAGGGCGTGTTCAGTCCACCGGGGAAGGGGGCGTTGAGACTCCCGAATTGCTGAAAAAGACCAAGCTCACGTCACGTGATGTCGCGGCAATCGGAGCGTTTTCTAGATTGCACTGCAAAGAGCTGACATCTACTGGGCACATCTGACATTGCAATACATTCAGGGCCTGATTTACTAAGACCTTCGGCGGGTGCAAAACCAATAACATGACCAATGATGGTTTTGCACCCACTGAAGGTCTTAGTAAATCAGGCCCTCAAAGTATTTCTTTTTTCTCCACTCGCATACAGAGCTCAGAAGGAAGAGGAGGCGACTGATACGTCATGAACCTTCTCACACTGCATGAGCTACGACGCTGTGATCCTCCTAACACCTCGCTAGACTCCTTGAAAAGTGTTTGCACGCGGTAAGAGGTGTCAAAATTGCAGTGTACCCTGGAAATAGGAGCAGTGTTCCTTATAGACCTTCAGTGCATCCCCTCGGGGTTACCACTGAGGTGAAACCAGCTTTTTTCTTAAGACCGGCTTAAGTTTCTTAAGAATGTCATCAAGATTGCATGAGTATGAAACATTAGCAGCCTTCAGATTAATGTGAGAACGTTACTGGCGACACACACTAACCCCCTGTAAAGGGTCCACCGTGGTGTGGTTCTCGCCCGTCTGCAGGTGCTTGGCGAAGAAGCTGTCGGGAACGGGCGTCAGCTTCTCGTAGCGCGGGTTCCTCTGCCGCTTGTTCCTGGCGTCCCCCACCTCCGGGATGCTGAGCCACTCCTCCTCCGAGACCTCGGACAGTTTCCTCTGCGCGCGCGGGAGGAACAGAGACGGAACACCTGGGTGCGTTGCCATGGAAACGGGCGCCGACTCAGCTCAGAGCGATCGGTCCAAATAAATTTTCCTCGACAGGGAATGTGGACCTAATAGACCTTCAAAATAATCGGGCGCTTTATCTAAAGCACATATTCCCTCCATGCTGAGAGAAGCTGGGTAAAGCAATAAAAAAAAGAGAATCCTTAAGGGGGTAACTTCAACTTGAAGAATGAGGAGAGCTGAAGAACACTGGGCTGAGCTATTCAGCGCCATTTAGCACAGAACATACAAAACAGATGCGTGGTGATGCATGGGAAGAATGGCGCAAAGACAGAAGACTGTTAAACATTCACCCTTCAGTTCAAGCACATGTAATCCAAACAGACTTTGACGACACGTGCAGTGCGGCCTAAGTCCGTTTAACACCTAACATGAATGAAACTTCCGAGCATAGGACCGGGAACCGTAATAACGACAGACGACGACTTCGGCTGCCTGCCATCAACTTGAACATTCCACGTACCTTCAGGTCGGAAAACTGCTGCTGAATCTTGGGCCGCTCCATACGGTATTTCTCTATCTCCTCCTTCTCCCTCAGTTCCCTGATTTCAGACAAGAGATCAGAGTCAAACAAACAAACAACTGCGGCTTTTTAAGAACGAGAAGGAGGAGGCGTGAATTACCTTCTCTCTTTCCGCCTCTCGTCCATTCGCTTGTCCAGAGCGGCATAGATGGCGTCTGCCTCCTCGTCGTCCTTCTCGTACGGCCCACTGGAGAAGAGGCTCCCGGCATAGCCGTTAAACTGAGAGTCACAAGAGAAAAATAGTCAAGGACAGGGAGTGTGAGTGGAAGATAAAACATTCCAATAAATTCCCATAACCATGGAAATTGTCTGGTGCAATAAGCCATTATACTATATCAGGGGTTTTCAATGTTTTCTGCTGCTTTTTATATATGGGCCATAAATGTGCATGAATTGTAATTAGCTGTTAATTTTTCTAAGACACATGAAATTCCTATGCACGCCATAAGCAATTCATTCCAAATACTCGCATCCTAGGAACTTTTTATAAACAAATAATTTTAAAATGATAAATGCTTATACTGACATGAAACAGTGGGGTCCTACATGCCAAAGGTTTGGAAAATGTTAACTCAAACACAACCATTTATGAAATGCCAATGGGCCAAACCTGAATTGTGCTAAAATAAGCTAAAGGAAAAAAATTTAATAACAAAACATGTTTTCAAGAACCTTATTTGATCAAGAGATTGGAAGGAGAAAAAAAATCCACATTCACTGGAGGCCCCAGTACTGTGTTTAAAAACCCCAGCCCTAGATAACAACACATTCTTTCCACAAATCCCCATGTCCATAGAAATCCAACAGGTGCATCTGAGGTATGGGTCAAATAATTTTAACTAGGGCTACTTCAACCCTAGAGACAGCAGTAACATTCCAACACATTATTGACAACTTCAAAAGAAACATAACTTTCACATATATTCTTTTTAATATTGCTGTATGATTGTTCCGTAATAATTGAAAATGATCAGCGATCTGTGGACAATGTTGGATTTTTTTCTGCCATTTAAATAGACAGGTCTGATACACCAGGTGTTCTTTTACTTTACTTTTAACCCTTTTAAAGAATGGGTTTTTTATGTTTTTTATTATTATTACTATTCTAAGTCGGTGTTCTAGAACAATCACTTGTTACATCAGCATTAGAATGCTCAGTTAAGAACATTCTAATCACATATTATAATTATGGCAACGCAGAGCCAGCAGATAAATGTTTAGGTAGCATAATTACTTATACTGGACTGTATTTCAGTTCTACATTATATTTGACGTCCAGTATCCTTGTTTTTAAAGTGCGGGAATGTACAACAGAAAATTATTTGGGACGCTAATATGGCGTATGTATGCCCCACAATGAAACGGCAGCAAGCGTTATTTCTGGTGTGATGCATTCAGAAATGACTGGACCCTTATATCGTGCTATACTTGTTTAGTATATTCGCCAGGTATTCATCAGCACCTCGTCATAGTTGGTGTCGTTGAGATCCTCGTCGTCGTCATCCTGATTCTTCTTCATCTGGTCCCCCACGGTCCTCTTTCCCGGGGGGGCATGGCGGTCATCTACGGGGTCGTTGGCATCACGGGCCGGACCGATATCGGACCGGGTCGTGAAACCAGTTGCACTGGAGGAGGAAAATTATCAATTGACTGGATCCACTGAACATAATTATGGTGTATTATAACATGTAACGTTAGAATTTCCTCAAAATATAATATCAGCTAGTTAACTTATTCTATTCTGCCACAAGTTATTTCGAGCATGCAATCCAACATCAAATGGTAACTGTTAACGTTAGCTATCTATCCTCGTTAGTGAGTTGCTAACTGTTGCGGCGGTAACGTGTTAGTCCTTACCCTCTACCGAGACCAGGCACATAGCCCAGGGGTGCAGGCATGCCCAGAAACGGTTTCTTTTTCTTGTTCAGACTCCCCATTAAGGAGGAAGTGGCTCCGGACCCGGGCATAGCCGGTACGCTTCCTCCGCCGCTGCTTGAGCCTCCAGATGAGCCTTTAGATGCATTTTTGGAGCCTTGCTTTCCCGACGAACTGGACATCGTTGTTGTTTCGCCAAAGCCGAGTTCACTTCCGGAATCACAACCAACGAATTTCCTTCACTGCAATGACCTACATCCGCCAAAGAAATAGCCGTAAGTTGTTGATTTCGCAGCAGCGCCCCCACATCAGGCGGCGACCATTTTTTTTATTTTTGCCTCAATGGGGATCGATCGTTTTTTCGAATATAGTAACGTTAAAGGGCCAAGGGGTAGCTATATTTCCAAATAAACTGTCTTGCTAACAATTAAAAATAACTTTACCTAAAAGCATTTCTTCGACCATAGGCTGAATAGAAAAGCCTGTTTAGATGTCTTACATAATAATATATGCATCTGTTGTTTTTAAAATTGATTATAAATAAGTGCAATTGAAGCTCTTTATTAATGCATTTTACGTGATGAATAGCCACGCCTTTGCACCTTAATGCCTGTAGCCTATTGCATAACAATACGAGCAACAGAGGGCAGCAGAGTAACGTGTTTTATTGTTGCGCTGAAGCACATGGGGCTGGGTGAGGAGCCGGTTCACTGGAAATGGTGTACAAGGCTTGCAAACGGACTTGACTGGGGGGAAGGAAGCGCCTTCGGTACATTAATTTGTTTGACCTGTATTTCCATATTAAATAGTGCAATCAGTGAGCCTCCTTTCATGAGATTGCCTTCCGGCAGGCTCAGAAGCATGCTTTCAATTCCCAATGCAGCGCGTCGGGTGGACTTAATAGCAATTGGACAGCGTCCTCGCTATTTCTAACGCTTTAATGCGGATTCAATATAAAAAAATATATATCGGGTTGTTCTAAATTAATCTAAATTGTAGACTATCGCAGTTTTTAAATACACATCCATTTAGGCATATAAAATTTTTATTTGGCTACTTGTGATATCTAGGCTACTACATGGTTGGGCACAGAACACAGGACTTAGTGGATGCAGTTTACGAGCTCATTAATGTAGGCTATCGATTATGTTGCAAATCTGTTTATTACGAGGCAATTCTGTCCTGTTTTTTATTTATTTATTTATTTGTATAATTTTGAATTCTGCTCCTCTTCTACATGGGAGAATCACATTTGCGTAGAAAGACAATAAAGAAGAGCATGTCAGCGGCATTATCTCATTAGCCTACAGCGCATCCCCCATTTCCAGACAGACTCATTATACTTAAGCTAACCCCGCATGCCGTCCACGTCTATTAGGCTACATTTCTACAGAGGGGTTGATGTCGTGTATGAGGATGTGGTTTAGACGATGTCATTTCATTCACTAACAGGAGCGCAGGAAAAGTAAATAGCATTTTATTTGAGATGAGCGTTGCCAACTAACTTAACCCAATCTGTCCCTATGATTACTGATTTTTAAAGCATTAGCCTACATTAAATCAACATATTATTTGCCTATAGGTGCCCATACCCAGGGTTCCCTACACTTATCACAGCTGACATAGAGGCTATCTTACTACCAATGTACTGTAGGCATGTAGTGCAACCCATACCAAATGTATGAATTTCAGACGGAGCAATGCTGTTGTAGCTAGCTTACGCTCAAGTAAAGGGCTTAACAATTAATTATATGAGTTCACAATAATTAAGTGCTTAAATGTAGGCCCAATATCCAGCTGCGTGGATGCATTGTATTCTATTTCTTTGAAAAAGTTAAAAGATATAGCCGTCTTCGAAGTAGATATGTAACAATCATGTGTTTTCTCCCAAGGGTGGTTTTCAGTGCTTTGCTTCAAATTTACTATGTGACTGTCGTGAGGAGTCAAGTGCATCAGTCAAACCAACCCGCCTTTACGTGAGAGCTTTACTTTACCAATTGCCACAATGAAGGAATTCCAATGAACTCAGTAGTTCAATACATCCAATATGATTCAACTGGTCTACAGTGGTCTGCATCCCCAGGGACTTACACCTAGTTTGTATGTTTGTATTAGATTCAATGCAGGGACCTTCAATTGCATTACAATCTTATCCAAAGTGACAAAAGTATAGAACATCTGTGTTAGTCTCAGGAATACACAACTGTGATATTACCAAGATGGTACAGAAGGCTAAGCTTAAACTGAGTATTGTAAATAAAAGTAAATACCACAACACAGCTAACCCGTTGTTTCCCAATTATACCTAGAACGTTATTAACCCGAAAGGAAATTCAAAAATAAAGAAAGAAGATAGTTAAAGTAAGTCAGGGGAGCCAGGGTGCAGTCAGTCTGAAGAGGTGGGTCTTGAGTCTTCATCAGAAGATGGGCAGGGTTTCTGCTGTCCCGATTGCAGTGCGACGCTCATTCCACCGCTACGGGGCCAGTGCATAAGACAGGAGACATGACCGGGAAATGCAGGCGCACGGGGGGTGTGCACAGAGGTTGCAAAAGAGCTCTGACTGGTATGTAGGGTCTGATGATCTTTTTAAATATAACAGTGGAGATGGGAAGGGGAGTGACATGGCTGATTTTGGGGAGATTGTAGATCAGGTAAGCAGCAGTAGAATATTCTGCGGGCAATTGTAACGGGGCAATTGCAACACTATAGAATTGCACCAATCTGAAACAAGCTAGAGCTGAGATTCTATCCAGCAAGCTAGCTAGTTTCATGTGTTCAGGGTTGGGGGCAGTTGTAACAAAAAATTGTATGATGTCTGATGGTGGAGGCAAGGAGGGAGTTGCAGTAGTCCAGACAGAAAATGATCAACCTCTGGACTAAGAGCTGAGTTGAGTAGGTGGTTACGAAGGGGCGTATTCTCCTGATGTTGTGCAGGAAGAATCCGCGTGCCTAATATACCACCGTGAAATGCACTGAAGATACAGACCTTCTGACCCTGTAAGATGGTGTTCTCTGATGTTAACACATACACATTTTCACACAAATAAATAGCATGACCTCCTTAGAATAAATACTAAATGCCATGTTCCAAGTAAATACCTATATAAGTGTCTACTTATGTTAAATGGCAGTTTCAAAATCCCCATGTCCTGAGTGACTTATCCAGGTGAGATACGTGTGCGTAATGCCGGAGAGAGATATAATTGCCCATAGTGTGACCCAGGGAGGGAGAACTCTTCACAGGGCATTTTCCGCCTCATTGCTTAATATCAACTCCCCTTGTCAATCAGGCAATCTGCTTGCACAAGCTGAGCAAATTGGCATATCGTGCTCTCCTCTGGCACAGTAACTGCACAGTCTATTGCTGGTTTGCAGAGGGGGAAAGATGCAGCTGCTGGCTGTACACATTTTGGAGGATATGCATTCAGCAGTGTGTGCCCTGCTGAATTGAAAGAACATTGCTGCCAAACGTTGCAGTTGTTGGACAGGTCTGCAACTGCGACTAGGCATTCTAAATTGGGGGCAAAAGGAACACGGGGAATACAAAGTTAAGTCACTCAGGACATATTGTGCTGCAGCACTGAAGGAGGATTTGGGGACATTTTGTAAAATATGAGAAACCAGTACATGCTATCAGATGCATAATGTAAAAGTAATGGTACATTGTGCAAGCAAGTAAAAATGTTTTCAGTTGGTCAGGCAGAACAGATCTGTCAGTTATCTCAGAGGGAGAGTATGTATGTGAGATAAATCTTTCTGCTGTTAGGCTCTTTTGCTCACTCTGTCTATTACTCTCACCCACTCTCGCTCATTCACTCACCAAACTTTACTGTGACAGGACTAGGTTGTGTTGCGGTTGAGAATTAATCATGACTCTGGGCTTAGGGGCTGAGACAATGAAAAAAGACAAAGAGGTCTAGTTCAGGAATCTAATCATTCTCTTTGATGTGTACCTGAGGAACATGTGGCTAGGCTCCCTCTGAACGCAACCTTGAACAATGAACAAGTATAAAAAATTCCCCTTTGTTGGCTCATGCATTATGCAAATCTTTAGCATACAATGACAGATCTTCAAAACACAAAAGGCAAAAAAAAGTTTCATGGCAACTGTTGATCTTGTCTTCTTATTTTCAGTATGCAAACTTTTTTACTTCTCGGTTTCTGTCTTGATATAAGAGACAAAGGAAAACTTTGGCTCTGCTGCATCTGAATAGGTTGGTGACCTGTATAGTGGGAGTCTAGCAGTGAGATACATTTCAAAGGTCTCTTGGTACCAAAAAGACCTCAGCATTTTTATAGCTCTCCTGGGTAAACAAAAAAAAAACACACACAGAATGTTTCATTTGTACAAAAAATGAAGGTAAGGCAAGGATAAGAGTACAGATGAAAATCCCCATACCCAGAATGCATTGTGCCCATCTGCAGCTTGCAGGTATGCATTTGATTGTAAGACACAAGAGCAAGTACATCAAAAAATTAAGCTAAAATACACCAAAAATCTTGGAAAATTAGCACAAATGTGTTTTTTTAGTGCGTCTGGCTACCAGAGAGTTTAGCTGCTTGCACAAAGCTTGCTTCAGTTCACCTAAATGTGCATAAATGCATATTGATGCACACTCATGCACACACAGAGATATATGCACACACCTGGGAACACAGCCATAACTGTATGCATCGTCACAGACACAGAACTACCTGCGGTGTTCTGGAATATTGCATACAATACATGGAGATGTTTCTATGACACAACATAATTGAGACATTAATTAGAATTTAGGCACAAATTAAATTCGAGATTCATGGCGATCTGGAAATAGACTTTTAGTTTTGAACTGTATTGCAGGCTCCTAGTGTGTGTGATTACTCTACATTTCGATGACGTTGATGATTAAAGACGCTTATGGAATAGGTTCATGATTAATTCCATCCAGATCCAGGTTTGAGTACAGAAAATTGCAAAATCGTTTGCGGATAATGGTGATACTTCATGGGTGAAACTGGCGAAATGGCTGAGCTACATTTGGCAGCATACAGAATGGAAATGGCATTTGTAACAATTACACATGTCATTGGCTGCTTAAATCTAATTTGATAATGAAGGATTGTGTTCTTGCGTCAGGCTGTGAGCAACCCGTATGCAGAAAACCAGCTAGCGCAGCATCATGTGCTGTCATACAGTGTCCCAGTATGTGGGAGCAAGCTGCTTCCGCACGAGCCGGGCGAATGACAACGTCCATCGGACGCGTACGACTCACTTTTCAGGCAACACATACTGTGCGAAGAGAATGAGAAGGCCCGGTTTGAAAGTTTAATTGTTAATCCATCACAATTAACTGTAATTTAGCATCAGTCGGCGTTGATTGAGGAGAGCTGAAGACAGCCAAGCCTACTTGCCACCCCTCCTCCCATGGCCTACTTCAGTTTACTTTATATCGATTAAAAAAGCCAGTGCAGGATAGACTCATTCCCAGGCACCCGTGCGCAATTTGGGGCTGTTGATTTATCGATCTAATGAGTGAAATGAGTGCTGCTTTTTGGGCCACAATGCCAGGCAAGAAAAGATTAAAAATAGGGCATGTTAAAGCCTGCCAGTTATTTCCCTCTCTTTCTCTCTCTCTCTCTCTCAAACTTAATTATCTTCTGCCATTTTCAAAGAAGACACTGTGCATTTTAATAAGCATGTCAGTCTGTATATAAAAGACAGTATTTCTAAGAAAATGCATTATGTATAAATTATCTTTGCTTGGGGTGCAGAAATAGCGCAGTGTCCTTGGAAAGGGACAACAGTAACTGTTATTGTACTCACCTCATTAAAGTAGCCTGAGAGTGTTTGCTTAGGTAACAAATAGCCAATTGGAATTTCATTGATCTGCGGCACTTGGTGCATTAGGATAAGAACAGCAAAAGGGCAGATGAGGACGAAATAACAATTATTCAATATTAATGATAAAAACTGTGATTTTTACAGGCCAAAGTTAATTGATTTCAAATTTTGAAAATCACATTTAATGATGTAATTCCAAATTATGATTAATTATAAGGGGGTCGTTCCAATCTAACTGTGTCGGAGAAAAAGAGATTATCTTTCAAAAATTACATCGCAAACCTTTCTTCAGTAGACACCTTGACCCAGGCAACTCACATTGTCTGTAAATTATCCAATTATAGAGCCACATATGCAGATACGCCCTAGTTTGATTTTTTTTTAAACAATAGTACGCTGTTTTTTAGTTGACTGAACAAGGCGAGATTCGACTGTAGTGTTGATAGACAAGCAAGGGGTCCATGTCGGCTACAACGTGGCACAAAGAGAAACTGCGCTACGCCAGTGCCTGTGCCAGTGACTTCTGGCACAGGTTCTGGCTATATCGTAGTTCTGGCTATATCGTACTTTGCTGTTTTCTCTTGTGTATTCGAAATGTCTGCCAAATACAAGATTAAATGATAGAATTCATATTTTTATTCAGATTTTATTCTGACAGATCTAGCAACATGGAAAAGGAACGGAAACAGTAAAACTATAGCCTAAAGAAAACACATGCATGGAATGTGGCTGTTGTCTTTGAGTCCATAACGTGTCATTCAAGGACTACAAGAATTTATTTCACGGAATTAGGGACCCAGGGAAATTATTTTCACGTAAAGCATGCACCAAGTTTTTAGTCCTCAACTATGTTTTGTCACAGCAGTGTACTCTGTAAATTCAGTAGAGCAAATGCAACCACATTTATCCTCCAAAGCATGCATGCTGCCAACTACCGATTCTTTTCATTCTGCAGTCCACCAGCGAAGCAGCACAGTCACTTATGCGTGCGCGGCCATCTGATCAAACAAGGGAATCACTCTTTCCCAATGAGGTGAGGAGATTCGGGCCGAATCAAGCTCTCCTTCCTTGGGCAACATTAATTAAACCAATTATGCATTGTCCCTTCTGGATTTCCAGTCACAGTCAGCACTAGCACGGCTAGAATTAGATTCCATGGACAGTCCAAGATTAGCGCTTTAGCTGTATGCATTGGCCGGGAGGCCCTGCACTATTGATCTTTCATCAAAAAAAGCAGCTAGCTTCCTAGCTGACTTGTATACCTAGTTTTACACAGGATCTGGCAAGCCAACTAAAATCTGGAGATTTGCATCTACATTTGCTAGCCACATAGACTGAATTAGCTTAGTAGGCTGGTTAAATGACACATACACAAACTTTGTAAGGTCTGGCTAGCTTGTCAAGCCCATTCACATACCTTTACCCACTAGACTTTCCCAGCCAAATTATATGAACTTATTTTTGTATGTTAATGTTTCACATCACTGGCCATATTGCTAACTTGATCTAAAATTCAAGTAATAAAATAAGTTACAAATACTTTATAAATAGTAAATAAATTAATAAATAAAAGCCCCAAAGTAGATACTTAATGATTTTAGTTTTATCACAATTCTCCTTGCCTTTCTTTAATGTGATTAATTTAGCAGTTTCTAATGAAAATTAGCTTTTGAAGATTGCCCTGCAAGAATAACATAACAATAAACACATGTGCACACTGCTGCAAGCTCTGAACATGAAGTTATCAAAAAGACATGACATTATGACATTCATGGACTTTTCTGGAATTAACATAGTTCCCAGTATGCAACTGCTAAATATGAATTTTCCAAATGCCATTGCGTCAAGGGGGTGGAGCCCTCCAAAGTTAATCAAACAATACTTAATCAAACGATACTAATGTTCACATTAAGTATAACACGTTTTTTTTGTTCACAGTAAAATTCTCAGTGTTTATTGAACATGAACAGTGTTTATTTGACTATTCATGGATCAGAGTAAAATGTCCTCTATCAGAGTTTGATGTAACGTTAAACTGTTTTCTCTATAATCATTACGTTTAGCTAATAATGTGGTCTATCCCAGAGGTTATTGAATGCTTGCTATATGCTTTTCTGGCTAAAGTGACTGAAAAACGTTACCAGACCAGATGTTGTTTGACACCTCCCCAAACAGCTGCAGTCCCACCTCCCAGGGGAGCACACATTCCAGACCTTGGTGTCCCTCCCCTCAGGCTTGGATCCTCTCACACCTCTTCCTGACAGGAAGACCATTTCCTGGGACTGAGGAGTGTGGCAGCGGCAACAGGAGGTAAGGTGGGGTATGTCGGCTCAAATTCAGGATTTCAGACACCTGCCGCCACCTGCCTTGTGTCTGACAGGGTCTCTGTGTGTACCCACCTCCCCACCACTCATACGCATTTTACACGGCAAACCAGCCAGTTGCCAACCATTTAATCATTCAGTTTAAGCTGAAGAACACAGAGTACGGTGTGTTTGCGTGTGTGTGTGTGTGTGTGTGTGTGTGTGTGTGTGTGTGTGAGAGAGAGAGAGAGAGAGAGACGCTTAACAGAGGAAGCAGAAAAAAACTAAAAAAGCAAGCAAGGGGGAAGGGGGAAGAAAAACACCTTGTTTGCATAAACATGCATGCATGTGTGTGTGTGTGTGTGTGTGTGTGTGTGTATGCATTTGTTTATGCAAGCATGCATATGTAGGTGTGTATGTGTGTGTGCATTAGCTTGTTCCTTCAGAATTTTCCAATTTGTCACTGAATTGCTGACTTGGCTGGCAACCTGCAGTGCACAAGCTATGTATTGTCTTCTTTATCTTTTGTTTCCAAAACAGTGAAGGCTGTAGACTCGGTCTTGAGATCAGCCATTTTTCAGCAACCATTTTTGTGTTCTGAACAAGCGTGTGATTTCATATATTTATTTATGTTTTTTTGGGGGGGGGGGGGGGGGTTCTAATACTGATTAAATAGATTATCGATCATGGCGTCTCGATGTGTTTTGCAGCAGGATGCTCTCGACATTATTTTGACGTGATGGATATTTTGTACAAGAGGCCTTGTATTTATTCCTTCGCGCGTTTTAGTATAATGCGTTTACCGTTATCAGAGGCTACATGACGGGTGTGGGATAACAGCTCTCCTAAGCAGACCTTGGCACTGACAGTGACAGATTTCGTGCCGCTGGATGAATTTCATGGAAATATGGCACCCTTCAGTTACTCCGTCCCGTCGCCAGAGGAAGTTTTTTTTTGGGGGGGGGGGGCTTGCAAGCCGCAATGTTCCCGAAAAATAAATAAAATAAAAATACAAAATGCGTCAAAGAAATATCACGATGCTTATCAGATCGTCTTGGCTTTTATTGCCCTAAAGAACTCTCCCTACCATTAGACCTGCCATTGACATCCACAGCTAGATTTACAAGCCAGCCTTTGTTAATAGGGGCCAGCTTGGGGATATGTGTAGCCTATCTAAATCATCAAGATATAGAAAATAAATATTGAAACCCATCTACAAAAGCTGCTTCACCTATTGGGATTGCTATGAAGAAGATTAATTAAGACGAATTTACTGAAATAGATTTTATACCTTCCAGCTAATTCAATTACACATTTTAAGGTAACCTGAAAATGAATTATCTGAATCGGCAATATGATACTAACGCAGGGAAGGGAAAATTAAAGGCGCTTCGTTAGTGTCACCTGAAATGCATTTTATCTTGTGTGAAGTTAAAATTTACAAGTTTGGCACACAGTCATATGCCTATTGCGCTGTCAGGTTTGTGGAATATCGTGGCCCGGCTGAGATGAACTGTTTCTATAGCCTGATCAAGATTTTTTTCCCATTTTGCCTCGTGTTTCGTTGGTGTGTCTCGGAAAAGACAAGTTTTATCTGCGTATCAAAAACGCTGAAAGATATGGCCAGTCAAGCCGCCTTGCTGCTTTTCTCTTTGCTCGTCCGGCGCTGGAACGCTGCTTTCCCAATAAGCTGCGTACCAGTCCATGCTGTGTTCTCTGAAATGAGTGTTACAGATAAACAGAAAGTGCATTTGGAAACGAACTTGCCACCGTTAAAGCGATCGATTTGCATAAGACTGACTGGGCCCGGCGTGTGAGCAGAATGGTAAAGCTATTCCTGCCCTATCTCCCCGCACACACTCCCGCATCGGACACAGGAGGAAAGAGAAACAGGAATATATCTTTTAAATGGATTCTGTCATCTTTCCTGCGCTCTCTGAATATATGAAGCGCGCCGAAACAGCACTGGCAAGAAGAGTTTAGGGTGATGCAATAAATACATTCCGGACAGCATGAATGATTTGCCGATATAAAAAAACACAAATTGCATGCTCTCTTCATTGACATCGCTTACCGGTTCTGCATTTCCCAAGGTCTCTAAGCAAGAGAATCTGGCATTTGACCTCCTGTACCATCCCACTACAGAGCTCACTGCCAAGTCAATGCTTGCCATTCAATGTGCCACCAGCTTTGGCAGCCCAGACGCTAAAATCAATGGCCCCAGTATGTCCATGCGCAAACTTTGTTCTTTGTGGTCTGATGTTGCCATGGAAATTGAAGTTTTGGCATGAATCGCCGCCATATGAGACAAAATAATGCAATAAAACTTTAATTAGTCGTCTGTTATGTAGTCGGGGGGATGAGTTGGTTTCCATCTTTAGGAATTTAGGGCTCTGACACCTCCATCACTTCCACTCGGTTGATAGTCTCCCAAAAGATTTAGGATGCTTATCAGTTATAACTGGATGCCTCACTTAATCTGACGTTGGTCCTCTGTGTGTGTGTGTGTGTGTGCCCGTGTGCCTTTCTTTCTGTCAACAATGGTTAAAATTCACCCTTGGTGATAAGTCAGTCCTTTGTGCATATTTGAGTTTGAGTGAACTCATTCCCTGTCTTTGGGGAGAACATTCGTTCAGGCAGTCTTGTCTCTGGAAACCTTTTAACTAGAGTTTTTTTTTGTACAACGAAGTAGAGCAGTAGAGCAGTGCTGTTGTTGCCTGCCTATTTCTGAATACTGCTACATTAATTAATACTGCGGTTGTAAATTATATTAAACTGGCCTTTGCCATCTGTTTGTGATTTTTCTTTCTGCCTCAGCTCTGTTGTATTTCAACATTTCACAGGCTGTTGTTGTCAAACAAAAATGAAATACACCATCAAAATTGTAATTGAATTATATATATATGTTTGTGCCCTGAGTGTTTTCTGGTTTCTTGTGAAAGTCTTCTGTTCAGGCACTTGTCCACAGAGCAGTTTTGTTGCTGCCGAAGGTTCCTTTGGCTGCCTGCTGTTCTTAACAGAAGGCATTTGACTTTTTGCCATATGTGATTCTCCCCCTGGAACAAGAGTGGCTACTCCTTATTGGTCTATTATCACAGTGGCCAAAATAGCATCAATTATGTGGACAATGAGTCTAATTCGTATTGGAATGTAAGAGCCAGCTGGGTGCCATGTGTCATCTCTCAAAACACGATCTCTCTCTTGGGTAATGTAAAGAGTAAAGCAGAGGCACACTTATCTCTCTCATAGTTCACATAGGGATAACCAAGTTTCTGCTTATGAAAGGCTAAGTGAACCATGCATGAGATTGAATTAATTTTTTCTAGCTTTTTCACCCAGGTTATAGAACATGACATCTATTTAAAATTTGTATGTGACCTATGGTGTCAAAAATGTCCTTTTTAAAAAATTCTATATACTTTTAGGTTCAGTTCAACATAGCCAATGTAAAACAGCAGTGTGTCTTCAATTCTTTTTTTTTTTCAACCTAATGTTTTTCATTTGTCTGTGTAAAACCCAAACCATGATTTTATGAGGTCAAAACCCAGCTGGTGCCATGTTTATATTATAAAAAACTTATCATCCACAAACAGGCACTATACCTTTTGTTGTGGCAAATAAGTTTTCTCATGCCTCAGCCAAGATCAGTATTGAGCTGAGGCGGTAATCTCTTTCCTTCACACCAGAACTGGTAATCTGACCAAGGCAGATGAAATTAGTATTTGTTTAACAGTGGGAGAGGGCCCTAAAATGTTTTTTTTCCCAGCACTGTTCTCTACAGCCTGGGTTTTCAACAGGGGGTCCACAGACCCCTGGGAGTCCTAAGGCACTGTAGCGAGTCCCTGGCCAGACGTGATATTGATATATGACTTTAAATGGGAAAATATTTCAAAATACTACATAAAACCTTTTTTACAGTAAAGCTTTTAACTTATAATGGGGGTCCCCTGAATGCATTTGAGCCTGGGTGGGGGTCCCTAGACCAGAAAAGGTTGAAAACACCTGGGGCCATAATAATCAATATAATCAGTATAATAATGTATAATCAGTGCTGAGCAGACAAAATGCCCCCTGAAAGCCGCAGAAATTCAGATGTATAAAATAACACGTGCTGTGAGAATCTGCGTACCTCTGGAATGCAGATGCTGGACACCATACATATGCAATGTTTGGAGTCAAAACCTTCTGTAAGCAGATCTCTGACTTTCTCCCTGAGCATTCTTTTACGCATTCTTTTACTCAGGGTTTTATACATGTGGCCGCTGATCTACAGTAGGGTCAGGCCTACACAGATGGTGAAAGCAAGTCCAAAGATGCACTCAGAAGACTGAAGACACAGCAGTTTGGTGAGCAGTAAGGGCATGAAACCCCCCTTGAGTCCATCTGGTCTTTACATAAAGGTGCCCCACTGAACAAAGCTCATTCTATCAACTCAGTGAAGCTCAGTCCCCTTCCAATGGCTATCTTGCAGAATTTCTCTAAATTTCAACTCTGAGGCTAAACCCTGAAATTATCCTCTGTAGGGAAATTCAGCCTCTGAAAACAATGTGACAATCACGGGAGGTTTGCGTATCCACATGTTTGGAAGTTATTTAGCCATTATTACCTTTTTTAATGCAATGCATCGCTTAAAACATCATTAGATTATTCCAAGGCAATGCTATTCTATTCAACTTGTCCATAAATTCAACTTTCCAAATTTTCCCTTGAAACAAGCTAACTAAATAAATAAGAACATTTTCGCATAAAAAACAAGACATAAAGCTGCGTTACATAGAAAAAAAATGATTCTGGAATTGGTTCAGTATTCAATCTGAAGTTCAATATGCATGACTGGTTTACATGCATGTCAAACAATTTCTACCTAAACGCGGATACTCAACAACGTGCTAGATGCGTCTAAATTATTTGAATATTTTATTTTCCCAACCCACGTTTTCATTGGAAGAATAAACAAAGTTATGTAAACTATTTTTTTTTTTTCTTCTAGATTTTTATGCTAGAGCGCTTGCAAAATGACCATCCGTCACCGGTTCAGGCGATCAGGTATTAAGGGGGTGGAGTTAAATTGAAAGTGTTTCCGGCCAGTCGTATTGTTATTTTTTTTATGAAAGTGAATGAACGCTGGGGAGTCAAGTCAAGACGCAGACAGTGCTTGGACAGTCAGAGGTACTCGTCGACCTAGGCACAGCAGTCTCACCGGAGGACACACGAGTGCAAAACCGTCCACTTTCTAGTTGCCAGAAACCGAAAAGCATGGGAGGCTATTTCTAAAAAAAAAATCACGGAGAGACAGCCTGCACAGAGACCTGCCATGGCCGTGGACGGTAAGAAAAACATAATATTCCTTTTAACATTTAACGCGCTTTTCAATTCAAGCAAATGACACTAAAATTGTGTTAATTATAAGAAACTGTGAAGTTCAACGAGCTGTAGCTACGGCTGTACGAATACAAAGATTGGTGTAAGCATAAAGAAACAAGAGAATGATTATGAGGAGATGTTCTGTTCAGTTGTCCATTCATGTTTGACTTAGCGTATATTAAAATAACCTAGCAATGTATAATTTTAAGAAACCATCCGTTTTTGGAAAACATTGTAAGCATATAGC
The DNA here is from genome assembly GCA_029718625.1 of Synaphobranchus kaupii. Taxonomy (NCBI): domain Eukaryota; kingdom Metazoa; phylum Chordata; class Actinopteri; order Anguilliformes; family Synaphobranchidae; genus Synaphobranchus; species Synaphobranchus kaupii. The sequence goes on along the minus strand of CM056378.1, from coordinate 103,065,312 downwards.
ATTTTTGGAAAGTTTAAATGCTTTCGCTTTTAATTTAGTTTTATGTAATTATGTTAGCTCAATTAGCGAGCTGCAAGCTAGCCTATGTAGGCTACGCTATACAAGTTTTTTTATTAGCAGCGTGTCTTTTTTCTGATTTTAACTAGCCAGCATTACATGATATATTACACAATATATGTGAACATTGTAGCCTATCGCACCACTCACACCAGAGAACAGAATAATATTATGAATATTAATTCAATAATAACAAAGATAGCATAATTTCATGACCCAAAAGTCAACTTAAAGAGCACCCTGAACAGTAGGAAGTTAAATTATGTGTTTTACACTTACATTTTGCTTTCTATTTTAAAAACATGTAGCCTACGCCTCCGTTGGAGGTGATTACCAAACATGCTAAACTGATTTTGAAACCCTAATAAAGAGAAGGTTGATATAACACACGAACATTGCTTACACCTAGCCTAACTGATGCAGCATAAGCTGTCATTGTTCTTCATCTCCGATAGTGCATGACAGACCGGCATGCCTTCCGGGTGACTAATTCAAGAATAGCCCTATACAGCCGGCACGCGCTCTGATTATGCGATTGTTTTAGTGAGGATGCATTCAGCTCACTGAACGTCGGACGGTCGGAATGGAGAGTGCATTGATTAGACGTGGTGCTGAAATGGAAAGCAAGAGTTCTATGTTCAGCGTGCATTTACGACCATCGTAGGATAACGTAAAAGTGATAGTCGTTTGTTTTTCATGTAAAAAATGTTTTTCCGACAAACTAATTTCGTGGCATAGGCTAGCCTACATCTACACTAAACGTATATGTAGCCTACCAATTTGTATTTATGTAACAAAAATGCAGGCTATCTGTCGAAAAGATCCGGGAAAAACAACGGCGCAGAACGTGGATCTTTTAGTCTTTTGTTGGTTTAGCGACAGCCAGGAATAACAAAAACAATCAATTTGGAAAAAGCGTAAGGGAACAGTATTGGTAGCCTTCATATAGTCGCCTAATGCAGCGGAGAGACTTGAGCAATTGTATGTTGAGACGCTGGAGACATTGGATGGTTTGTGTTCGTGTTCTTTTTTCTACAGTGTATTTACGCTAACAGCTACGAGAGGTGTGAGAAATTAAATGGGAAATTTTCATATTTTCCTTCACTGATTTGTGCAGTGATTTACATGAGAATGAAAGTTTGTCGGTCCTGTATCCATTCATATGTACAGCTGCATCAAGGTAACATATATCATCGTTCATAATGATCGAAGAATGTAGTTTATTTAACCATTACTCATTAATATAGACCCCCAGAGCTGTGGCATTACCCTGATTGTAACATTCATGAATAAAGATATTCTCTTTCTCTAGAGAAACTCTGTGGTTCATTACCAATAAACGTCTTGGATAAATGTAATGTGTATATTCCCAGTGCACATATGTATGTTTAGTTGTTTTTTAATTTTATTTATACCAAGAATGTTATGTCCCATGTGTTCGTGTGGATCTCTGAATTTGAGACTCACTCCTCTAGGAAACAGATACATTGCAGTCTCTGAAATATAAATAACTATCATCTGTTCTTTTGCTCATACATATTTATTTGTATGTTTATTTATTTAAATCCTTAACCCAGTGCCATACTGTACCTTCAAAAACCTGCCTGAAACACCTTAAACACGAGCACAGCAGTGCTTAAGACCCCCCCCCCCCCCCCCCCCCCCCCCCCCCGCCTCCCCAAGTGTGTGATGCAGGGGGAGAGGAGTGGTAGACAGAACACAAACCCCAGGTTCACAGACACTGGTGAACATGATGGAGGGGGGTACCCAATCTAAAACCCCACCACCGTGCTCTTAGACTCCATTATCCTGATCGAGAGACAGTCAGAGACGTCATGTCTGCTTACCGGTCAGATGAACAGGCGCAGCCTACATGCTGTGCGATCCTCATGCTAATTCACTTTTTTTTTTTTTACTCTTTTGCTGGTCACCCTTTCAACCGCATGCTACCCGCAGTGTTTGTTTGTTTGCTTTTTACATTTGTCTGCCACCTACGATTACCACTACCTCGAGGACAGGCCCCGTAAAAAAAAGAGAATAAAAATCTGGGTTTTCTTTCTGGGCGCAAACATTTTCTTTGTCTCCTCCCCGTGGTTTATTTTGCTCGCCCTCTTCCCTCGTTGCCTTGCGGGACACTTTACGGTCCATTTGGTGACCCTCCCAAAAGGGCCTTTTGAAGGACTAGGAGGAAATATTTTAGTGATCCCTGAGCCGTGGGGTGCCAGTGTTGGGGACGGTGTGTGTGTGTATGTGTATGTGTGTGTGTGTGTGTGTGTGCATGCATGCCTGTGTGCGTGCGTGCATGCATTGTATGTGTGTGCATTCGTGTGTGTGTGTGTGTTGTGTGTATATGTGTGAAAGAGAGAGAGAGAAAGAGGAGAGAAAGAGAGAGAGAGAGAGAAAGGAGAGAGAGAAAGAGAGAGAAAGAGAGAGAGAAAGAGAGAGAGAGAGAGAGAGAGAGAGAGAGAGAGAGAAAGATGAGAGAAAGAGAGAGAGAGAGAAAGAGAGAGTTTGGGTCTCCTCTGCGCTCTCCCAGCTGTGTCACCACAGGCTACTTGCACAGCAGGGTCCTCTCACCCTCCAGCCAGCATCATTACTCTGTACTAGACAGTGGCTTCTGATCTCACTTTAAGGGGATTGCCAGCTTCCCCCCCTGCCCCACGGGCATTTGCCATAGCAGGCTACGAGCCGCAGCCTCAATTCATATCCCGGTGGTTGTGCAGGATATCCAGTCCGGCTCATCCTCTTATCCGGTCACACTGATTCGGACGGCAGCTGGACAGGAGAGGTTATGAGCTCCCCCGCTGGTCGTGGTTACAGCAGGGGAACCGGGCGAACAGGAGAGACAGTGGTGGCGCATTCTCTCTAAGCTGTGCCTGGAGCTCGAAAAACCTCTGGGGGTCAGCGCTAGTGGTTTACCAATGCCAGGCATTTTTTCCCCGGTTCCCTCCAAATGTCTGCAACAGTACTCACTCACCACTTGGGGACCTAGAATTTTCAAGGGAAAAAATGTTTCTCCTTGCACTATTTAGAGAAGGCGGATAACAGAAGGTGCAGGGAGCGAAGCAGAGCTTATAATATTGGAAGCCATCTTTTGAAATAATAACTTGAAACATATGTCCTGGTAATTATGTAAATAAATGGCACAGGCAGTGGTGCTGAATTTTTGCTACATATGTTATTGTTCTGTATTAGTTGCAAAGCCAAGCAAATTTGCTAATGAGATTAAAGGCCCAAGTTTAGCCCAAGTGTACCAGGGAAATGTCTGCATGTTTGTAGAAGGGACATGAATGGGGATGTCAAGACGGTGGACGTATTCATTAACCTGGATGTATTCCATTATCATACACCATTGCCCAGTGGCACAGCATGAACTCTGACCCCACCCCGGCCCCGTGTGCTAGTGGGAGCAGGGTCCGGTTAGTAGTCACAGTTAGCAGTCGGTTAGAAGTCAGTGTCTGGTTCTGTGGGGGCACCACACAGGCTGTGCGTCACATAAATGTTTGCCTGTCTTCCCCAGGAGCCTTTAAGTGATTAATTACTTATACATGATACATTGATTAATCGTGAGAGGGGGAAATCTTCCGCCGCAAATTGACAGTCGTCCCCGGAAGCCACGTGCGGCGTTTCTGTGGCGGTGTTAGTGGCTGAGTGACGGCCGATTTAACCGACGTGGGCACTGTTTGGGTAAAGCATTAGCATTGCTGAGATTCAAATAATTGTTTGAGGGAACCCGCCCGGCTCCTCAGAACCCAGCCTCTGCTCCGTCTCGCTCTCTCCTTCTGACTCCTTTCTTCGCCAAGCGCAGTCGTTCCACCCCCAGCGGTCTCATCCAGGGTCCGAGACACCCTCCGCCACACTTCTCCGTCATTAGAGAATGCAAGGGGCCGTGTCCAATATCTCCGCTTTAATTGGGTTTTGCTCTAAGTAAGAGGGGGAAAATATTAAAGGGAGAATTTGCTGACAGGGTGATATTAATTAAGCATCATTTTTAGAGCATTACCACCAACCCTCCCCCCATCTCACCACTGACCAAATGTATGGCAGTTGCTTGAAGCCAGTAAGAAAGCTGTTTCCCACTTTTCCCCTTCACAGAGAAACAAAGCAGTGCATGACGTAATCATTTAATTCACAACCCCCAGACATGAAATGTGATGGCTATGCTGGATGGTGTGTGCGTGTGTGCGTGTGTGTGTGTGTGTGTGTGTATGTGCGCGCGCATGTGGACAGATTAGGTCATAGACCCTCATTCACATTGACAAGTTCTTAACATACCCCGTCCACATATAAAAAGACGGAAACAGCGGAACAGGATTAATGGGAGCCGTTTTTTTTTTTCACAGGGCAATAGGGAATGGACTACTATCGGCACAGAAAGCCGTCAGTCTCCGCTAGCAGTAAACCCAGCCACAGTCAACTTGATGTCCTATTAACTGCAGCGTCAGTTCCAATTATGAAAGAAGTGAGCTTTTCTTGGACGTGCAGCACTGGCTCAAAATAAATGAATAGCCAAATTAATTCATTACTAAGTTAATAACAAGGCATCGGTGTTGGAATGATGTCTCGTGTTAATCTGTGTAATTGCATTCCTTGTTAACAAACACCCGCCCCCTGAATCCAACCCTTCCGTACATTTTTCAGATCATTAGAGTGTCCAGAATGCAGAGAACGCGCTTAAAAAAAGGCCTCACATTCGCCGTTGTTCGCCGTTAAAGGCTTTGCGCATTTCAGCGGTTTTGGAGTCGCTTCCTCTGAAAGCTGTTATGCGCATTTAGATTTGTGCTATTATCTACAGCCTGCTTGCCCTATGGTTAACGGGGAAATGAAACGCAAACAAATCAGAAAAAGCCCTCGGAATCGAGCCCGCCACGATCACTGGATGGTTCGCGGCGGCTTTGGCAAACAGCGCTCGCTGCCTCTTTCTGGGGCGGGAGAATGTAGGAAAAAATGGGCGAGAGAGAGACAGATGCTGTGATTGCTAATTAGCCTTTTCTGTTCAGAGTTTAGCGGGAGGAGGTGAAGATGCATGCAGGCGGCAATCAGAGCTTTTGCTGTGCGCAGAATGCACCCGAGCTACCCAGCTCTTTCTCCTCCTGTGGTGGAATCAGGGACACTGCTGCTGAATGGAGTAGCTAACTGACAGCCTTTCATTTGGGAAACACTCACATTAATGTGTGTGTGTGTGTGTGTGAGTGTGTGTGTGTGAGAGAGAGGGAGAGAGAGAGAGAGAGAAATGGGAGACAGTTCACCTCTAATGTTTCTTCACTTGGATATATAACTATAGCAGTGCTTTACACAATTCTAGGCATGTGCTTGAAAAAGTTCAGTCTTCAAATGTCAAAAATTCAGTGTAATTCAGTCAATTATTTTCAACAAGGCACTCACCCCCCTCAGCCCCTGTCCTCTTTCTCTCTCTCTCTTTCGAAGAAAGTGACTTACTCGCTCGCTCACTAACTCACTCTCGTGTGCATGAACCTTAATAACTGATATATACAGCATTTCTTTCCGGCTGCATAGAACTGTCACAACAGCAGAAATGGGGCCTTCAACTTGAAGCGTCTGTAGAAAGCATGTGGGGGGTAGGGCGTACACGCATCGGGACGTCGTGCTTTCTCGCCATGATGTGTAAATGCACCATGAAAGGGGAGCATTTTACAGATGGTCCAAGCTTCCAACCCTTCTAGACCCGCCTCCTGCAGAATCCTCACTGGATCCCTGGAGCTTCCCACCGACCGAAGCTCGGCTTTGGCATTACGTTGGCATCCATTCAGGATCGCCATTCCTGTGCGGAGACATGGAAAAAGTTAAATTCCCTTTGGATGTCTGTGCTTTTAAAAGCTTTCATAAATTATCTATTTATACAGGTGGCATTTGCTGATATTTGGGGTCGGAGAAATATTTTGCTCAAGCCTTGAAGTTGAGCAAAATAGTTGAGCATTTTCCAAACAAGTTTGGAAAATGGGTTTGTTCCCTCTTCTCTGCATAACCTTCTCATTGGTTCCTAGGCAGGTTTTGACCACTGATTTTCTCATCTTTTTTCAGGTTTAGCCATTTATAATAGCAAACAATCAGCAATAAAAAACTAGGGCAAACAAATGATCCTGTTTGCAGAGTAATCTTTGTGTCCCTCGGGTGGCATGTGAGTGGCGCAATGCACTATGGGATATCTGTGCCCGTTTGACCTGATTTCACTGAAACTTACCCTAGAATGCTACCTAGTCCTCGGATTAGGGGGATTTGCAGTGGAGAGAATTACAGCTCTATAATGGACAGTGTAGTGGCAAGTGAAAGGTTGGGCCAGTCTGTAATTCTGCTAGCTCCGACTCTCAAAAGCAATGAAATTGAGGGGTTCTAAAAATACTACAATGGTCCATTTCAGTGGTGGTGTCCCTAAAATTATTTTGTGAGGTGAGGTGGGGATGGGGTGTTATTCCCATGGAAAATAAGAGCGTGTTTTTGCTGTTGCATAAATCGTTTTGCTTTAAGTTTTTGCCAATAAAGCTATTCTCCGGTGGGAGGGATTTAAGATCTCTTAACCACCACGGCACATTAAGGTTACTGCAGAGTGTTGGGGGGGACATTACATTATTTATTTACTGCTATTAATTATGTAATCTTCCTGAGCAACAAACATAAAAAACATAAAACAATTAAGTGAATTAGAACATGTGAGTGAGTGCCAGTTTGTGTGTATCTGTGTGTGCATGCCTGTGGCCACATATGAGAGATTTGTTTATGTCTATGTGAATATGTGTGTGTGTGTGTGTGTGTGTGTGTGTGTGTGTGTGTGTGTGTGTGTGTCTGGCAGCATGCAGACAATGGAGAATGATGAGATTGAGAGCCGAGGGACCTAAATAAAGAAATGCTATAATTAGGCAAGACAAATGAAGAGCTTTTGTTAAATGCGCCTTCATTGTAGCGTTGAGATCAAAAGGGTGATGGCCCTACACTAATGAATAGGATTCAACCACCAATTTGTCCTTTTTTATTCCAGTCTTATCATTAACATGTTAATTTCGCACCATATGTAATTACTGAAAATTTGTGGGATTTCTTTTTTTTGCATGGAATTATATAATAAATAAACATCTTGATTTGTTGAAATAGATAGTCAAGGTAGTATGGTAGCAGTTAATTATGGCTTGATCTTTGATCTTCTAATTATCTTCATTTACCAAAAGCAAGAATAAATCTATATTATCACCCCTGTACAAACTTCTCTTCCTTTATGGGTTTACTTAATTAAGAGTACCTTCCCAGGAGTATACTTGAGAAGCAAGGGTCTGAAGCTGCAGGCACAGGATGACGACTTTACAGTCTCATCCCCTCTATCTAATCCATAGACCATCAAACCTTCTTCTTTGATCTTGCTAAGCACAACATGTTAGGTCCACTTTTTAAATTAGTCTTCAGGACTTAGACTGGATTAGCAGGATAAGATTGAAGCTCTTCACTTGTTTGTCAGCTTGGGGAGGTTCTGACATGAAGACGCAGCTCTTGGATACCAACAGTACCTAACTAATGCCAGCAACATTGCATTGCGTGTGTGGGGATAGGGAGGTTAATCAGACACTGGCAAAGTAACACTCATATTCTGATATTACAAAAGCCACAAGCTGTAAGTGGTTATTTGCATTAATAGGAGGTAAGAATTCCAACAAAAACCATGAAGAAGTAAACTGTTCCTTGCAAATGTATTTAAAATGAGTAAAATGGTAATCATTTAACCACTTTCGATGGGACTAATCATCATTGGTGACCTTCAGCCGCCGGGTCGTTTGTTGAGTATTTCAGTCATGTTTTCCATTCGGTTGTCTGCTATTATCCGCGGTGATCTTCAAATAAGAACATTTCATTCATTTTGGATAATCGGCAATGGAGTGACTGTGTGAATAAATGGCACATGCGGCTCAATGAACTGGAAGTGAGAAGTAGGAGATGATCCCATTCGGCTGCTCTCCGTCACCGCTATGCAATATAATTACGGCGACCGCAGAGACAATGATCACAAAAGGACCTGGTTTACGATTGACAAGCGCCAACGCGCGCGAACGCAAAGTCTGATGGGAGAGATTGTGAGGAGGAGGAACAGCCTCACCGAAAATCTCTGGCATGACAGAGAGACTTCACTATTACGGAGCTGTAGCCCGGCACTGTTTCAATGTTCTTTTCAAAGGTACTGAGGTATACTCATGCACGTGCATGCACAAAATTGTGCAGTAAGCAGGAATTCCTGCAGTATGCACTGTACAGCTGAAACAACTGGCAGAGTAATAACAGGAAAACAATGCTCTTACCCAGAGTGCCTTGCACAGCTTGCGTTCATTTTACATACAGGCAATTTATACAGCTGGATATTTACTGAAATAATTCAGGTTAAGTATCTTGCTCAAGGGTATACCAGCAGTGCCCCATTTGGGAATCTAACCTAGAAAATGAGAGTTACCTGAATATCATGCCCCACTGCCACGCTACACTCCCATGCTACGCATAACAATAATAGCTTATGGGATGCTATTAAATCCCCATTCTCTGTGTGCACGTCCCGGTACATGTGCCGTTGTGCAGGTGAGCATATCTGATGTTCTTTGCGTGAGTGCAAATTTGATATGCTGTGTGTGTGTGTGTGTGTGTGTTTGTGAGTGTGTTAGAGAGCATTCTCCTGAATTTGCGAAAACGCATTACAATGGACAACAATTGGTGCAGCAGGCCAAATTAATTTGTGAACAGACAGCTTGCACCTCGTACCCAAGAATGGCTTTGATATCAAGAAAAAGCCCAAGGTGCACACACAAAAGGCCCACTAGGGCTTTGTGGGAATGGGAGGTCACGGTGGGAGATTAGCGATGTAGTCGAATAGAGCAGTTTATGAAGTATACAAAGCAATTTCTGTACCCAACATGGCAACAGATGAAAGTGGGGCGGAGTTTATGGCGCGGGGGACGGGCCTACACGTGAGGAAGACAGACCTGCTTCAGAGTAGGGTGGAATAAGACCAGGCTGGAAACATTAAGCCCGGACGGTCGGACATCGCCAGGAGCGTTGCAGGAATACCAAATCACATCTTTGATTTCCTTCCTTTCATTTTTAATTGGTTGGTGTCTGGCCATTACCTGAGAGCTGCATGGACACCAGTGGCAACAAATCGTGGAGGTAATTGGCTGAGCCGTCGGATGGATGTTCTGGAGCAAACAGAGCGGGCATTGCGCTGACATCACTGCCGTTATACTGGCGAAAAGGGGAGGGGGTGGGAAAAAAAAACCCTCAGGGACGGGATGGGAAACCCGCTTTTGAAACAGAGGGAGTCCAGAGGTTAGCGGTTAGCTCGAATTTGTTCGACCGCACACAGAAGGAAAGGGAGGCTGATTAGGTATGCAGACAGCAGGTGACTGTCCACACATCCAATCCACAGGCGTAGGTTTCATTTCAACTTTGGGGACACACACCTATTCTCGCATAGTGAAATACCATACTTGCTCGCTAGTCAAGGTATGCTCGCTATGTGAGAATAGGTCTTGCTCGCTATGACTAGTAGACTAGTCATATGAAAATATTGGGGGTGACATGTCACCTTGTCTCCCCTCCAAACCTACGCGTATGCATCCGTCCCTTAACGAACAACATATTTTAGGCCCCGCCGAGTCATTCGTTGCGTCTCATCCCCCGTTTCCCTCAAATTGTAACAGCCTGGCGCGCTGCCGAAGAGCTGCCACTTTAGCGGCTCCCACAGTGCACCGCTGGTGTGGGAAAAATAGGGCGATAGCTGCAGAAGGGCCTGATTTAACTGAAAAGGAGTCAGGGAAAATTAGCAGGGCTGACTGGGCAGACAAATTGAAGGTTAGAGCGCTAGGACCTGGCCTGGCACTGGTGGTTGCCTATGCAGCAGAGCTGCACAGACCTGATTCTGGCCTCTGTCTCTAGTTTGACTTGTCTTTTGCTATGGAGAACAAAAGCTGGCATAAAGTGGGAACCTTTCATGCCTTTGGGTAAACTATGCCTATTTAATCATGTGCGGCAAGGGGCCACTGTTTCCTGACATTGTTCTGTACTTAGAACCCCTCCTATACTACACAATTGCAGTTGCATCACCCCTGTCTTTGATTGGCTAGAAGTGCAGATGTGTGGAGGGAGCAGTGCAGGAATGGACTTGGCCCTGACTTTGACAGCACCGCTGCTAAGCTCCCGATTGTGTTTGTTAGTTGTGTTGGCTTCAGAGCATACGTCTCACGCCACAGGCTCTGTTTTTTTATTCTCGTTCAGTCCGGGACGTCGCCATGTCTTGCTCGTTTGATTCGGTTCTTTTGTTGTTGTTCAGTTCACCGTGCGTGCGTGTGTGTGTGTGTGTGTGTGTGTGTGTGTGCGTGTCTGTGTGTGCATGTCCATGTGTGTTTGTGTGTCTGTGTGTGTATGTGTTTGTGTATCTGTGTGTGTGTGTGTGTGTGTGTGTGTGTGTGTGTGTGTGTGTGTGTGTGTGTGTGTGTGTGTGTGTGTGTGTGTGTGTGTGTGTGTGTGTGTGTGTTGATTTTGAGGATAGCCAGAGATTTGTCTTGAAGCCGTGATGTGACAGCGCTGTCCCAGATGCCCTGGCGTGATGCCCCCCCCCGCCCCCTCCTGTCTCCGTGCAGCGCGCACTGAGCGCTGGAGATAGTGGGTGGCGGTGTCACGCCTCTGCTCTCCGAGTCAGTCCAGTGACTTTCTGATTTTAACTCTCGACGCTGTCTCCTCCATCTGCCCCGCCCCACCCTGTGATTTTTCAGTCACTCAGATCGGGGGTGTTTAGCTTGATCCCGATGTGCACCAAATGCTTATAGCTGGTCGCTCGCTGGCTGTGTAAACACAGCTCACCGTGCCATGGTTTCGTTCTGGTGAGGATACAATGGCATATTATACAGACATATTTTATTTGTGGCAGTTCGTATTTCACTGATCCCCTGAGTGTTGATTATGCCTCCACTGGCCACATGCGTTTTAGCATAGCGTGTGAGTTGCCAGTGCTAGGCCGCCAACTCGCACGTTTGCCAGCTCCGTCTGATTTATTATTTGAATTACGATCATTCGCTGCCAATGTATTCCCTGGGCGCCTCTCATTGAGAATAAATGAAACCGAAATAAATGGCCACATCTGTCTTTCCTCACAATCGGGTTTTGACAGATTGCCAGATGTGATAATAACCTCTCGGCTCCTTGGACAAAAGGATGGGCCAGAGTGTGGAAGGGTGGGTTTTTAGATACGGACTGTTAAACTTTGCAAAGTGTCTATTTGTAGATGCCTGTCGCATTGAATAATCTCCTAGCAACCTGCTTTATCGCTCTGAACTCCCTCACTCTGAGGCCCCTCCCTCCCCCCGGCCCCTCCCCTCTCGTCCCCCGTGGGAAAGTCTGCTCTGGTTTGGGCCCGCGGCTCAGAACACCAGAACACTCAATAAACACTCAATAAACCACCAGCAGAGAGCATTGAATGATAGGCCAATCCAACTCTCCCTTGTTTTAGGCCAGGACACCATGGCAATATTTATTGATTGGTCAGAAGTGTGAAACACCTGATCCAGTCCTCTCCCCTCCCCACCCCACCCGTCACCGGGGGAAACAAGTTCAGTGAGTGACAGATGAATACGTGCCATTGGAAACACATCAGTACGGCCGCGGGCACATTCAATGCTGTTGGCCAGTGCTGTTGCCACGGAAGCCAGACTCCTTTCCTGGACCCCACAGAGCAGAGGATTATGTTACTGATTATAGTGCAGCATGGTACCCTGCCCCCTATCAGGAGTTAAGCTGAAAGCGAATGTCTGAGAGAGGGAGCGGAGCGCTGCATTTTGCAGATACATCATGCAGGTTTCTAGATGCCCGCGCAAGCTAACATCATCCCCACTGCCCTCAGTCTCAGCTCTGCAGCGGCTCCGATTCAGAGCTGCGCCCCGCTAAGCTCTCACCGAGGCTCGGGGGCCTGCGGCTTGGGCGGGTGAACTGAGAGCGCGTCCAGATGTTCCGACACGTGTTTAAGCATCTATCTCCGTATATGCCCAGTCACTGTGAAAAGTAAACAAACATGAAAAATGGCTGAAAGACATTCAGTTGAAGCAAGCATTTCCGCTTAGCAACTATTCTCATATATTCTATTCGAGATGGATCCACTGGTGCGCGGTTAATGTTTGGTCCGCTTCTTGGAATTATGCAGAAATGCCACATAAGGTCGCCAGTCAGGAAAAACGCATCCCCAAATGCTTTCCATCCTCAGCTGAGGCGAATTTTACTGGAAGCATAGAAGTTGCCATTGTGCGACGGTGCTTTTTAATTGGGAGTCAGGAGGGGGGAGGAGTCAGCGCACTTTGGCCAGCTGCGCCTCTCCTTCCGCTTGCTTGTGGACATGGGGCTGTTTGTGAGCGGGCGATGGGGAATTTGACTTTGAGGCGCACTCAGCCAACCTTAGAGGAAGGATCCCGCCACGTCGGGGCGAAAGCAGGAAGCGGTAGCAGCGAGGCCGACGCAGAGGCAGCGAAGCCAGACACCGGGCTTGGCGGTGAGTCACTTTAATTGGCGCGCACGCAAACGGTGCTGTTGGAAATATCTCCCCCTTCTCTCTCTCACTGTCTCTCTCACTCTCTCGCTCTCTCACTGTCTCTCTCACTCTCTCGCTCTCTCACTGTCTCTCTCACTCTCTTGCTCTCTATGTTTTTTGGGCTGCCCCCCCATTGCTTGATGCAATCTGGAAGAAGTCCCAGATTGGGAACTGAAAAATGCTCATTTAGACTTGATGGATCACGGGAACAGCTTGCCGCATGGTTTTTCTGAAGCAGATGTTCCTAAATCCTCTCATAAAAAAATGGGATTCTGTTGTGCCATGGTGAGCCCTCAAAGTACAATGGGTTGCAGTCTCTCTCAGACTATCTGGGGTAAGTGATCCAGGAATTGTAGCACAAAACTCATTTGACTGTTTTTTTTTACAACTGGGAATTTAATGCAGTGATTACATTATGCTATTAATGCACATTATACTACTGTATACAGTATACAGCGTGGTCCATAAGTATTTGGGAAGTGACACAATTTTAGTTGTTTTGGCTATGTACTCCAGCACATTAGATTTGAAATGAAATAATGAGGTTAAAGTGCAGACTGTCAGCTTTACTTTATTGGTATTTCCATCGTATCGGGTAAACCATGTAGGCATTATAGCCCTTTTTATGCATACTTCCCCATTTTAGGGGACCAAAATAATTGGAAAATTGGCTGCTCAGCTGTTTCTTGTCCAGCTGTGCATCATTGCATCCTTAGTTCATGCACAAGAAAGCTAAAAAAAAAAAGGTCTTGAGTTGATTATTGGTGTAGCATTTGCATTTGAAGTCTGTTGCTGTTGTCTGTCAACAAGAGGACCAAAGAAGTGTCAATGCCAGTAAAACAGGCCATCATGAGGCTGAAAAATCGGAATAAATTAATCAAAGACATAGCCAACACATTGGGTGTGTCAAAATCAACGGTTTGGTACATTGTTAACAAGAAAGAACACACTGGTTAGCTTAGCAATAGCAAACAACCTGGTAGACCACAGAAGACCACTGTAGTGCATGACCGCAGAATACTTGCAATTGTAAAGAGAAATACCTTTCAATTGTTGAACGGATTAGGAACAGTCTCCAGGATGTAGGCATAGATGCGTCAAAGACTAACATAAAGAGAAGACTGCCCCAGTACAACCTCAGAGGGTTCACTACAAGATGCAAACGACTGGGAAGCCCCAAAAACAGAACAGCCAGGTTAGAGTTTGCTAGTTTACTTTTTTTTTAAACTAAACTTAAGAGTTCCAGAATAAAGTCTTATGGACAGTTGAGAAAAAGTATTAACCTGTACCAGAGTGATGGAAAGAGGAAAGTGTTGAGAAAGGAAGGAACTGCTTATGATAAGCCCCCCTCATCTGTGATACATGGTGGAGGTAGTGTTATGGCTTGGGCACGTATGGCTGCCACTGGAACTGGCTCACTTGTCTTCATTGATGATGTGACTGCTGATGGCGGCAGCAAGATGCATTCCGAAGTGTACCGAAACACCTTATCTGATCAGATCCAACTAAATGCCTCAATACTCACTTTGCAGCAGGGTAATGACCCCAAACATACTTCTAAAGCGACCAGGGAGTTTTTCAGGGCCAAAAAGCGGAATGTTCTTGACTGGCTAACTGGTTTTCCCCAGTCATCCATTGTAGCTGCTCCTGTTGAAGTATCTGCTCATTTATCAAAGTATCTCTGATTAAAGTGGACAGTCTGCAGTTCTATCTGCCTACAGTGCAGTGAACAGTGAATACTAGACACAGAAAATAGCTTATTTGAGTCTGACTGTCATACAATTGAACTGCACAGGTGTGCCTGAAGGCTTGGGAAAGCAAAAGCAGAGCAGCTCGGCTGGAAGTGGGTCCACTTGCACTTCGTACTTAAAGGATGGCGTGTCAGGAAACAGTGCAGCGACACCAGGGAAGGGCGCATTGGGGAGCTCACCCTTGGTCGGAAACTCAATTGTGTGTTTCGGAATACAGTAAGGAAATCGATAGTGTGCAGCGCAGTGACATTGCAGACCCGCATGGGGTCATCTCAACCAGAAATATTCTGATAAGCTGAAAATACAGTCCACTGGTAGACCAGCTTCACACTTCCCCCATCTCTCCCCCCTGGAGAGAGCACAGGAGGGTGCCACACATAAATCCAGGAGGTGGACCTTACTGGGGTCACCAAGGTCAGTGACCGTTGCTGTACTGTCCTCGGTTTTTTACCCAGAATGAAACGAGGCTCTGTGAGCTACATGCCATTTTTGATTTTATTTATTTATTTTAGGTCTCTGAGGAAGGAAATCCCGTTTTTCCCAGAGAGTTTTACTGTGATTTCTGGTATAGTATTTCTGCATGGATAATGGAGTGGTGCAGTGTGGGAGGCCCTGGGGATTGAAAACTACTTTACTTCATAGGACCTCACTTCTTACCACCGCTCTGTCAAGATCAAATGATTTTATGCTTCTTTCCTGAGGTTAGAAATAGGTCCCGTAGGATTCTCCACAGTAAATACAGAGCCCGTATGGATTGGACACATTGGCTGAGGGACATGTTTTAGCAATAGGTAGACTTATAGCTGGTGTTATTCTGGGATGTTTTGCTCTGCATTTAGCTTTTTATATTTAACGTGTAAACAGAAGCGTGAAATGAATGCAAGATAAAATTTCGACCACCCTCCGCTTATGCAGGGAGTGAAGTAGAGGCTTTGAGAAAAATGTGTGTCCGTGTCCTAATGAAAGGCTTTGGAAAGACGGTGCTATGGACACCACCGCGTCTAATCGCAGAGCATATTTCTTTTGAGGACGGGTTCTTTGGCCAAGCCGGAGATTAAAAAGACACAAACGCGGGCTATATTTGCTGCCTATAGCTTGAATTTGAAGAATGGTCAAATAAATATAAAATATACTATTTATAGTCAATTTATGAAATAAATTATTTTCAAAACTGCTTCCTTAATGTACCATTAGTCTGTGTTTGTAATGACCTTCCAGAGACCTGTACATTACTGTAAGTTAAATCGTGACAAAGCTAAGAAGGGGTCCTTGCTGATGGGGTAGGGTTGGGAGAGGCGATTTAATAAACCTCATTAATTCAACCTCGCACAGGTGCTTTGCCCTTGCCGTTCGGCCTTGTTCACCTGAAGGGAAGAGAGATAATGGAGTTTTGTGTTTGACGTGTATTACATGTTGCTTGCCCTATGACAATTTAATGCTCCGCATCAGCTATCAAAGGCCATCCCACTCAGTATATGGCTGTGATTTAAGGGAAATTTCCTCACTCTCCCCATGTCATAAAAGCCCCTTTCCTTATTGAAGAGGACAGTATTTAAAATAACATCAATTACACAAAGGTCAGCAAGCATTGGCAGTGATCCAGGCTTATCTCTTATGTATATCGTGGGGTAAATCACTGGCCTGAGTGACACTGTCCACACCATATGTGCATAAACAATGATGTCAATGGCAATACAGATCGTTAATTTCAATTGGCTCTCATTAGGAAGATCTATTGGACGGGGGGAGGTTATTAGGTCTCACAGAAGCCGAGGGGTTCAAGTGTAAAATCCAATTAAAGTTTATAAATAGGGCATTAATTAAGGTTTTACTTTTTTCGGACCTGAACTGGATTGAGTGTGGTGTGCCTTTATGCTTACTCAAGTGAAAATTAATGGTCAGAGAAGGAGTTTATAACAAGTCGTAATTAGACGGACATACAATAACTCAGGCTAACTGTGCAAATGGACAGAGTGCTGTCAATGGATGGGGAAGCCATTAAAACACCAGCTAATAGAGGAAAGATGTGTTTTTTTGTTCCATTGAAATATATGTTCATTAGAAGAATGGAAACTTTAATTAAATTAGTGCGACTGTATGAGTATCTGAGTCTCCGGGATTAAGGGACGGACCCAAAATGACTTCACCCTCGAAAAGAACTGGGAGGTAATTACATAAAAATTGGCTTTAGAGCTGACTAAACCAGCTAATCCAACTTTAAACAGAGAAAAACACTTCATGTGGAAGAGGACAGAGAGTGCAAACTGTCCTCAGCGAGGGTCTGCCCTTCAGTGTTTGCCGATCGGACTGTGACTTGTGAAGGCCTTTACACAAAGCTCTTTCCAGTCTGTGATCAAATCTTTTCTGTGAGGGGATTTTTGAAAGGCATGTTCACATCAGAGCTCAGCTGAAAGGCCCCTGTTTCTCATGGATTTCTTGTAATAAAGGGGTTTCTTAAGTGTTCTTTGACTGTACACTTGCATCTGCTTGCATTGGCTTAAATATTTTGTTTGTCAGCACAGTCAAAAGGAGGAGGCAATGGAAAGAGATTTTGTTTGCGTCGCGGCGAACTGAGATACCTTTAGGGGCTGTCTGAGCCAATGAGAGAGTCGAACAAAGAGTCAGGTTAAACAGAGGTGGACGGTACAGCAGCCTGTATGCAATGCCTCTTGGGTTGCGTGTAGGCGCTACTCTGAGGTAGACTGACCGACCCAAGGCTTATTGACAAGTCTGCTTCTGAAGAGAACCCCCGCCCTCCAGCACCCCCCACCAGCACACACAAAACACCTCAGGATGATTGACAGGCCTGTTGGCGAAGAGCATACTATTTGTTCTCTGCACACCTCAAAATGATTATAAGGCCTCTCTTTGATGGACACAATACTCTTCCCCCACCCACCTCACAGCTCAGTTACGGGCTAGCCGATGCAGCGTACATCATTCTCCTCACTCCCACCCCAGGATGATTGACAGGCCTGAGGGTGAAGATCATGTAACTCCACCTGCTCTCTCTCTTTGCCAGTAATGAGGCCAGGCCCCTTTGTTTCCTGTTCTACCGACCAAGGACAGTGCGGGGGTGGGGGGGGGCATCCTCGTTCTCTGACACTTTCTTTTTCATTATTCTTCATTTTGTGGAAACAAGACGTTGATGTACAGGGACGTTTTCATTAGTCAGGTGTTTTTGGAACAGCAGCGATCCAGCACGAGCACAATTTGAACAAAGGTGCTTGCTTTTTACCTCACCTCAGTTTCAGCGGGAAATGTTCAGAACTAGTTTACTTTATGACTTCATGAGCACAGAATCTGCAGTACACGGCATAGAAATTTGGTCTCACTGCATCAGCTCTTTTTTTTTTTTTTTTTAGGAAACGCGATTAATGTAATATTTATTGTGGGCCGTTCTACTTCCAGCCCTCGTGTCTAATATGCGTTGGTATCATCTTTTACCCTTCATTAAATGTTTTGCACTTGGCAGGGGCTTTCTATAGTAGTAATCACATTAGTGATGCCAGAAGTGCTTACATAAAAGGGCCCAGCGAGAGAGATCTTCCGGAAAAAAAATGAGAAGGGAAGCCCTTTTGAGCTTTTCAATTTAAGTCTAATGCTTCTTATAAGCTCCTCTTTAGGGTCATGTGTGAGTCTTTATCTCTGGATATGTATTCAGGAAAGTGGCTCACTCAAATTAATAGATTTGTGGAGTATTTTTAGTGTAGGAAAATATTACGCAAGAGAGCAGTACAGAGATGCAGACTCGTGCCCTGCATTTATTCTGTCAGTGTGTCCGTGATGGAAGGTGTGAGACAAACTAACAACTGGACTTGACATGTGAACTCAACCATACTGCAGGCAACCATACTGCAGGCAACCATACTGCAGGCAATCTGTCTGGTGGGGCAGGTGGCAGGGGTTTGATACCCTTGAAAAGGAGGGAAAATGATCCTATTATATTTCTTGGCTTTGTCCCTAATCCTTACCTAGGGTACTGATAGAGTGCCAATTAGACTATCAAAATGAGTCAACCATCATGTACACATCTTACATGCATATGATTATTTCTAGCTAAAGCACCAGGCAGGCACCCTATGGTTTAGAATTGAAGCCTAACCATGCTAGTGCTGTTGGGGCCAGAGGTCACAGGTGATTGCAGTGTGGCCCTGGGAAGGGGGGCTTTAGCTAACGGAGCTTTTTCAACCTCCTAACGGTGGAAAAAGAGTTAGTAGCCTTCAGTTAGTCCTGATTCTGCTTGCAGTCTGCTAGCACCAGTTGTGCACGAAGACAGTTGAAAGTTTTGCTTCCGTTCTGTTGATGCCAAAGTATTCAAATTTTGATGCATCAATGGACATTCAAAAACACCAGAAACTCTTGTTGCTAACCGGAACCCCTTCTAGCTGAGAAAAGAAAGGATACAAAAAATGGAGAAGCTGGTTAATTAATCTGTGATAATATCTTTTGGTTCTTAGCTCTTAGATCAGTGGTGGGAATTTCCAGTCCTGGAGGGCCAGTCCACAGTATATGCAGGTTGCTGCTTCCACCACTTGGGCTAAATGAGCTAATTGGCTGTATACACCAACCCTGGTTCACTCGTAGATTAGATCACAGTAAAGCGTTTCATATAGGGACACAAGAACAGCCTTCGGCTGTCATTCATGCACTTGTCAGAAAAATGTAGCTCGGATGTCAGATGGCGTAAACGTTAGGGCTGATTAAGTAATTAAGGCCAGAAGTTGGCATTAAAACTAGAAACAGATATGGCCCTCGTTAGCCACCTTGCGTGCCATGTTCAAGTATGTCTATATCAAACAGTATAGACAGTTGTTACTTTTTATTGAGTAATTTGGCATTCACAGGGGGCTGGAACAAGTATACAAGTAATATAATAGCAAATTAAGTTTAATTCAGACAGCTGCACTGAATTTGTTCAAGGGATGGATTTGAACAAAAATATCAAAAATATCTGAGCTGCAACAAAATTTGCATTCCCAATCGGTCCCAAGTATCAGGCTTTCCCAAACATGGATAGCACACATGCACATTACACACACACAGTACACATGCACCACACGCAAATAATTAAAAATTCTCCCGCCACCTTCTCTTGCACATGCTGTTCATAGTGAAGAAATGGAAGGATATTTCTATGAAAAGATTCCGATTCCCAAAAAGATTCCTCTTTTTAAAAGAAAACAATTTCTAAAAGACACCCAGTGTGGAAGGATAAAAAAAAATTTTAAAACACCCCGCTGTCGCAGTTTTGAATGCCGAGTAAGCCGTTGACACCTGTCTCTTCTTCTTTATTTCCTACCGCCTGAAGAGCATCGCGACACAGTCACACTTGAGGGAAATCGAAATAGATGCGAGAACTTTACTTGGCCTCTGTTTTGCTCTTTGCCACTGCTGTGAGCAAGCTTCACCTGGGCACAGGAGGAGCGTTGAATGCCGTCGGCCCCCCCCAAGCCCCCACCCGTTCTGCTCTGGGGGCCACGGGGCCCCCGACGGGGCCTCAGATAGGCGTGTGTGTGGAGGAGATTATCAGAGCCTTCCCTCGTGGGTTTTCCTCCCATCTGATAGTGAGGGGCTTGGATCCCTGCCACAGAGGCTTAGAAACGGCCTTATCTGTGGTGTCGTCTGCGAAGCTGCCATTCAAATGATTAAGAACAGAGACGCTGAAGCACCGGCGCAATGTCCCCGCAAATACCCTGTGCCGCTCTTTGGCAGTGCCCTCAATATGAAGGTGAGTGTGCATTGTCCTCTGTTTCTTATGCGGGTTCCAGAGTGCAGGTTCTGTCTCCTGCCTTTTTCACGGCCAATGAGGTTTCCTCAGGTTCAGGCATTGTTATTTCTTGTTTCTCTCAGTTCTATTTTATATTCATTTTGCAGTAGTTTTATTACTAATTCAAACGTTGATCTGAATTTGGAATGCAACCAATATCCCTGGGGTTTATTAAAGTGCTCAGTGTTCAATGAGGATATGAGATATAGTATCTGAAAGGGAGATTGATTTGTTTCTTCCTCGCCCATAGAATAATGGAGATGCGTGTGCATAGAAGTATGGGGTTCACTCGGTCAATCTGCATATGTGCCCGTGTATGCATATGTGTTTGTGCCCATGCATATTTTGGGCAAGTGTGTGTGTGTGTGTGTGTGTGTGTGTGTGTGTGTGTGTGCCCACCAGATGTGGATCAAATACATATTTCACGTAATTTCAACATTTTCAGCATTTGTTGAACATTATTGAAAAGTACGTATTGTGTAAATAAAGAAATGTATTTGGGTTTGAAAACCAGTATTTTCAATTGAAAATTAGAATGTTTTGGAAAAGGATTTAATGTTATCGGTGACCTCATTTGGAATAAACACCAATAGGCTTAAACAATTCATAGGCTTAATTTCACTCTGGTGTATCGTACATTAGTATAAAATATCTGCTATAAGAATAATATTACAGTGCCCTCCCCTTGTAAATGTATTCCTCCCCTTGTAAATGTGAGGAAGAAAGTCTGTATGAAATAAACAATACAGATAATGAGAAATATTACTTTATATAGATACAATTGCTCAGAGAAAAAAAATATTTAGTTTAATGCATAATTATTTCCCCAAAAGGATTATGTCACGATTATTCACACCCCCGTTTTCAGTATATTTTTCACCTGCCCTCCACATGCATTACTGAGCCATCTCCTGCAGTGTTTTTTTATGAGATTGGTGAAGATATTGAGTGGGATCATATTCACCATTCCTTTAAATCTTTCACGATCCTTCAGTCGGTGCTTGTGGGCCTCCCTCTTCAATTCAAACCATAAAAAAAACTATTCAGGTTCTGGAGAGAGAGAGATGGCCATTGCTAAACATTTATTTTGTGGCCAGTTAACCCTTTCTTGGTTGATTTTTAGGTTTGCTTGAGATCATTGCCTTGCTGAAAGATCAATTTGCAGCCAAGTTTGGGCATTCTGGCTGGGGAATACCAGGTGTTTGGCCATAATCTCTTGGTATTTACTGGAGTTTATGATTCTGTTGACTTTAGCAAAAGCCTTCACCGCTGGTGTGTGTAGTCACAAAGCATCGTGACCACATTGGAACAGAGAATTGCATTTTCAGATAGAAATACTTAAATGCTCATGTATCTGACACCCACACACTCACCTCAGTGATGACCTTTTCTCACCGATTCCTGCAGTGCAGTATCTGACCGGGATCCTCCTCTCTCTACCCTCCCCCTTTCTCTCTCTCTCTCTCTCTCTCTCTCAGCCGCGTCCAGTTTCAGTTTCTGTCGGGCCGCCCTGGAGCACACGCTCTCTGCTGAAGAGGTCAGCTATGAGCTGCCGCGGACGGGCGGGAGCCTGACCTGGCATGACGGACGGGGGCAGCAGACGGCCGGCGGACGGACTGTGAAGCTGCTTCAGCAGCCCGGGACGGAGGCCCTGCAGGTGTGCACTTAACCGCTTCTTTCCACCCCTCTCCCATCTCTGCCCCACCTCTGTCATCTGCCTCTTCCTGCTCCTCTTCCTGCTCCTCTTCCCTGTTTAGCTCTTCTCCTCTTTTGGGAGCAAGCTTAACCTGGAGGCTTCACAGCAGGAATATCACATGTGGTTAGGTTTTCCTCCCATCTGAAATCATATGAGCCCACCTGTCATTTGCCTCCCTCTCTCCCGCCTCCTCCTCTGAATTAACATTTGCTGGCTGCTATGCAGTGACATAAAATGGCTTTTCCAATATGGTGGGATGGAGACATAAAGAACAGTAACGTGCTCTTCAAGAGCTAAATTTGCTGCAAGGACACAGAGTGGCACTTGAATCTGTTTAATGTCCCTGTGTGGCTGAACAATATATAGTTGCTCTCACTGGTTGTATAATTTTTTATATCTGTGGTCTATGGGCACATTGATCTTCCCAAGTCGTAGTTGCTAAACTGGATTGTGGTGGCGACTTAGGAGCGGCAGTGTAGTATAATGGTTAAGGAACTGGCCTTGTAACCGAAAGGTTGCAGGTTCGATTCCCAGGTAGGACACTGCCGTTGTACCCTTGAGCAAGGTACTTAACCTGAATTGCTTCAGTATATATCCAGCTGTATAAATGGATAATATGTAAAACATGATTAAAAAAAAGTTGTGTAAGTCACTCTGGATAAGAGCGTCTGCTAAATGCCTATAATGTAATGTAATGTAATGTAATGACTTACTCAGTGCTCACTGGGTGTTACTAGAGTTTCAAACTTGTGAGCATATGGTGATGCCGAAGGCCTGCTACTGAAGGGCACATACTGTGAGTTAAATGCTCTTGCTAGAGAGGGAATTGCAGAGACTTCTGCAAAGTTTAGAAGGTTGTGGTGTCATGATCTAGATGGGATAGGATCAAGTCTTTGTCTCTTTACTTGTCCGCTTTTCTGTACTTCAGTTTGCTCTTTAATAATTTATGTGGTAGGCTTCTGAGTTTTCTCTATAAAGGTTCTATATGTGTCTAGTGTCTCCACACCTCTGCCCAAATGAATTTATAGTGAATGTTGCCAGGGGTTTTTTCATGTCCCATTTATTTGAGCAGCAGTGTGGAGATCCAGTGCACTGGCTGAGGAGAAACCAATACTGTAAACCTCTGAAGTTTCTCATACGTATCATCGAAAGTCCAAGCTCCCCAGTTCAGGCAACTAAACACACACTTATTCACTGACATCATTCTTTGAACCCCTGGTATGTTACGGCTGTATACTTATTATTTGAATGGTGGTGCGGCTAAGTGCACAATAACATAAATCTGTTTAGTGCGGCGACCTAAATATTTGAATGCAATGCACAGCCAAGACATTGCCCTCCACCTTTAAATAATGCATCAGAACTCCAGTGGCTTGGGGCAGTGTGCAAGAAGGAAGACATGCATTTTTGGCATGGTGACTTTTGCATTATTTCTTCTGCATGTATTCTCATTTTAAAAATAAACCTTAAAAAAATGTCTCTGAAACTCTTTTTTTCCAGATCAGTCTAGGGGATGTGTCTTTGTCATGAATTATTGAGCAGCCCAGTGGATGTGTATATTTTTTAATCCCTCTTGAAAATTGTTTTTTCAGAGACTTTTCAGAAATAGGAACAAATGCTCTCTAGAGTGTTTAGGCTCGATTAAATACCTTCCAGATTATCACTTTGTTCCCAGAGACCGGGAAACAAGCCATGCTACCGCAAAGCTCTATCTCACTCAGAAGAACCCAACACTCTTGCAGTGTCTTTAAACAGAATAAATTGTCTTTTTTTCTAAAATTGCTATACACGCTCGGTGTGAGGAGTGGTGTGTATTATTCATCAGTTTAAACTTTTATAAAATGTATTGCTCTCTTCTTCCACAGATGACTGGCAGCTCATTCAAAACTGCATTTTTTACATTGAAATATAAATGTGCTCTTATTGTGCTTTTGCAGGCATGGAGCCTAAATTATGTTCATATAACGCATTCATGTTAATAAATGGTGAGAACGTAATTAGCACAGAATAATTAATCACAGAAATATGTGATGCCTGCAGTTTTTGTTTTTTTTTGGTTATGGGAAATTATTTTTATTCAATCCGCTTCTCAAATAAAATTGCTTTGTTTCTCTTCCTCATAGTTATTACTTACTTGCTTTATAGCCTTTTGAGTGAGTTCTTTTTCTTCAGAGTATCTGTTTATTATGAAGCACTAATTTGTTTTCCAAGCAGTGCTAAGCAACCCCATAGACATAGACTACAGCTATAATAAAGCAAATTTCCTCTATGATTTTGTTTTTCTTTCAGCAGAAACCAATTGTGTCGCAATGCACTTTGCCTGTAAATTAGGCCCAGATGATTGCCCTCACAAGTTTTTCTCTGTCTCTGTACATCAAGTCGTGAGTGGCTCACGGCTTCCGCAGCGGTGGGCTAGGTCCTGACATCACTCCAGCTGTTGCGTAATCACGCTGAAAGCTTCTAATCAAATGATTGAGCAGAGGAGCCCCAAGGTGGAACGGTCTGTCTCTTTTGAAACGCCTTGCCTGCCATCCCAGGATCCCCTTCTGCATAACCAGAGCTTAAAGTGATGGCTCTTTGAGCCCAGCTGTTGTGTACCATAATGTGGCCCTGTAATTATGCCCACTACATATGGCCGTGCTACTAACAATACGTACAATGTGTAATAATAACATTTAGATTCTGATTCAGAAAAGAACGCATCAGCAATCCTTTGACTTTCATTAAGGACAGGAGGTAAAGATATTGGTCAGCATCAGATAATATCTTCGAGTCATGCTTATACTGCTATGCATAAAGCCTTCATAAGTACTGCGTATGACTTCATATTGGTATGCCTAATCATTGATGGCTGTTTTATTCAAAAGACAAACTTCCATAGAAGATGCTGTGTTGTTTGAGGCATTGCATGCTCTTTGATATTGTACACGAAAGGTAGTTGGTAGCTTGGAATGTGTTATGCGGTCATGCAGTGGTTATGTCATATTATGCAGAATCTATTATTTCATAATGTCTACACTAGAAAGGTGTGAGGTGGCTTCGTTGTAGGTCAGTGGGTGCACAGAATACTAGCTGGACCAGGAAATGGATGACCACTGTCAGTGGTACTGCTTCATATGCTTATTATATACAAAAATAACATTTGTGTTGCAGTATAAAACACTGGATTTGGAAATCTTAAAACTTAAAAAGAGTGAATCGTATCTAAGGGACAACAGCCAGCACAAAATATTATCTTTACATTTCAGTATGGTTGTGGTGAACAACAACACTATAGCAAAGCTTTTTATCCCTAAAACCACAACTTCCCAGCTTTCAAAACTTTTAAATTTGTGCAACTTTATGAAAACACCCTGCAGAAGAAAATACTGGTGTCATATGGTTCCACTATTGCCGAACCACATCTCTCTAGTACATGAATGATGTGGTTTGGAGATGGTTATAAAATAATGTACAAAAAACATTATTCACCACAATGTTATACAATCTTACTTTAACATTGTAAATAGTTGTAGCTGAAATTTGTGTTTGCTGGGACAACACTACATCTGGTAGAGTTGTTTTGCAGTTTACAGCATCTTACCTAAAGAGGTCCTTTTCTCTTGGTTTTGATTAGTCAAAGCACCTACAAGCTTGTACGGAAATAGGCACAGTGGTCCCATTATATAACTTCAGCTTTCCGTAGTAAATGCATGAAAAGCATAGAAAAGCTATTTGGCAGTCTGCTCCCAACGCAAGCAAGCAAGCTTAATTGGAGAAGTAATTGATTTTTTAATCTGGCAAGTGGTGCATTGCTCAATTTACAATTTATAATTTAGTTAGACGCTTTTAGCCAGAGTAACTTTAAAAAGCGCATTTGACATGGTAAGCAAATACCATATAAGGTAGAGATGTGTACAGTTACAATCATATAAGTGCCAACGTCAAGGCGCTTGCCTGAAGCCCTGGAAGATAAAGTGAGAGAAGGGTTAGTTGATGAGCTCTACTCAGACAATATACAGTCCGCCACTGTACAGTTGCTGTTGAACTGTATGGTTGCAGTGACCACTTTCATTAAAGAAACAGGACAGTGGAAGATTATTTTCAGGTGCCTGGCTGAGTGAGTAGCTTTAAAATACTTGGGTTTCAACAGTATTGTCACATAGATTCACAGTGTCTTCACCTACATGTTTAGTTCCATTTCTTTTAAAACATACTGGAATGTGCAACAGTTTTCTGGTGCCGACATGAACAGGTGCAAATTAAAAAACCTTTCACCTCTGGGTTGCTTTCACTGAAGTTAAAATAGCAGCCATAGCTGATATTTCAGTGTTTCACTGAAACCTTTGTTGAACATGGCTGATTATTGTTTAGAGTAGAGACAAAATACCAAATGATGCATGTCTACACGCATACATGCGAGAGTTTCCCATTTGAGGAGTGGATTGTATTAATGATGAAAAAACACACGTGTAAGTGGAACTGCCTTAGAGCGGCACCAGTACTTCACATTCATCAGGCGGCGCTCATTACTGCAAATCCTCATTTGAATTTCTAAGGTGGCGCACTGCAAAGATTGGCCTTTGATTTGTTTAGTTTCCTCATTACTTGGGCAGGTTGCTGACCCCTGCCACAGGAAAAAACAATCTCGAAAACATGGCAATTAGGAAGCCCTTGGACCTGTCCACCTCATTTTAATTAAGCCACTCGTCTCTTTAAGCTGCTCAGACAGGCAAAAAGAGAAAACCCTAACCTCCTCGGGGAACGCAACGGTTTCTGTGAATAATGGACGTCGAGCGTTTGCCCATATTTAACCAAGGTCTGGACTGAGAGAAGAAACCATACATAGCCTCATGCCCTACATGGGGAATGGTTCTTTAATTTTGAAGGTCCATGGACTTTCACAGGAAGTGTAAGCATCTCAGAATGCACTAATGGTTTACCAGTCTAAAACTGAGCGCTTTGGAGAATTACTCCTGGCTAGACATCAGATAAGACATAAACATGATAAATATTTAAATAGAAGGGTAGAAGGTAGCCATTAGCTTTTGTTTGGTGCCAGTTTGTTGGATTCTCTGAGGTCAGGCCCAGACCATAATGGAAGTGAGCAGGGATATGAAAGTGCAGGGGCCTAGAAAAAAGAAAAAAAAAGGTGTCCCTAGCCCGGTGACATTGCTGCGGGCGAGTGACTGACATACAGCTCTGCTTAGCTTTCCCAAACTAATTGGCTGCATCTTTGATCAGCGATTGGGGGAGGGAGGTGTGGAACGGGAGAGTGAGCACATCATCCAAGGTGCTTGTGAGGGGCCTTGAGGAATTTTAAGAAGCCTCCAGACTCCCTGACTGCCGCGCTAATCCTAATTCAGCTCCTCGGGGGAACAGAGGCAACACAGAGACAAACAACGCTGCTTCCGCGCTCAAGGTCGACCGCCATTCAGGCTGAGAAGCGGAGGGAGTTTTGGGAAGGACAGACAGGGAGAGACAGCTGGGGAAGTGGGGGGGGGTGTAGTAGAGTGAGAGGGGAAGCAGGAACGGGAAGAATTAAAGGTAGAGAGGGAGAAGATAAAAGGGAGAGCGAGTCGGAACGAGAGGGAAATGTGGTGGTACGAAAGCAGCAGATAAGAGGGGAGAAAGGGATGAATTCACCACGATTGAAAGAGAGGGGGGACTGAGGGATGTGGGAGAAGGAGGGGAAGGAGCAGAGAGGGGAGAAAGAGAGGACGGAGGGGCAGAGCGGATGAATGCTCGGAGCCTCATTTCGCATTCTGGTTTCGCAGGAGCTTGCAAAGCACGCAGTGAGAAGGGCCAGGACCCGAGCCACAGATCTGGTTAAGTGCACAGTGTTAAATAATGGTTACAGGCACAGTGCTGTGGTTGGCCAGAACTCAAGGCCTGCTGGACGAGAACTCCTCCATCATGGGAACCAGTGAAGCTCGCCATCATGTTGCTCACTGTATTTGTCTACAAAAAAAGACACTGCTCATAAAATATTGAGTAAAAGTGACAGATTTAGATTCATGTATTAGTCTTTTGTTGGTGCTTACACAACTCCATAAGCTTCCCTTTATTTACCATGAATGCCAAAATCAAATTAATTTCTCATACCACTTATGAATAAATGTTTGCCAACAGTGCGATTGGGAAGCGCCTGTCCCCCTAGATTACATTAGCATATCAGTTAGTGTGAAGGGTATTAAGGAGCGTGATGGGACCGCGCGTTTTGCCTGGTAAACTGTGACTGGGGCCGCACTCTCCCTGCACACACTCCTGCTGTATTATAAATGAGTCCTCGTCCCTGGATGGACAGAAGTAGGTCTCTGGGGTTGGGGGTGTGTGGGAGGTGATGGCGGATTGCGGTAGAGCTGTCTCAGCGGCCGTCGCCTCTGATGGATGGGAGGGGGAGGCGAGGGGGGGCCGATGGGGGAGATACACTCGGGTTTCATTTCCCTCTCATCTAGTTCCCGAGATGAGAGCCATTAGTCATGGGGAGATTTGAACTGAAGTCATATTACAGATACCCGTGTTCCTCAGGAGACTCCAGTCCCCCTCAGTCCCTTTGCCTTGGCCCCCGGCTTCTTTCTTTACCTGCCCCTTTCTCCTTCTGAGCGTCACTCTCACACTTTCCCTCCTTTTCACTTTGTCCGTTCCTCCGTCTTTGTCTCTCGTCCTCTTTCCGCCTGTCTGCGGGTACCTTTGTCTCTTTCTCTTTCCCCTTCCCTTGCTTTTTCAGGCCGAAAAACACTCATTCTGACCTTCCTCCGTTTCCATTAGCCAACTGAAGTCCTCCTGCTCAGTTCATCCCTGCTGAGGAACTGTGGTGGTGATGAAAAGGCGTCCCTGTGTGCGTTTTCTCTGTGGGTCAAGCTTATTCTGGGATTAATGCGACTGAAATCCGGTCTGAAGACAAAGTAAGAACAGAATGACCTTAAACAGCTCATGGCATATTAACAGAATGCCGCGGACAGGAAGCACACAGTCTCACATTCTAAAGCCCTCTGACTGACCTCCCCCTCAATGGACCCCCATTCAGATTCATTACCAATCACTGAAGCCCAGGGGCTGAGGCACAACTCTCCCATGTAAAGTTACACACTTGAATCACGTGCAAGTCTGTGTAAAACATCCGCGAATCATTTATTACATATGCGTGCTTTAAACCAAGACAGACAAAGCATGTCTGTGGACGCTGTGTGACCTCCTTGCCATCCGTGGTGAAGGCTGACGGACCACGGGCTTTTCCAAGCCCCTCGCAGTTGTTTTTCCCATTTCCGTCTTATTCGTGTCCTGGGAAAATAGCTAGCTGTTGGAGTGTTTGTTAGATATGTTTTCTTATTAATGGTTCTTATTATCAATGCTGAAAATATGTGTGCATGCAATTAGGGGAGAGGCCTGCGCTCTGAGCCGTGCAAAGAAAGTTGTTTTCAGTTATGGGTTACAAACCAGAACACACCGGGAGCTGGGACTGCGTTTTCTGCTGTCCAGCAAGCTGGTTTTTGTGAGACTCCGACTTTGATACTGAGTTTGCATTTACCACGTCTCTGTGCTTTGTACATATTTTACTGAATGTAGGACATGGACAAAAGAGGCAGGCGGGTTTTAGGGGGCAGACATCCTATTGCAATCAGAGCGTGATGTCCAAAGCCATTGAATCACTGGGAGGCAGCAACTGGAAAGGTGGTTGGTTTTTGCTTGCCAGCCTTTGCATAACCCTTATCAAATTTTGTTAGTTGAGGCTTATCACATGATGCACTCTTGCGAGGGGCCATAGTGGATGTGCTTTGAAAAAAATAACATATATTCAGAGTTTACAGTTGCATAACTTCACAAGCCCCCTCCTTAAAATCATACCCCACAGTCACGGTGTCTTAGCAATGCGCAATACTAGCCGTGGAAAGTGGGTGACCTCCTGTAGCTTTTCTGCTTTTGATTAACTTAAAATCAAATTCCTGTCTCTGCATTAACTTCTGATGAGATCTAGAGTAGACCTTGTGCTAACAGGAGTCCCCCTCCACCCCCGGCCATCTGACCCTTGTTCTGCTGATGCTAATTGGTTGTCGAGAGCCTGTCCAACCCATTCCCTCAGCTGCTCCCGGTGAACTGCCCTTGTCCTTCAGTGACTGTTCCTCTTTTGTTCCGAGGTGGATTTATGTGGGATTCCTGCTCTAGCTACAGTATCTCTGTGAGATAGTAGCCATAGTCCTGTCAGAGATGGGAAAACAAGACTACCTGAAGGGTGAATGACAAAACACAGTCATCACCCCTACGCACACACAGACACACACACACACTAAACACACTCACCACCCCTACACATACGCACTAAACACACTCACTACCCCTACGCACACGCACACACACACACACACACACACTAAGCACACTGACCACCCCTACACACACACATGCACTAAACACACTCACCACCCTTACACACACACATGCACTAAACACACTCACCACCCTTACACACACACATGCACTAAACACACTTACCACCCCTACGCATACACACACACACACACTAAACACACTCACCGCCCCTACACAGACACACTAAACACACTCACCATCCTTACACACACGCGCAGGCAAGCACACACACACACACACACACAGACACACACACACACTATGGCAGCACATGGAACAAACCTTACCCCACCGCATCTCTCTTGTGTCCCGGTGATAGTGTTAGCATAGTGGATACAAGGCGCTGTAAAGGGGGAGTGCGCCTCTCTCGGCGGATTATAAATGAGTGGAACTTCTTTACGCATCAACATTCTGGGAGCGGACCCCATATGCCTTGTGTGTGCTGAGCAGCGCTCGCATGTTTTGGGGGGGCAGATGTCACCCGGGGTCCCTGGGGGTATCTTCTGGAGAGGGGCAGAAGCGGTCATATTCCACTCCAGCGATCACGGCGGGGGAGGGACAAAAAGGGTTTAAAAGGAAGAGTCGCAGCGAACGCGGAGCAGTTTCAAGCATTACACCTCATTCATATTCAGGCCTTTGGTGTATAATGGATGAGCCATTGCTACATACCCAGTGTATAGGTGACATTTAAAAAAAAAAACTATCTTTTTGTCAGATCTTTGCTTTGCTAGCAGAATAATGATGGTCTCAATTTTTTGCTGCTGAAATCTCTTTTGCATCAGAAGTTGCCTTCTTGTGGAAAAAGGGTTTGCGGTCCCATATGAAGTCGCTGGCGATCATTATCTGCTAGCTACCGTAGTGCCAAGGCCTGAAGTAGTAATCTCAATAAAAAGAGGCGGTGAAATGGCTTGCTGCTTGCTGCGAGAGTGTCGGGACAGCAGTGTGAGCCAGCGATCAGGGCGCCGGTTCGACTCCCGGATAAAACGCCACTGTTGCTCCCTTCGCCAAGTTGCTGAACCTGAATTGCTTCGGCAGATATTCGGTTGCATCTTTGATAAGTCCCCGTTCATACAAAATTAGAGCCACGCTGAAGTACGGTACCTTAGGTTCACTCTGTAGTGACCATGTGTTTAGCTTCTTAGCGGCCATGCAGCAGTAATATGTGTCCATGTGTTACACGAGAATTTGAGAGAGCGTGTGGAGCCGGGAGGAAACATGGCAGGTGGCTGGACTTTACCTTACTGTAAAAAGCGTAATATAAAGTCTGAATCAAGTTAGAATGAAGAGTAATTTTGGAGGATGTCTGCGGCTTGTGAATTTAGCGCATCCATGTTGACACGTCTATCTGCTTCCTTGTCCTTTGTCCTGTGCGTGTGTTTGTGTGTGTGTGTGTGTGTGTGTGTGTGTGTGTGTGTGTGTGTGTGTGTGTGTGTGTGTGTGTGTGTGTGTGTGTGTGTGTGTGTGTGTGTGTGTGTGTGTGTGTGTGTGTGTGTGTGTGTGTGTGTGTGTGTGTGTGTGTGTGTGTGTGTGTGTGCATACGTGTTTATGCGTTTGTCTGCTGCGTTCCAGCTGCGGCCCGGTGAGGCCTTCACAGTGTACCACACCAGCCCCACACTCTCCAGTCTGTCCAAGCCCGTGGTCCTGTGGACACAGCAGGACGTCTGCAAGTGGCTGAAGAAACACTGTCCCCACAACTACCTGACCTACGTCGAGGCCTTCTCGCACCACGCCATCACAGGTACAAGCAGCCCACTTGCGCTCTCCCTAGGCCTCCTTTACAGATATTACATCACCCATATCTGTCTCTCAACTTCCCCCATTTTTCCCTCAGCCCCAGTGCTGGCTTTTGTTTTGATGATGGGTGGGCATTTGGAGGGCATGGAAGGGTGTAAACACCATTCCCGCCATATCCAAGCAAGGACATTTTACATATTGTCCAACTTGCTAATGGACCATTACAGAATTTGCAGCTAACGCCATTAGCGAATTCTTCATACTAAAGCCTTTTTTTTCTGTCGCTAGTGGGTTACTGATGCAGTGACTGTAAGATTTTAGTTCATCCTTTTCCATAATGATCGCACTATTTGCCTCTTAATTGTTCTCTGGACGGTCAGTTCTAGTAAATGGGAACAAAGACAAAGATTACCAGCATCCATTAATGTATGGCAGAAGCTTCCGCTGCCAGCGAGGTTTAACCGGGGCTGACTGCTAGGACAGGGCTCAGCGAGCGCTACAGAAAATAAATCAGCACAAACATTTATTTTTAGCTCTGTGTTAGGCCTAGAATTTTGAAGTGAGGGATTTGAGAAAGTTGTTTTAAGATGGTAAGATTTAGGAGTCAGTCATCCGAATAAAAAAAGAGCTTTGGATTTCTGAAAGGGATAAAAGTGGAAGTCTGAAAGAACTGATTTGCACATTATAATGAGTCTCCCAGCAGTCACGCTTGCAAGACACAACTTTTCGTTCGTATTACAGTAGGGGTTGGGGGCAGGGTGCGGGGACTAAAAGACTAAGCCCTGGCTTGCCGTGCGATACAGAGAGTGACTCGTGATTGACTGATGGGTTTCGAGCTGTGAAGACAGTGGCTTCCCATGGTGGTTAGAGTTGGAGTGAAAGTTTGAATACTTCAGACTGCTGTCAGACTGTAATGTCACTGTCATCCATCGCTCCCTGACCCTGAGGCCACACTGCCCTTTCCTCTCCTTCCGCACATCCTCCCTCTCTCTCTTAATCATTTTCCCTCACTGTCTCTCTCCCTGCCTTTCCCCCACCTCGTATTGTCTCTCTCCCTCTCTCTCTCTCTCTCTCCCTCCCTGCCTGCCTTTCCCTCACCTCATATTGCCTCTCTCTCTCTCTCTCTCTCTCTCTCTCTCTCCCTCCCTGCCTGCCTTTCCCCCACCTCATATTGCCTCTCTCCCTCCCTCCCTGCCTTTCCCCCACCTCGTATTGCCTCTCTCTCTCTCTCTCCCTCTCTCCCTCCCTCTCTCTCTCTCCCTCTCCCTCCCTGCCTTTCCCCCACCTCATATTGTCTCTCTCCCTCTCTCTCTGTCCCTCTCTTGCACCATCTCTTGCTCCCTCTGACAATCTGTCTTCCCTCTCTCTTTCACTCCTTCTCTCCCTCCCCCCTATATATCTCCTTCCCTCTCTTGCCTCCCCTCCCCCTGTGTTTCTCTTTCCAACCCTTCTTTTCTTTCCATTTATCTTTCTCTGTCTCCTTCCCCCTCTCTCTTCCCCCATCTCTGTATCCTCCCCCAGCTCTCTCTGTCCTATGGATGACAGTATTGACTTCTTTACAGTTGGAGTATAATCACTACAGCAACAAGATGGCCTGATTCAAGCGGTGAGAGGAAGCAGTGTATAACAGGTTTCATTCGAGCGCACTGAGAGGGAACAGATTGTTTTTCAAAGCTGCAGGGTCACTCCCCATCTTGACAGGAACTCTCTGATTTCACTTCACTTTCAGACTCCTCCTCAGGGTAACTGGAAACTCTTTGCCATGATATTTCAGGGATAACATAGTTTTCTGTTCTCTTGTAGTTAGTTAGTTTCTATGACAGTGAGAGTTGATGGAGATAAACATGTGACATTGTCTTTAGTGTCTCAGTTTGTTGTCATGGCGTCTGTTACCATGTTCTAAATGACACCTGCGTTACTATCCATTCTGGTTCCTCTCTCTCTCTCTCTCTCTCTCTCTCTCTCTCTCTCTCTCTCTCTCTCTCTCTCTCTCTCTCTCTCTCTATTTCACTTTCTGTCTGTGTGTCTACATATTACTGTTTTATTAAATAAAGAATTTAGGTAGCATAATGACACCATGAGCTTATTTTGTCTTAGAGTCGATGCATTTCGTTTTTAATATTCATTTTGTTGGTGAATTGGAACCGCAGAAACTTGAGTGGGGGCTTCTGCCAGCACTGCTAATGCTATCCGCAGGAAATTATTATGAAGCATATTAAGCTTGTCTGAGGGGAATTGATTTGAGCTCTATTCATCTCCGCCATCTAATTGTACACAAAGGATCAAGGGCACCGTCATTCTAGGACAAAGTGTTTCTGGGGGCGAAATACTGCTGTGCTGAATTCAGCATGCGCTTTCCTGTGTGACTTGATCAGCATGGGCTTTATCATATTCTGATAGAAAGCTCTAGAAAACAGCAACACGCTGCTCCCATCGGACTGCAACTGGGCCCCAATTGCACACGCCACAGCCCAGGTGCCGACAAGTCCATGGGCTGAAAATGGATGAGGTTTGGCGGGTGGCTTGGAGAGTTTTCATTTCTGCATTGAGATGTGCCTGCCTGCCAAGACTTTAAAAAAAAAAAGGAACAGAAAGTATTGAAGATGACAAGCTTTGAACTGATAAATGGAGCTATGATTTTTTTTTACCAGGCTTATCATACAAAAGATAGCAGAGTAAACTTTGAGCTGAGAAAAGAGGTTACTTACAATATATAGGGTAAAAGAAGTAGACTAATGTGGGACAGAATCTCAGATCCTCTTCAGAAAACCCAAGGGCAAATATAGACACATCCATTATCAAAGGGAACCTTGTTGTTAGTCAGGGGCATTATTTTCTGTCAAATAGGGTCCTGTGCACTCAGTAAAAGCCTTGGGAGAATTCCCCAGTGGATCCGCCGCCACCTGGAATGTAGGGCAATGCCCACTGGTGACCACACTGGAGACCAGCTGGAGTCAGACCCAATATCTCCGTGGAGCTGCAATCCACTCTCCCTTTGTGTAAACGCTATGCTGAGCCTAGCTGCCTCTCCTCACTCTCACGTGGACGCACGTGTACACACACGCACGCACACACACAACCATGCGCACATGTGCACACACATACATACGTATATGCACATACATACACACGCGCGCACACACACATCCCCATGCGCACATGTACACAAACATACACACTTACAAACACATATACGCACACACACACACACACACACACACATATATGTGCACCCCCCCCCCCCCCCACCCAGAGGGAAGAGCTTTCCCCCTGTCTTAGGAACGCCTCCTCCCCCCCTCTGTTTTCCTTCCTAGGCCCAAGGATGGCACAGCGGGGGAAAGCGCTTTAAGTGCAATCATTAGGGGATATCGCGCAAGTCCTGTCAGCCACACAAAAGACTTCTCCTTTTCCCCCTCCTCGTGTAAAGGTCCGCCCCGTCGAGTCGGACCGCTTTGACAGCTCGGAGATCTGAGGCTCGCTTTTTTTTTTTTGTTTGTTTTGCTCTTTTCCCCTCTGTTGTTGTCAGTTTCCTGCGCTTCGCTCACCTTTTCAGCCAGCGCAGTTTAACGTCTCTATCGAGCAGACACACAGATCATGCTACGGAATTCTGGCATGAAGGCAGAACCCTCCCCCCTCCCACCCCACCCCTCTTTGGAATGCCTGTTCTTCTATCCCGGGGCTGTTTGCATTGCTACCAAAAGGGGCTAGCGGCGGGAAGACATCAGGTCAGCTTCCATTAGTCTCGTGCTGTGGAATATAAACCAATGAAACATTAATCATCGAACCTTCTCAAATTCTTCTGAGTAAAAATCACCGCTGACAGTTTATTAAGGTCATTTATATTTTATGGGCAAAGTTGAATGGCTGTTAAGAGGCAAGCTTTCCCTATCGCAGCTGGACCAAGGTCACATTACATTTATGACCTAACAAGCCTTCATTAACCTTTTTTTTTTCAAACGGAGCCATATGACTTGTGATGACAAGCTCGCGTAAAATATTACTGACGCTATTGCATTGTAACAAATGTGCATGAGCCGAGTGTCAGTGCGTGTGTGCTAAGCAGGACAAATGTGCGAGGAGGGGCTTTATGAGGGAAATGAAGCCGGGTGATTTATATCTCTAATTATGATGTGGACCTCCGGCCAGTCAGGCATGGCTGTGATAAATTCCTTGGCTCGTCTAGTGCTTGAAGGACAAGCGTCCAAACGTAAACACTGAGCCGAGCGGGGAGAAGGCATACAAATTTAGTGCTTATGGAAGTTAATGGAATGTAAAATTTCTGTGATTCCAGAGTTAATGCATTGTGCTAGGGTATAACACTGCTGTAAATACTGTTATGCTTCGTATGCGTGGTTACAGTCCCAACTTATAATGCAATATTTAAATGTACTGGTAAAACTACTGCATTAATCAACAACTGCTTTTAAAAAAAAAAATTATAGCGCAGCTGACGCATCTGATACAGAATACAATACCTGATCTTGCATAAAGGGAGATTGTTCCTCTTTAACCCCTGAACTAGCACTGGCCCATATTCAGGCTGGAAGTGCTTTATTTTGTTTGCATTCATTGCGTTTTTTTCAATCAATCTGGTAACACAATATAATGTTTGAAAGTGTTAAAACTCAAGGTTCTATCTCTGTACACATTTTAGGATTCCAGTATTGTAGCGACAATGATTCCTCGTTTTGTAACGTGACACAAAACAGGCTATATCAATTCCGCTAATTCTGTGTGTTCTGGAAATCCCCAGACGACACGAATCACTGTAAAGGTGGTATCCTTATCCCGGCAAAAAAAATAAAAAATATATATATATATATTTTAGGTGAGAAAAAACTTACAGTGTTTGAGCTTCTGTTACTTTGTTTCAGTAATACATCCAGTAATTCTGACTCTTGGAAAATAAACTCCCAAGGGTTACCTTACCGAAGAGACCAGGATTATGCCTGTAGTCAAAGAGGTTCAAGAACAGTAGTCATTTTATTTGCGGGCTTGCGTTCAAAAAAAGGGGTGCTAGAGAAGTGGTTAACTTAACTTATTTGAGCTGTTATTCCGTGTTCAATCAACTCTACAGAAAACTTGTGGGAATGTATTGTAATGTGATGCTTATACCACAGCAGCTGTGCTATCTCTTATGAGACTGCTCTTTTTATCACACACTCTGATCTCGTCCATTTTGTGTCTTTTTTTGCTTCCTTATCGTCTCCCACTTCCCCTCTCCTCCTGCACATCCCATAACTACTCTCCCTAATATGTTTGTCCTCCCCCTCTTCCCTCTATGCCTCTCTTGCCCTCTCCCTCCCTCCTTTCCTCCCTGCCTCACCCTCACTCCGTCTTTCCCTCCCTTTTACCCGTTTCTCCTTCTCACCGCCGTCCCTCCTCCAGGACGGGCCCTGCTGCGGCTCAACGGGGAGAAGCTGGAGCGCATGGGCATCGTGCAGGAGACGCTGCGGCAGGAGGTGCTGCAACAGGTGCTGCAGCTGCAGGTTCGGGAGGAGGTGCGCAACCTGCAGCTGCTCAGCCGAGGTGAGGCTCATTGATAAACGGTTGATTGCTTGCTGACCTGGATTTAGCCCGGGTAAATGCATCCGCGGAGCGCAGCCTGCCACTGTAAACCAATCATCAGCTGTCTCCGGATCTCTTGTTGCAGCACTACACCCATATTGCCATTAGCCACACAGCCATGTCTGTGTCCCCGTCCCATTGACAAAGGCACCTCCATTTCACCATCTACAGGCAATTAAATGCAGATGGGGTCTCTGACCTACCTTGAAGAACCCATAACCCATTTGTACACAGTCCATTATCCTCATCTTATCTACACTCTCACAAATAAATGTACAGTGGAGGTACATTATTCTTCTTTAAGGAACAAATTTCCCAAATGTACCCTGGAAGTACAATAATGTTCTATTTGGTTACTAACAAGTACATTTTCAAGCAAATACAAATGAATTATGTATTGCTGACTAGGGGTACAAATTTGTACAATGTACCTCATTTGTACCTTTTGACAAGCGCTTGTACCTTTTTAGGTACTTTTCGTACCTTTTTTTTTCTGAGACTGTACTTGATGGAGTGCTGTGTGACATTCCACTGTAAAACATGGGGTGCTCCAGTCCTATGGGTTGGGGTATGGTGAGAAAAGGGGGTTCAGGTGAGGACGGTACGGTGGGCTGTCTGAAAGGAGAGGGTACTGGGTTAGCTGCGTCCTGCTCTCCCCACAATGTTTCGCTGCACAATTTCAGTCCAGCCAGTCAGTCACCCCAGCCTGACCCCTGACCCCGCACTGACCGAGCCTGCTCCAGGGTCGCCCCCCAGGCCTTATGCCTGTCCCGCCTAGTCCATGGGCACCCCAGCACAGAGGAGCGGGACCAGCAGCAGCCCTGGGCACAATGACAACCCCCCCCCCCCCCCCCCCCCCCACCAGCCCTGGGGGGACTGTGTCATGCATGTGTCAGAATCAACCATCTCAGGAGAGAGGATTTAAATACCGTGTCAGGATTTCTATTAATAGTGAAGGGCAAATTTAATTTAACAGTTCAACAGGCCCTGACTCTGAACTAGGGATTGCTAATTGAGTAGCCTTGTGAAACACCTGAGATTTAGAGCTGCGTCGATGCAGATGAAATTGTGTCTGGTAGTCACTGCCGTCTGTCAGCCCACGTTTATCACAGAGTTGAACTCAGGTTGTCGTAGACGCTGCTTTCCCCGTTCTTGAGATATGTACATGAGCGCACAGGCTATAAAAAAGTTTTAAATGGAAGCATGCCAAGTATGAGGGAGCTATTTAAAGCAGCAATATTTGAATATCTGTCCTAGTTTAGAAAAAATTGATTATAATGTTGATCATTTCGACTGATCTAAAAGAATAGGTCGTTCTAACATTCGTTTGCCTTCCTACAATAATCAGATCTGCTGTACAAAATGCAAAAACGAAAAATTTATTTTTCATTTGCTAGGCATTTGTTTCCCAGTCGCGCTCTTTCTCTCTCCCTCTTTCTCACACATTCTCTCTCTGTCTTTTTCTACTCCTCACCCCCACTCTGATGGTGTGTGCATGGAGTGAGGAGAGAACAGTGGGGTTGACTGAAGTCAAACACATTAGCCTGTGCCTCTCACTCTCATATTCAGTTCTGGGCTTGTATAAAATCTAGGCCATCTAACCGACTGTGAGATTGCAGACACTTTGCTCGATTTCTTAACAGCTCCGGTCAACAATGCATAACCTGCATGTGTGCTATGCAGTACATGTAAAGTAATCCTTGTGAGTTTATCCGAGTTTGTGCATGATGATGGTTTAATTATATTGGACGAACGCTGCATTAAAGTGATTCCATTGATTATGCCCGCAAATCCTTTGAAGGGCGCTGTCCATCTCCCGTCGCTTCCCCCTCGTTTTCTAACCGTCACGCGCAAAGCACACGGTGACATATTAAAATAAAACCTTTCTTTACAAGGTTGCGGGTGTATTTAAGTAACTGGACTTTTAATTATTTCTGACTGGCTAGTTGCAAGGCTAGCATGCGCCTTCAACTGGAGGAGGAGAACGGGTGTAGGTTTACAGAATTAGTCTTGTTGACGCATGTCGGTGCTTCAGAGACATACGATGAGTTTTTCTTTCATTTCTGTTTTTTTTTTTTTTGCCGCTGTTTCCGTAGCGATGTTCAGAGGCGGCGTGTGCGTGATGGGGGTAATTTGAAAACCTGTCCGCTCTGTGCTGCTCAGTTCTGGCCTTCATTACTTTCTCAGGCGATGCTCCTGGGCTTATAAGCAATTTAACTAGGAACACTGCAGACGTTCGCACCACTCTAATTGCTCTTCACGTTTTGTGTGAAATATTCTTTTCCCCTCGTGCCTCAAAAATTATACATAATTCCTCCCATCACACAACACACACACACACCGCACACACATACACATTTTGAGAAAGAAATGGCGGTGATACAGGGCTCTCCCTGTGTTTTTATCAGGTTCTACAATACTGTGTGGTCGATTTTTAGGTTGCAGTCTAGTAACCAGAGTTGGAAGCATGTTATGTCTGTTTTTCACAACCAGTTAAATGCATATATTCAGACATTCCACGACACGTTTTCTTCATTTTATCTTTCATGACAGACAATTTTACATCTGTGCATTTATTTTGTTTAGACAGGAAATCTGACTTAAAAAGTGTGCTATGGAAATTTGGGCAGAGTGGGCAAGATTTGCACTGCTCAGCAATTGTTTTATCAGATATACAGTATGTCGGCTAGTAGCAGGAAATGGCCGTAAGGCCTACGTTATGAAGCATCTGCTGTGGACACAGGGGGACTTTTGGTATGCTTCATTGGTTATTCTCTTTGTTTATTGTCTTTCTGCTGTAAACTGTCCCATCCTTCCATCAAAAAAGGCTCATCATCTCCAGAGAAACCATCTCCCTGTCCCTATAGTAATTATCAGAGAACAAGATGGCTCAGATACCGTCCAAACAATTGTCAGTTATTGCAAATGTCCACTCTTGCAAGTGAAGTCTGTCATATCCTTACTGTCTGAAATGTCTTTTCATGTTCCCACCCTTGTGGATTCCCTGTCTTCCAACGACATTAACTTTAACGGTGTATAAAATGTAAGCAAATTGATGAAATTTTGAACAATGTGTGCGAGAAAATCCAACTGTCTTGTGTCTTGTGAGACCTCATTTAAATGCATTTTCAAAGGAGTGTCAGTATCCTCTCCTGTCACTTTCTGTCTGAAGGTCTACTTCATAGGAATGCAAAGTTATATATATATTCTGTGTTTGGTTCTTTTTTCATTGCCTTAGTCCAGAAGAGGAATTTTCTGAACAGAAATGGAAACCGTCTATTTTTTTCCTGAAAAATAAAAAAGGGGCAATGAATTGCCCCCTGTCTTGTCCTGTGTTGACAAAAGGGCTGGTTGTCATGGAAACCACCTAGCCCCCTATACTGTAGATATTTCCCTCTGCTATCCATAACCTTTGTACAAGCCTCTTTTTTTTTTTTAGAACGTTCACTGTACGTAGGCGCTTTCCTGCATTTAAGTATTTGAG
Organism: Synaphobranchus kaupii; assembly: GCA_029718625.1. Lineage (NCBI taxonomy): Eukaryota > Metazoa > Chordata > Actinopteri > Anguilliformes > Synaphobranchidae > Synaphobranchus > Synaphobranchus kaupii. The sequence continues at coordinate 103,024,344 of CM056378.1, read as the reverse complement.
GCTGCGTGTATATGGTATTATCTCCACCTCGCTCTAAATGTCACACATGTTATGTTTATGTATTACTAATCGCCATGAATATTATTCGTTGACATTTTAAAGCTCTTGCTTTTTTATTGATACACAAAATAGAATTTTCTTGATCTGTAGTTAAATGTTTTTAGGATAAGAAGTAACCGTAACAGTAAGTCTATTCTCATTCACATAGATACATTTCTTTTAGTAAGAAATGCAAAATTAACTCTTTTCCAATCTGTCATTTAAACATTATTTGCTTTGGTATGTTTTTTGAATGTCATGAAACTTAATAGTGTGTCTAGAAAGACTTTAAGATCTGCTTCAGTGTACTGGCTGGCACTGCTATCCTCTGTATGATAACAAAGCAAATGAATCGTCTTAATGAGGCAGTAATATTCCAAGAACCTAAGCGGAAAACCGTTGGAATCACCACTGTGCCTGAATTGATTTTGGCTGATGTGGAAGTGGGAGAAGTCTCATGCTAACAAGCCTATTGATTTGCAGCAGCTTATCTCGGGCCAGCAATGGGAGTCACCGAGGGCACTCTCAGGACTCTGAACATTTGCAGAGAATTTTACTTTTTAATAAGCTTCTAAATATATCCTAATTTCTCTCCAATAATAGTGAACGCTAGTGGGACGGAGAGAGAGAGAGAGGGCTAGTGGAGAAGCGGGCACTGATTAACCAGGGTGGGGAGGGGCGAGCAAGGGAGGGTAGGGGAACCGGTCTTCAAATGCTTATGCCCCCTCTTGTTTTCCTGAATTATGTATTCACTGTCTCTCTCTGTCTTTTCCAGCTTCCTTTGGAAACCTATCTTAGCCCATCCATCCGTTTGGCAGCTCTCTCTGACACACCGGATCTCTCATAGCTCTGGGAGGAACTGCACAGTCCAGATATGTGAATGGAAGAGCATGCCTTGAATTGGAAAGGAGAATTTCACTTCTGCCAACTGGGGGACACGGACTCAAAAGTGCGATCCGTTCGCTTTAAAAAAGACAATGCTGTGTTCAGCAATGAGACTGATACTGTAATATAGTGATCAAATATTAGATTGCTAACAAGGACAAGCAGAGTCACTCAGATTATCATCTGTGAAAATTATGATTTCTTTGGTTTTTGGTATTGGAGGTGGTTGGGTGGGGGTACCTGGGGTTTGGTGGATGTTGCAGTTTGGGAGGGTGTTGGAATGAAACTGCCGAGTGGCTATGATAGGTCAGGAATGATTAAATGCTAGCAGGCCTGCGCTCACTGTGTGGTTCTTGCATATTTTCCCTGATGCAAGACGTCTAAAATTATGCTAAACTTCCAGGCACAGTGGAACACAACCATCACCTCACTTCCTGTTCCTACTATTGTAGGGCACTCATTACCTTCTCAAGTTGTTTCCCAGTGGGGTGTGTAACCTTGCTGATTGGGGGGGCAAAAAAGGCTGAACCCATCCGCAAATGTTCGTGAGTCCAAATGTCTAATGAGGATTCATGCCATCCCTACTTCCTGGTCTTTTATCTGGATTGATCTTTATGGCACAGCCCTGGGCCAAACCCATCGTCTCTGTAGCACTGAACGTAGCTTCTCCAATGCCACGTCATAACTTTTGCTTGATAATGTCATATTCATCTCAGGATATAGGCTTTGGAACAAATTGCTTTGATGTCTCTTCTTTAAGCAACTGATATGTTTACCGCCCACAGATTTCCATCCTCTGAAAAACTTACTGATTCAGTATGTTGCAACTCTTTTATAAGGCCTCACCATTCAAACATACAGTTGAAGTCGGAAGTTTACATACACTTAGGTTGAAGTCATTAAAACAAATTTTTAACCACTCCACCGATTTCATGTTAGCAAACTATAGTGTTGGCAAGTCAGTTAGGACATCTACTTTGTGCATGACACAAGCAATTTTTCCAACAATTGTTTACAGACAGATTATTTCACTTTTAATTCTTTTAATTCACTATATCAGAATTCCAGTGGGTCAGAAGTTTACATACAATAAGTTGACTGTGCCTTTACATTTTTAATATTTGGTCGCATATCCTTTGCATGCCATGACTTCCTGATGTCTGTGACCCAACAACACCAAATGACTCTTAATATCTTATTTTCTTAGAAGCGATACTATAACGTCTCTGCATTTGAATGGATCTCTATGGGAATTGGGGGGTGGGACTAGATTTAGCTGTAAATTATGCTGGAACAGTATGGAATACATGATTGGTAAAATGGCTGTAAGTCATCAAGGGTCTGAGGTATCAAACAAGCCTCAAACCATCACTGCTGCCAGATATGCAGTAGATATGGATGGATCACTTTAAGGGTTGTTTCTCATGACAAATTTTCCTATTGAACTCTATGGAAAAATAAGTCAGGAGAAGAAACCCTTCAAGCTATCCATCCATATCTACTGTATTTCTGCCAGAAGAATGATGATTTAAGGCTTATTTGATACGTCAGACCTTTTATGACTTAGAACCATTTAGCCAACCATGTGCTTCCATACTGTTCCAGTGTAATTTACAGCTAAATCTAGTCCCACCCTGCAATTCCCATAGAGATCCATTCAAATGCAGAGACGTTATAGTATCGCTTGTAAGAGTATCAGAAAATAAGATATCAAGAGTCTTTTGATGTTGTTGGGTCAGACATCAGGAAGTCATGGCATGCAAAAGATATGCGACCAAATATTAAAACTTTAAAGGCACAGTCAACTTAGTGTATGTAAACTTCTGACCCACTGGAATTGTGATATAGTGAATTAAAAGTGAAATAATAATAATAGTCTGTAAACAATTGTTGGAAAAATTACTTGTGTCATGCACAAAGTAGATGTCCTAACTGACTTGCCAACACTATCGTTTTCTAACATGAAATCTGTGGAGTGGTTAAAAATTTGTTTTAATGACTTCAACCTAAGTGTATGTAAACTTCCGACTTCAACTGTATATGTAGCTACTGAAATATTCATTCTATACACTTCTATATCCAATGTATATTTGAATTTGTTGAAAACACAAGGGAAAATATATATAATAAATGTATTGTTTTTAAATTGTATTCAATACATGGGCAATTGATTTCTGACTTTAAAATGATGTGTCCTCGCTCGATACTTGCTAAAGCAATAATTAAACAGGCATTGATTGTGAGTCCAGGATTACTGTGAAAGTGTCTCCCCTCGTAATGTCTGTTATTTCAAAACTGTAGAGCTTTCACAATAACAGTATTGTTATTTGAACATACCTTCTGATAACTACTCCTTGAGACAAAGAATGAGCATTGATCTCCAAAAGAAAAAATAATTCACCATATTTCACAAATTAGATTTGTCACTTTTTTTCCACCACTTTATCGATAGACCACAAAAATAAACTCATTCATTGAGTTGTATTATGCCATATGGTGAAGATTGCCAGATGAAAGCAAAAATACACGTTTGAATAGCAATAGGGTGCCCTGGTAAGAAGACAATGACATATTGCATCTTAAACCATGCCTAATGAAGTTGAATCACATAAAAAATTATAACTCTAATGATTTGTGATGTGTGAATCGGTAATTGAGTTGATAGTTGTTATGTCTGTGTTCCACTTCTTGGTATTCTGTCTTATGGCATAAAAAACTCCATGAATGAGAGAGTCAGATAGAAATATAATTTGAGAGAGACAGATAGAAATATAATTTGAGAGAGTCAGATAGAAATATAATTTGAGAGAAACGGATAGAAATATAATTTCTGTAATTGTTATTCTCATGGAAAGCAATGGTCCATTGTGAGTTGATTGGCCATGTTGGATAGAATCAAATTGGAATGTAGCACTCAGGAATGTGAGTCCTGCAGCACTGTGAACAGTCATCTCTGACTGTGAGAAACTAAATCATCCTCATGGACTGACTATACCTTGTTGAAAATGGTGTTGTGGCTTTGGCTCATAGACTGTTGGCAGGATGCATCCTATAATAACAACTGCAAATGAGTAAGTTAGAATATTGATGAGAAAATTGAATTAATCATAGCAGAATTAAGCAGAATTAATCATGCTTACGTGACAGTACTACTGCAGTTCACAAATTCACAGAACACTAGATAGAGATGCATGTGTTTGTTTTCTTAAAAGCACAGTGCATTTTACACCTGATATTATTCACATTGCGATTGACAAACTGTCATTTCCCCACTCTGCTACCTTAAAAGGGCACTGCAGTCAAAATCTATAATTTGCTGTGTTGTATAGGCTAAGTATGAAACGTGAACTTGATGACAGAGCAATACTTCTGTCGGTGTAGCTAGCCCTTAGCTGAACCCTGGTCCCCAGCGCCGATGATGCAACTGTAACTAAGGAAACTCTGAGCTATTGCTGCAAGCCAGTGGGAAGAAAAGTAAAAGAAAAAAATTGAATAAATGGAATATTCATATCTGTACAATAAGAAAAATAACAGTGACAGTTTGTTGTTTTGTCAACCTTGTGCTTCCTAAAACAGCAACAGCAACAATGCAGGGCAACAGCTCAGGGCTGCCTTCATTGCAGCTACATCAATGGAAGCCCAAAGGATGGTTTTGAATTTTGGAAGCATCACTCCCGCTCCTCGGGTTGATGCCTCAGATATGTTACACGACATATCAATTAATAGACTTTGACAGGAGCGCCGTGCTAAGAGGGCGCAAAGCAGGCAGTGGATTAGAAGAAAATGCAGACGTGAGCCTTCAAGTTTCAACTGAGCTCCCTCATGGGTTTGTCTTCCAGGTTGTCATCGTTCACTGTGGACCCTGCCTCATTGCCACTCTAACGCAGTCACAATTCTCCTCAGTTGACCCTGACTGGGGGTCAGAGAATCTGACTGTTAAACAGACAAACGTTCTTTTATAGGAAAACTAATGTTTTGTTTCATTTTGGACACATGCAGAATGGATGTGAAAAATGTCACGTAATTACCAGCTGTACGTATGTAAATAGAAAGAATATTGGGAGATGTTTTTTTAAATAAAATAAATCCAGGCATCTAATTTTTCCCTTGTGTTTTTTTGCTGGATTTTTGGTCCAGCAAATGTGATCAGGTTTCATTCTGCTCATCCTGCCGTGTGACTTTTGGAGGATTGGAGGAATAGTGCGATCTTATTCTGCCTTCAAATTTAAAGCAGACTTGTGTTGCCGTAGAAGTAAACCAAACATGATGGCTCCAATAAAAGTTTCTGCATCAATACCAGACAGCACTGCTTGGAAGAGACGCTTGGGAGTGGTCAACAATATTTTGAGCAGTTTGACTGTTGGTTAAAGTATCAACTGTTGATCTTCTTGCATAACATTTTTAAACACGTTATAAAGCATCAACAAATTTTCAACATGTGTCAAGAGCACATGCATATATAGCGTAGATAACATCAGTCAACAGAACTCGCTACTCTCTTAAAGCTGGAAAAGCTGGTGTTGTTTTTTAAGAGTACTGCTACTCTAAGAGACTCAAGATCTACATTTAATGCGCATTATTGATGAGACTATAAAATCTATTTCACCATATTGTCTTCCTCAGTGAATATTTTGCTTCTGTGTCAGTTTTTTAGATACAGCGATCTAAAACATCACCACAGGAGTACACGTTAATTAGGGAAGGACTTTCTATCAGATGTGCCTGCACTCTCATCATAGGCTGAAAAAACATGTTTGTTATTTCATTTGTATCAGCAGATGCCAAAAAGGTAGATATTACTTTCAAATGAGTATTTGTATTTCACTCTAACTTTCAAGCTAAACCTTAACTTAAGATTAATTGAACTAAAGAATATTAAACAAAGTCACAGTAAAGTTGCAACATTATTATTTTTAAAAACTTTTATAATGATGAGGCTCGGGGATGCTTTGCCTTTCCAAAGCTTCACATGTCTGCCGACATGCTCTGAGGAGCATTCGAGTTAGAATCCCACTTGGTTGTGAGATAGCTTCATAATGAGAGCGCTCCTTAGGCGGTTTTGGGAATATATTTACTGTTCCAAAAAAGTTCTGTCAGTGTCACAGATTTTAACATAATTTTACACCCATGTCACATACACACTTACTGTTAAGATACAGTACTTTGTTCATCAGAATAACATCATGGAGAGTTCAGCAAAAGCTGAAAATGATCTCACCAAAACTAACACTTGAATTGAATAGTGATAATTAAGGACAAGTGGTTATTGAATCCAGGCTACAGATGAAAGACTCCCCTCTGAAGAATGATTTGATTCCCCTCGACCATCGGAACGCACTTATAGCACAAAGAGCACCCTGGTTCTGCCGCTGCCCTTGTTGTTGCGGTTAGAAGGCCGGTTCTCTGCCCTGCTAGGAGTGACGGTACCAGTGGCCATTCCAGAGAGGCCCATTAGCGCGTGTGCTTGCGCAGCTGTGTCCCGGGAGTCAGGGCTTAGGCAAGCAGAGGGGCTGCGCGAGTTCTGTTTTATTCATGCATTCATTCGGCGAGCCTTCCCTCCCACACATCCTTCCCAGCATTCTGTTAGGGCTGACCTAAAGATTCACTCAGAAAACAGACACTACCCAAGACTCTCTTGTTTTGGCCCCCTCTGATCTCTGAGTCAGTAAGTGAGTCTCCGGCTGTGAGTCCCGGCCACTCCCTCTCGCTGCGTTACAGTGATCTGCGCCCGCTCTGACAGGCCCGCTCTCACTCTACCCAGATGCCTGTCACCCCTTCCTGTGCACCCCGTCCCTTCACAAAGGCGTGGCAGGAGAGGGAAATAAATAACAGTAATCAATCGCGCCACATCTCCATTGAATCACTCAGTGAGAGGAGAGGGCACCCGAAACAGCACTCAGACACAGCACGCCTCGGCAGCACTCACGCCTTCCCAGCGTCGGCAGGAGAGCTGATGTCATGACCGCCTGTAAATCAGAGATGTGAAGCATTAGTATTCTGTAATTACAACAGATAATTATATGATAAAGAAGAGAGAAAGAAATATAATTTGTGAGGTACAGTATGCATACTGTATGTGTGTACACACACACACACATACACACAAAAACACAACCCAGGTGTGTGGGGGGACTTTTAGATTTTAAGTATAGAATAATTAGATAGTGGCTGATGTGCAGATGATCTGTACAATAACAATGTATGCGGGAAAGTCTGGATGAGTCCTGCCCCATGTTGCTCTCAGAAACAGTGTTGCACGGAGGCAGTCAAGCAAACCCAAAAACCTAAACTACATGTAGAGGGGAAACAATGCAACACCATTTGGCGGAGTATCAGACAATGATAGCTGCTCCCTCAGGCCACACAGCATCAGAGACGGACTAGCTCAGAGCACGGTGTCAGGCCATAGCCTAGAGCAAACTCCGCGTGGGGTTTCACAGTCCACCCGACTTCTGTGTGCTCGTATTTCCACAGATTCCTTAGGCCCTGTTTATGCTTGTCTTTTCATGAGTGATTAATCCTATTCTTTTGACAGATCCGATACGTGTCGCATTTGATAACTGTAGCTAAACGCAAGAAATCAGGCTGGATTGGATTTGTTCAAATCTGATTTGAGTCGCAACTGGAGTAGTGTGGGTGGGATCCTCTCGGTATCTGATCTGAATGTAAACAATGCAGCGTGCATCATCTCCCGTCAAAATTCTACTGACAAATAACATCCCATAATAAGCCCGCGGGGGTCATGAGGCACCCTTATGTAGATCAGGTCTTCACGTCAGACAGAACACTGAATGCAATAGCTAGTGGAATTGTGATCTCAGTCTAAATGCAATAAATCAGATGAGCAGTACATTAAAAATCAAATATATCCAAATAGATAACGGATATGCAGAAATCCAATTTGCCAACTGTATTGGATATGAGTGTAAGTAGGCCTTATCAGTTGCTCAGTTCCACTCTTCTTAACATTGCAACTTCCTTCTCTGTGCTTATGAATATTCATGTAGTGGAATGACCAAATTAAATACTTTGGCAATGGATGTTTTGTACCGGAAATTCCTGTTCCCAACTGGAACAACCTTAGGCTAAAAAACAGATGAGATGGAAGTAATAGGAGCTGAAGTGTATGGAATCCAATCCACATTTCTCGACAGGATCATTTTGATCCTTTTCCCTTAAGTTCCTCTTCCTCTCATGTCCAGGTACAAATGCTACAGTTTACATCCGTGTACACAGTCAGTCCCACTCTTCCCTTTGGGTCATTCACCAGTCTCACAACGTAATAATGAACCATGTGTTCCTGGGCCTCAGCATAACATAAATACTGTTCATAACTGTCTCACACCAAAAGTGTAAATGACACCATTAGATTCCTTAGAGACTACACACAAACCTTATCTCCTGATAGCTCCAAAGTGAATGTGTCTACCGAACATAAAGAGTCATCTCTTTGTTGTCATCATGTTTGTACTGTACACTAACGCTTATGAAAATATACAAATCCATGTTTATATATAAATCCGACTTGTTAAAGCAACATACGTCTATGCCAGATCTCATATTTTAACACATATTGGCACACATATTAATTCTTTTCATAAGTGAAAGGAACAGAGGTCCCCTCAACATCTCGCAGGATCAATTAAAGCACTTTTTCTTTATCAGCAAGCAGAGACACATAAATCACTAGATCCTAATTAATGTCCGTGAGCAAGGGGGAGAGATTTATATGATGCTGAACCATAACCTACCATAATCGTTAAGCTGCGTTTAAAAAAGGGGCGAGCAGAAAGTACATTATAGTATGACTTTATCAGTATCAGAAGCAGGACCAGCATGCAATCAGTCAGAGAGCACATGTCTCTGAATCCCCCGCTGTTTTTTAACAGTGCCTATAAAAAACCACAATCTGAGTGGGCCGCGATCATCCAAAGCTCGCTCCATGAATGGCACTCCATTCTATGAGACAAGAAGACAAGGAAGTCTGTAATCAACTGCAACAACCGTGTTCCCAGTCTGTGGGATTTCAGGGATCACATTTCACTCCTTTTGCCAGGCAAGCATGTAATTCTCATTGGATGAGGAAAAAGTCATAGCTGAAGGAGATTGCCTGACTCACTCCTGGAGTGAAATGATCCCGTTCCCACCGGGATAATGCTCTTCCCTTCCATCCACGTCCCGCTGGCGTCCTACTTCAAGAATAAAAAAATTCAAACAAACCTGGAATGTGCATGTGTATTTGATGTGGGAAATCAATTCATTTTGATCATTTTTCTGCGTTCTTACTGACACTTGAAAACAACCCAAAACACCACAGAAAATGTATCTGCCATGCATCCTAAAATGTTCTAAATTGATCCCCCCCCCCCCCCCCCCCCCGAAAAATGTCTAGCGTTAAGGGCTGTGTGGGTACCTGTTTGTAAACAGCCCCCTCCAACTAAAATATTGATCAATTGAATGACTGGCTAATATTCCTTTTAGCCTTAGTAGATAATTACCCCAGACGCAAAACAACAGCATGTTTTATAATATGGTAAGCTAAACACATCACATGCCCTTGTCACATGACAAGCCCCCATGCAATCTTGAATGTCTCCAGCGTCTTTATTGATCAAATATGGGAAGTGTGGAATATGGAAGCATGAATATAGAAGTGTCAAATGTGGAATACAGACGTACTTTGCATATATCTTACTTCTTGAAATCCTTCATCCTGGAAGATAACTAATAGAGAACTAACAGCACCATTTTGAGAACAAGCAATTCAGATCAGAATCTAATAAGTGATTGATGATCAGTACAGAGGCAACATTCAGATAACAGAAAACGTGTTATGAATCATGCATTACTACGTTCACTAAGCAATAAACTGAGATGGATATGTGGGAACATCAAAGTCACTCAAAGTTTATGCACGTGGGGCTTAGGTCCTGCCTCACTTTAGGGTACCCCTCGAGTTTATTATCAGGAACTGACCACACCACTGAAATAAGGTATATACCGCCATCGTCTGGACGATCTGTTAATAGATACTTATTGGATTACACCATTACTTAAAATGAACCACAAACAAAAAATTAGGCCATTGAAAACAGCATCGAACAGATATTATACACAAGGGTTCATTTCAATTTCAATATTTTCATAGATGATTAACATTATCTAACACTTTCTTCAGCGCTGTACGTTTTATAAAAGTTATTTCTACGGAGTGGAACATAGTTTTCTATGTTTACTTCCACTGAGTATATTAACCAATATTATTATTATGATTATTAGTTGTATCAGTCTATCCTTCTAATTCTAACAGGAAACACTAGTGTAGCATACAGTTAGCTTAAATATATGTAGGCCTACCCTAATTTATAGTCTTATTTTCGCATTTAAATCAGTAGGCTAATGATAGCCTATTGCAGCTTTCCATCTATCAGAATGTACAAAAAGTGTCATATCTGCCAATAACATGCATTTTCTCAAGTGTTTCTAGTCTATGTGTAGGCTAGCTATGTTAAATATGTAGTTTTTGTAAAGTGTTCCTGGGGGGTATATGAAAGTGGTACGCGTGTAGTCTAACGTTACGTCTTGTCATAGCTAGGTCAAAAGAATAATGCACAGGACACGCAACGGTTAAAAATGATATAGCCTATAATAATAAAATTAGGCATCGTCAATACTTTTAACCTGATGTTGGCTTGTTTTTTAAATACACTGTTCCAAATGATGATATCATTATTTCGTAAAAGCAAAGGTTTAGCAACATTAACCAACCAGCTATAGCTAGCGCTGTGAATTCAGCCGAACCCATTTTCGTCATGACTGAGCGGCGGTACGTCGGTTGAGCCGCATCAAACGGTCAGTTTTGTATTGGTTTTATTTAGCAGAAATCTGAATATTATTTCCCCGATAAAAAAAATAATAACGCGAGAGTTTGTAAGTTGCCTGTAGACTGTAGTTACAACTGTCAAAGGTAGAGTGGATACGCGCATGACCCAGCACACATTACTGTATTACTGTACACGGCCGCGGAGATATTATCTGTATAAAAAATAGAAATAATTCAGAGGTAAGGAATCGCCGACTGCATCAAAATTGAACGCGGTTGAGCCTTTCCGATCATTTTCCTCCGTCGGGTTTTCTTTTACTCTAGCCAACTGTCTTGCTGCTGTCGAAAATTACTGCACTAAACATATTTTTCTGTCTCCCTTTAGCTCCAGCGCAAGGATTTTTTTTACTCCTCCTTCGTATTAAAGTCGCCATTTTGCTTCAGTGCCTATAAAAGAAAGCTTCTTGTATTTTTAAATTTTCTTCAAGGAGCCAACGACGTTTCAGTCTTTTATGCCTTTCGATTTTTTCGTGAGCTCGTTTTTAATGAGACTATTGAGGTTGAAGAAGTACCTCGTGGTTTACATATTAATGAAGGAAAGAGGCTCGAGGAGGCTGGAAAAAGGTGAAAGTGTTCAGGTTATTTAATTTGCATTTCCTTTTTTTCTGCCCCCCTCGTCCTCCTCCTCCTCCCTTGCATTCACAGCAGGGGCTGCAAGCGTGGCTACTGACCGTGACGACTGTCCGTCTGTATCAGACCCGGCTCGCGGGACAGCAGGTGTGATTGCCATGTAACATCAAAAGGCACGCAGTAAAGGGTACAGCCTGACCCCACGTGGGTGACCCGGGCCACCCGGCCACTCGTGTTGGGTGACTCCAACATTCCAGGTAGGTGTGGCCTTCTAGAAGCAAAGAGCCGTTGCATTTGTGCAATTGTTGTTGTTATTATTGTCACAGTACCATTATTAGCAGTAACACTGTCATCAGCACTGTCTTACATTTTAAGATTTGATTAACAAACAGTTTTTATTGTACAGCAGGGCTCCAGTTGCTAACCACATATAAACTTGGAATTGGGTTTAAACAGTGTGTAGTTTGCTCAAGCGTCTGGTGTTTATCTTTTTTTGTAATCAAGGGTGAGGCATGGTATTTTATTTACTCTGAAAGTGAATGTGGCGTGTGTGTGCGCGTGCATTTTGCATTTCCAGAATGCCTTATTTCCTACCATTCCCAGTTGTGCTTAATTTTATTTAGTTTTTTTGTTGTTGTGTGAATTTACTGTGATGTGTATAGCCTACTTCCTAATAATGAAGAAGATGATGATGGCGATCTTGTGTGCCTGTGATTTAAGGGGGCCTATATTTGTTGCCTGTAGCACACTGTAACATTTTGTGGCTTTAGCTGTGGGCACAGATCTGCCGGATTCCCAGAGCCAATCAGGACATCACAAATCGTTCCACCGCTGCTACTTGCCACTGTTCGATAAAGAGCTCTCTGATTTGAAGTTTGATGGATAGTACAAAGGTGCACAGTGTGTTGAGGCTTGATCAGCACGGAAAAGGGAAGCTACGGTACCCTCCACACTTTACGCACCGCTTGGCCTACAGGCTGAAGGCCCGGCAGTTGCACGACGTGACGTTGGCAGATCCCCCTCTAAGGAAGGGATGTAAAGAGAGGAAGCAGTAATGAGTGTGGGAAGATCCCTCGGCCATTTAGGACTGAGAGCTCCCTTGTGTGTGCTGAGGATGCTGGACTCATTTTATTTCGGTGGCTGGGATTGGCTGGGTTTGTGAGTGTTGAAAGTCAGATTTTTCAAGGGGCTGGGGAGGGGGAGTCAGTAGACTGTTAGGGTGTGTGCTGTTTCAGTGTTGATGCTGCTCTCGTTTTACCTCACTTTGCTCGTAGTGTTTTCTTCTTACCCAGAAGAAAACGTTGATCAATCATGCAGAATCAATAATAGGACACATCGTTTAGGCTATATACGTACACACAAACACACTATATAAGTAACTTCAGCTTGACTAAAATGCTTCAAGTTACCAACACTTTTGAATCATTCATTATGAAGTGTTCAAGTTTAACTTATTAGAATGATCCTCAGGGTGGTCATCAATCTTGTTTTCTTTTGGTCGTCATTTGAGTCATCTTTTTTAACACGCTTATTTGTTTTGTTGAGAGCGATAGAGTACGACACAATGAACCTCATAACCGTGACCTCCATTGAAGTTGCATAGAAGATAATCATCATCGGCCTTGATCACGGTTTGAATGTGTGCTAATTAACAGCAAAACAGAACAAAATATCCAGACGGATAGGTCCAGTTCATTTCCCCTTAAAATTATGATGTCAAAATGAGTAGTGGTTTTATTTTAAAAGATCATTTTATACATTATGCACATATTTCTTAGGAATGCTTCCCTGGCACATGCAAAAACACACATACACACACACACATAGCTTATACTGTGTAATTCATTCTAAACTATATGAGCTGAGGACAGAGTAGCAGCTGAGTTCCTGTGCTGTGCCTCAGTGCCCTTCCCTGTGTCCTGTAGGCATGGAGACATCCAGTGGGTCTCGGCTGGGGAAGCTGCCCTCAGGTATGACCAAGAGCCGGCCCACAAAGCAGTCCCACGCACAGGAAACCTTCAGGATGGTGGGGACGGAGGACGGCAAACACGGTAAGGGTCCAGCCTTATCGCTTCAACTTCCTGTTTTCTGTTATCGAGAGGAAATGGCACCTGATGTGTCATCAAGCTATGGTGAGTTCTGAGAAGCGCTGTAATGTTGACTTAGGTGCAAATGGAGTTGATTTGGGTTATTGCTTTTTCATCGCTCTCCCCCTGTAAGTTGTGTCTGCTATGACTTGAATTGCTTAGTTGGCTCAGTGAACAGCTTAATAATAATAATAATAATAATACTTTTATTGAGCTTAATAATAAGAAAATAAGCTTTACAAACAATAAAAGTAAGGTAAAATGAACAAAACACAGGAAGATGCCCAGATCTGGTTCAATGCTTATGCCATGTAAATGTATGCAAATGCACCATGTAAAAACCCCATGCCTCTCATAGAGCTATAAATAGGTTGGCTTGCTTGTGTCTGGGTTTGGGTAGATCTCCATTATCGCTGTTGTCATGCTGATCCTTGTTAAATCAACAGTTGTCGTTGCTGATGCCGGCCTACATATACAGTAAATGGCTGACACTGTCGCTGTCAGTGTTGGGGCTAAAATCTGAGGACATAAATCCAGATGGGAGAAGGTAGCACGCTGTCAGCACTGTATAGCCGTAAGTATAGCTGCAAGCAGGGACAGTTGTGCTACGGCGATATGGAGAGTTGTAGGCCTATTTTTGAGGAAACCTCAGCCTTGGCCCACAGAGGAAGTTCTGGCAGCCAGTGTGGCACGGCATGCTGCAGTCCAGGTTGCGGGTAGCATAAAGGGGAAACATGCCACAATGCACAGGGCCTGCCAACTTTGGATCCAGGTCATGCTAATGTGGCTGCGGCACTACAGGGGAAAGGGTGGTATTTGTTTTGGCTTTAGGCTTTATTATTAGAGGATATTGTGGATATTATCAAATAACATTGCGGAATTAAGTTTGCGGAGTGCATAAGATGATTAATGTACTGTAAAAATGTCTACTTGAACTCCACTTTGGAAACAACCGTAAATGTCATCACTGCTTCCTTGGAACAGGAATTGTGTTGGACCATTAGCTCTATCAATTAGACTAGGCTAAGTGTTGGCGAGTTTGTGCATGTGCAGTTATGAACACATTTGAACACATACCTGCAATTGATGGCAAAATGTCTGAAGGATTGTTTTTTGAAAAAATCGCACTCAGTGACACTGTTTCACACTACTAAAGTGGGACAGATTTGGCCATAACATGGTTGAAACTACAAGTCAATATTACATACATTTTCCCAGCTCTCCTGCTGTACACATTTGGGCCCAGCACGGGAATGAAATGTGATGATTTAGGTTATTATACATGCCTGGTTTGTTATATTCGCTGTATTTCTTTATGCTGAAAGGGGGCAGATCTGACAGCCAGTGAATAAAAGTGATATCATTGCTAGGCTGTTTCTGTTCTGGGGGGAAATGTGCAATTAATTTCTGTCGTATCAGAAATCAAAGATGGAGAGAATGTCAGGGAAACATCACATAATGCGCAATCCAGTCAAAACAATAATAATTAACAAGGTTCTCTAAACCTCATGATATTTTAGCACTGGGTGGTTTTAATGAGGTGGGTTCAGCATTGCGACTCTTTGAGGAGTGAACACAAGTGACATAATGAGCGAGTTTTAGCACCCATGTCTGTCTGTCACGCCTCATATGCCCAACACAGCACGTTCAAGGATTCAAACTACTCATTGGAAAATTTCCTTAATGCATATTCTAGGAGCTTTGACTAATAGGGCTGCTTTGAAATTCCTTTTCCCCCCACATTCTAGAATGCAGTTAACAACCACGCTCTACATTTACATGTTTTTGTGTGTTGTCAGCTGTCATTAAATTGCTTGTATGCATTTTTGGTACCTTCTCATTAGATGTACAGTTAAAAGAATGGTAGAGAGATGACTTGTAGAGCGGGCTGCATACTTCCAATAACTTTCTACTTTCTGAGGCCAGAAAATTAAACTTTTACTTGAGTTGCAGATTCAGTTAAATTTCTTACTTGTATCGTGGCCTCATACTCCTCATACTGCATACAGATCACGTTCCATTACTGTGAACGACAGTATACTTGGAAAATTAGTTAGCAATTAAACAGTATATCCAGTTACACAGTGTTGCTGTTAATATTAAAATGTAGAAACCAATCTTTGTCATTTGTGTCAATGTAAAGACTTAATAGCATACATGCAGTATTTTTTATGATGACATACCAAGCATGCAGTGTCAGTTTGGTTACACTACTTTTGACATCTCTTCAAAAGCTATAGACTATGTTAGGAAAAATAGTCCATCCAACAGTATCTAATTATTACAGAATCTCTGTTATTGGACTTTGAATTCAGCCTCTTTTTTCTTTGGTGTACGGTCGCAGCTGGAACTCTCTGTCCTCAGTTTGCCATTTACTAATAATGGACCACAATGACGTTACAAGCAATACATCTTGATTCTAGTCTGTGACTAAATATTCTGTGGTTTTTAACTGGTATGGTGAGCGCTCTGTATTGGTTTGATTACTCTCAGATTAATTTATATTATTTAGTAATCATAATGTCATTTGAAACTCAACATTTTTAGATAAGGCTAGATACAGCTGGAATACAAAACTGAAATCTTTTGGAATATTTTTTATTTGCAGCCTAATTGCAACGGATGCTTTGCATGTAGTCAGACGGGCTGTTACCGCCACTGCTCCTGTAGCGGGTGAGGGTTGAGCGGTTTCCGCTCGCGGTGCGACGTGCGGCAAGTCGCACGCCAGCGTCTGGGGCGTCGGGTGCGGTTTGGAGAGATCTGAGAGCGGACCTTGTGGCGGTTCCGCCAGAGCGGGGCAGAGTCAGGCGGCCGGGCGTTCGCGCTCCGCCCCTTCCCTACGGCGGCGGCTCTGTCGCTGCGGTCTCCCGGCGCACCTCCGGGGCTGTGGGCCTGTGGTTTTCAGCTGCCAGATCGCTGGCCCTGATGACATCGCCGAGGCCCACCACAAAGCTTCCATCTGCTACTTATAGATTTGTGCCTCAGCGCAGTCCGGCATGTCATCACTTGTTGTGGCCGTGTTCTGGATACAGCAGCTCATCGCGCCTTCATCACTTTCAGTGGGTTCTGAGCACTTATTAACCATCATTCCACTGGGCCCTTCTGCAGATGTGTTTACGTTTGGTCTAGAAGGCATTTCATCATTCGGATGTATTTGCAGTGCGTGTCCCTGCACTGGTAGTTTGTCTCGAATATTTATGTTTTTTATTTTAGGGGAATTTTATTTTACTATTTGTGTGAAGGGGGGTTGTTGTTATGACTTACAATCGCGTAGGCCTTCACATTGTTGCTGTCGCATGCTGTTTCAGGATAATTTAATCCGAAACGGGCCTGACATCAGAGAAATGACACCTGCTTGTCTCCTAGCGAACGGTCTCTTCTTTTCCCTCCTCCTATTTTTTCCCCCTTTCTTTAAAAGGAGATTTATGCTCGTCTTTCTTGATGACCTTATCTGAGTGTTGACACGAGCAAAAAAGTGATTGATAAACGAGTCATCTTTATCATTTCAGCTGCGTATATATCCAAAAGCCTTTTTTTTCAAGGTAAAAATTAATATATTGAAATATCTATAGCGGGAGGAGTTTATGTAATTTAGAGGTGCAGAGGTTGCAGACTGCTGAGAAGTGGGAGGAACGGCCAATGGGCCGGGGTCTCGAGGTTGGAGCCAATAGGCCGGGGTCTTGAGGTTGGAGCCAATAGGCCGGGGTCTCAAGGTTGGAGACCCCCACACACTGCTGTAGGTGTTAAGCATTGTGTTATGGAGCCAAGAAATCAATGGCTTTATATCCTAAGTAAGGATATTGAATAAATCATTTAGGGGCGAGATGGGAAGGCTGTGCAGGGAGTGAGCTCTCTGAGAACCCATCACTGCTAGATTCAGAATTGTTTTCCTGGGACAGTGGCACAATTTTTGTTGTTTTGGCTCTGAAGTCCAGCACATTGTATTTTAAATAAACATGAATGAATATTAGGATTGTCAGCTTTAATGTGAGGGTATTTACACCGGTATAGGAATTACAGGCCTTTTTATACATAGGCCCCCCATTTTAGGGGAACAAACGTAATTGGACGATTGGCTGCTCAGTTGATTCTTGGCCAGCTGTGTGTAGTAACGTCCCCCAGACATTCATTACATGACATTATATTGTAACCAGTAACAGACTTTTCAGGAACGTCCCGAATGTCCCATGAATGTTATGAGCACAACATCATATCATAGCCGGAGAGGGACGTTGTTGAACGTCCCCGGAAAAATTCTAATTAAATGTCATATTGTAACCAAACAGTGACCTACCTAGGACCTACCTAACATCCTAGTAATGTTTTTAGGACATCCCTAGGGAACGTCACATCATAACTTTGAGAGGACTAAAATGGTACATCCCTAGGACGTCCACTGTTTGCTGGGTAGGCCTACTTCTTGTAAGTTTTATCACCACTGCAGTGAAGTAAAAAAAGGCAATAAACTATGTTTTCTGTCAGAAATGTATTGTCAAGCTGACGTGCATTCACTGCTGTCTACGTTTTAAAGCTCCGGTTTGCCCAAGATAATTGTGGATAGCCTACATAGATGAAGAGGAATATATATTTTTTTAATCATGAAGCAAATCGTGTTACAGAATACAATAGTAACTAGTATTTGAATCAAACAAACAATACAAACAGTGAATAACAAGCAAATCAAAACTTTATAAAAATAAAACCCATGATCAAATGGAAATGTGATTTTCTGTGACACGCGAGTAGGCTTTGTGCTAGTAAGTATAGATATGATCATTTCAGTCCTGACAAACATCTGTAACTCCCGCCAGAAACTAAGACATACACTGAAACAGTTTGTACTAAACTGCCAGCTCGTTCAGCGTAACAGTAGCCTATATCTATACTGTAAAAAAATACCATAAAAACTGCAACATTGCTGCCAGTCTTTTCACCGTTTTCTTACAGTATAACCATTCCAAACACGCAAAATCTCATTTAAATATGGCTGCTTGTGGCTGGAGTAATTTACATAATGACTCTCTTTGTTGATCACCTGCAAAATGTGAAATGATAGCGCTGGCAAATACTTTGGCTGCGCCCACAAAATAACACCCCTTATTTTGTATCTTAGTAAATCAACCCCTAGGTGTGCCATTTGCATTTGGAGTCTGTTGCTGTTGTCTGTCACAAGGATGAAATAAGTGTATGCCAGTAAGCAGGCTGAAATGAGGCTGAAAAATCTAAATAAATCAGTCAGAGGCATAGCCAAAACTTTGGTTGTGTCAAAACTGTTTGATACTGTAAGATTTTAGGATTGTCCCAATACCGCTCAAGTCTCAAACGTTTGTCTATCAGGCATGCCTGAGGCCCAGATGGTTTCAGCCACCTTATCATACCTACAAGAGAGTGGCATCGCTACTGATGTCCATAGCAAGTAATTATAGAATAGTGGCTGGGAGAGAGTGATTGATAACTAAGTAGACTTGATTAGCAGTACAATAGATTGTTTCCTGGCAAGGCCTCTGGAAATTTAACCATTAGACCCCCTACTGATTGGCAGACTGATTGATTTAGGGAACCAGACAGTGGCTTCCTTAAATTAATCACATTATTCTGAATATACATTTCTGTTTCCCACCTCAGAACACAAAGACTGAGAAGGGGTATTAAAGACATACAGTTCACATAACAGCATTCATATTAACTCCACTGAATCCAGAATGCATTTCCCGTATCTCTGACAGCTGCCATTCTTGAAAATAAACATAATTTTCACCAAGTTTGAGAAACGTCCTTTATTCTTTACAATACATTGTTAGGATGCAAAAACACACCGGTGAGCTCAGCAATATAGACCTGGTACACCACGGAAGACCACTGTAGTTGATGACCAAAATATACTTTCAGTTGTGGAAAAAAAAAAAATCTTTTCAACTGTCAAACTGATCAAGAACACTCTCCAGGATGTATGCATAGATGTGTCAAACACCAGCATTTCAGAGGGTTCACCCCAAGATGCAAACCACTGAGAAGCCTCAAGAACAAAATGGACAGATAAGAGTACATCAAAAAACCATAGAGTTCTGGAACAAAAAGTGTTAAGAACAGATGAGATGAGCATTAATCTGTACCAAAGTGATGGAGAAAGAAAGGAACTGCCCATGATCCAAAGCACCCCCTCATCATGAAACATGGCTTGGGCATATATGGCTGCCACTGGAACTAGCTTACTTGTCTTCATTGATCATGCGACTGCTGACAGCAGTAGCAGGATTAATTATGAAGTGTACAGAAACATCTTATCCAACCAATATCCAACCAAACACCTCAAAACTCATTGGACGACGCTTCACCTTGCAGCAGGACAATGACCCCTAACATACTGCTAAAGCGACCAAGGAGTTTCTCAGGTCCAGATAGTGGAATGTTCTAGAAGGGCTAAGTCAATCACCTGTCCTGAATCCAATTGAACACTGAAGACTGAAGGCAAAATGCCCCAGAAACGAACAGGAGCTGAAGATGGCTGCAGTACAGGCCTGGCAGAGCATCACCAGAGAAGATACCCAGCATCTGGTGATGTCTATGGATTACAGATTTCAGTTATCAAATGCAATGGATTTGCAATCAAATACTAAATATAACAACTTTCACATGATGTTAATTTGTTCAGTTAATTTTGCTCCCCTAAAATGGAGGGACTATGTATAAAAAGGCCTGTAATTCCTGTGGGAAATACCCCTCAAATTAAATATGACAGTCTGCACTTTAATCTCATATTCATTGTTTTATTTCATATCCAATGTGCCGGAGTACAGAGCCAAAACAGCAAAAATAGTGTCTTACAGTACAAGCTTACCATAGTTAAGACTAGAATATAGAATATCTCAACATGTGCATATTGAAACTTGACAAAATTCCTTTGCTCAAATGGCAGTAGGTTGAATGGGGAACAGACCCTTGTGAGACTCCACTGAGCTATAGCTCCACATAGTGTGAAGGGAGGCCTGTATCTTTATGAAGCCTGGCACTGAGAGTGAACAGGTGTATCACACTGCCTCAGCTGGTGTGTGTCATTTAGGCCCCTCAGCCTGTCAGCACTGGCTGAGTAATCCACAATTTAACCCTCACACTCTCATGCCCTTTCCATCTGTACAGTCCAGATCAAAGGGGAACACTTAACACTTTGGGCTCGATTCACTAAGACCTTTAGCAAGTGCAAAACCTTTTAGCACACACAAAACCAACAGGACCAGTGATTGGTCATGGTATTTCCTTTGCACCAATCGTTGGTCGCGTTATTAGTTTTGCGTGCGCTAAATGGTTTTTCACATGCTAAAGGTCTTAGTAAATCAGTCCCTTTGTGTCCAGGCTAGACAGGGAGCCAGCGTACGCGCGTGCACATGCCTTTCTTTCTGTCGACAATGTTTAGAATTCACCCTTGGCGATAAACCGATCCTTTGTTTTACAAATCATTTCTTTGGAATCTCTGGAAATTAAATTAAGTTTTCCTGTAGAATCACACGAGCTGTAATACCTTTCATCTGAATTTGTGAAAGTTGTAAAAATGTAAATCCTCTGCCTGAATTACTATATTTATGAATGGCTTCTTTTTTTCTCAAACGTTGTCAGATTTTTATTATGACTGCCAAGATGGTTTAAAACTGGTAGCTTAACCATGTTGATTGAACGAAAGGGTGAGACGCTGCCTGCTTTAGCTCCTAGCGTGCGGGAGGTTTCACAGCTACATTGGCTTCCAGCCTTGCCGTTGCACATTAGTTATTGTGATTGACAGGCACGCGTTCGGGGAAAGCGAATCGATTGAAATGTGAAAGTGTGCATTTGCGTTCGTGGTATACGCCGCTGCGCTTTAATTTCTACCAGTGCACGGGGGTGAGGAAGGTCGGAGCCCTTTCGACGGGTCTGTTTCGACAAACTCAGAAACAAGAGCAATGTGTCTGTTCGGCATCAGACACATTACGGCTGTAACAAAGAAACACAAATATCCCAGAAGACGTAGAACGTAATGAGAGACACAAAGGAAACTGAGCTTTTTTTGGCAGTATTCGTTATGAAGCGAAAGAAAGGGGAAGGACAAGGTTCCAGACGTAGTGGAGCGAATGACTGGGTTATTTGAGATCATTATGCAGTTGGCAGCTCTCTGGAGCTCCAGCGCTTATCCTCTTTAGGCTGTAGTCAGTACATAGTGAACAATGTGCAGCTGTAGCCATGCACAGTGCTGGGAGGATCCCTCTCTCACAAGCAGGAGACATTACCGATTGGTGTATGCGTGCGTGTGTGTGTGTGTGTGTGTGTGTGTGTGTGTGTGTGTGTGTGTGTGTGTGTGTGTGTGTGTGTGTGTGTGTGTGTGTGTGTGTGTGTGTGTGTGTGTGTGTGTGTGTGTGTGTGTGTGTGTGTGTGTGTGAGAGAGAGAGACAGAGATGGGTGGGGAGAGTATGTTGGGAAGAGAATGCATGTGGGAAGAGGGGAGAATGGTAGTAAGACAAGGAGGTCTTATTCCCATAGCAACGCGAATATAGCGTACCCAGGAGCGGAATTAATTAATTATGCTTCTTTTTTCTTTTCCTTTTTTAAAAGGAAGCCTTTATTTTTGCAGACAGAATTTAAAATTCACGCTCAGTTTCCTCCTGAGTGGAAGTGTGGATACAGCTGACAAATCCGCACTCCAAAAAGCTGGCTTGCTGATGTTACGGAGAGGGTAATGGACAAGGAGACATATTTTGCGCGCACAGAAACAGACATCCCGGGCACGATTTGCTCAAGGTGATGGCAGACGGTGTAACCAGTGATACATGTCACTGTCTCACATCAGATTAAAGGCAACCTGCAGGGGCCGGCAACGCTTTCTGTCACCTAATCAAATTGATGGCGGAGATATGCTTTCTCACCCCGTTCGCCATTTTGAACCTGGTGATAATATTAGAAAGAGAAAAAAATCCCCCTTACTTCATCCCCCCTTTCATTAAAAATAAAAGTACGGCATACGTATGTTACAATTATAGACAAATTTAAGAACAGGTCAATCATCCTGCTAACAGTAACTCAATAATGGCAGTGTAGTGCTGTTCTTTCCGGCACGCAGAAGGCTCGTGCGATAACCTGTGCACAATCTTTTCAGACAAAGACGGCCAGCCAGATTTAACGCCCACCTCTAATTACAAACGGTTACAGAACGCTTTAATTTCACGGCGGTTTATGAAGTGTGCGGCGGGGGGAAAGGATTCTCTCCAGACGACGGCCACCGCTTTGGGCAGGTTTCTCATTTTTCACAATCCAGAGGCTGGGGAGTGTTTATTTAAACCAAGACCCACAGGGGAGCTTGGGAAAATACAATCGCTGGGAATTACCACCCCGCCGAGCGGGGAGGAGCGCAAAAAAAGAACATCGTAATCTCTCCCGTCCTCCTGGCTCACTTCCTGATGCATCACAGTTCACAGGTCACGGCGGAATAAAACCGGAGCGTTGGAAGAAATTTATTACTGCTCGGGCATAAAAGGGCCCGACCGCCGAGCCTCTTTGACATGTAATTAAACCATCCTCAGCTGGAAGGCCCCCCCTCTCCCAGTGCAGAGAGGGAGTCTGGCTGCAGGGCTGGGCTGGTGATATATTGGAGATCTAATTGTGGCAGAGAGGATTGCGTTAATGAGCGAGCCTGCCCTCATTACCAGGAGAGAGACTTCAGAGCTGACACCGTACCCCAGGAGCATACTCAGTCTGTGCCGTGTCACAGACCGCCATTTATTGATGATCCGCTCACTTAGCGAGCGCCCGCATTCGCCATGCTTGTAATTTCACGTGGTATGTACTGCATTGGCTCCGTGCCTACTGCCTTTTTCATCTTCTTATCGAAGATGAAACGCCTTGCTCTAGGGGTACATCGGCAAGCCTCCTGCTCAGACCCTCGACTTGGGAGACCGGCGCCCCTACGACACGCGACGCACGTGTATTTCTTTAGACTTGTTATTTAATAATTCTGTGTTTATTGCTTGTTCTCGTGTGTGATCCGTGTCTGGCCGCCGAGCAGGTCTGGAGCCACATGAAAAGCCCAGCTCCAGGGTGTATGAAAGTCACGGGCTGTGTAGCAATGGCTGTGCTTTTTTCTCCAAAGGTTCTCCCTGTAATGAGAAGACTGAGGGGAAGAAGAAAGGAAGGCCCCGGGTGGAAGTGCTGGAGCTTCGGAGCATCCCCGTAAGTGCCCTTCCCCCCCCCCCCGGTGCAAAGACAACGGTGAATTTTCTCGCCCCGACTTCCTTTGACCGGTTATGAGAACCACAGGGGTCACTGCAGAGCTTAGGGGTGGGGGCGGTCTCTGAAGGAAGCAGCACCCAGGCGTTTATTTAAAACTGAACAGTTGACATGTCGAACCCAACTGAAGCATGCAGTCAGTGCAGAGCCGTCGCCGTTTGCCTTGCCCACACAAGATCATGGGCCAAAATGTCTCCCCTAAGTGGAAACCATTGGGTTATCTGGTGTGGTGAGGAGACGCCCGTATCGAGGCAACTTCGTGTCCAACTGCTAACACTGACACGCAAAAAAGCGCACAATGTAAATACGAAACTGGCATCACACGCGAGGCGTTAACAGCCAATAAGTTGTGGGAGGGAAACCTCTGCACGTTCCAAGTGTGTCTCAACGTCTCCGCTAACAGGCTGCCATGATGATTCAGTGGAAGGAGGAGTTCAAGAGCCGCTCCAGAGTGAAGTGTCCCTGTTCGGGCTGCTGGTTGGAGTTCCCCAGCATCTACGGACTCAAGTACCACTACCAGCGCTGCCAGGGGGTAAGCCCCCGGCCCTGCCTACTGCGCTTTCTCTCTAACGGAATCCGCTCTGCTTTTTAATGGCAGAAATAGTGCTCCGTCAGAGATGGAAACCTGATATTGCGTGGAGGGGAAGGGCACATATTGCATATGGCTTTGAATTCTTGTTGATTTTGTATCAGCTTTCTGCTGTCTGGTCTTGGCGCAGATTCAATCTAACCACAGTGCACTTCGCCCTTAACTTTCAGTAATACATTTAAAGCAATTTCATACTTTTTTTCTGTAGAGCGTTGTATCAGTATTTCAGCGGTTGCTAAAAATAATCTTTTTATTCCTGAATTGTAAGAATGTCAAAAACTCACTTAGATGTTACGTTTTCTCAGATTTAAGGACAAAGTGCACTGCGGATTCAATCTGTGCCTTAGTCTTACTTTTTTCCTCAGGCAACCATAGCAGAGAAACTGAGCCACAGGTGCCAGTACTGTGAAGCCGTCTTTGCCTCCAAAGTCCGCCTGCAGAAGCACAAGCTCTGGAATCACCCGGACAGGGTCTCGCAGGAGCCCAAAGCTGAGCCCAAACTGCAGAAGGCGCCAATCAAGGGGAGCGCCAAGAAAAGGTGCCGCCCTTTATTTTATCGGCGCACATTCTGTTTGCAGAAATAAGAAAATTGCATAAGCTTCTGAGGGGGTTCATCCAGACCCATAAAAGTTAACGGCCTGTATTTCTCACATGTTTAGAGTAGACATCCCTGCTGCGTTTAAGGCCCGGGTTGTGTTTGCGCTTGCTTTCCGTCCGTTGGCGTGACGAACGTCTCGGCGCCCCGCGCCCCTTGTTCCCAGGCCCGCGGAGAGCGTGGCCCAGACGCCGCCGGTGTGCAAAGTGAAGAGGACACAGGAGGCCACCCACCCCTCCCAGAACGGAGAGTGCGCCTCGCAGAAGGCCGACAGGAAGCAGCACTCCGCGCAGCAGAGCACCTCCTCGGAGGCCTCGCCCAGGACGCCCGGGGGCAGCGACAGCGAGGACAGCAGCGTGCCCCCCGCCTTCCCGGAGGAGGACCCCGAGAGAACAAGACACAGTAAGATTACTACACCTCATCGGCCAGGAGTCACACCGCAGACTCTTTAGTCTCCACAGATACTGTCGCCTCATTACTGTGCTTTGCCTTGTCCCTGAATGAATTCTCAGTGCGTCAAAATGGAATTCTTCAGCCTTCAGAGATCGGGAGACCGAACTTTCAGCGTTAAGAGTATGTTAAGTATCTGGCGAGGGTAACGAATCTGTGATATTGTCGAGCATCTGCTCTGTCAGCTCTGTGTGCGTGTGTGTGTGTGTGTGTGTCCGCGCGCGCGTCACGCCTGCTGGGTTTACACTGCGCTGCTTAAAGCATGCGCTAAATGCGCCTTTGATATCCATCGCTGTGTACTATGAGTCTCCACATGATCAATGTCACTGTTAAAGCACTTAAAGCGAGGGGCGGTCATGCGAGGTTGCATTTTGCTCTTCCACAGCCAGGGCTGCAAACCGCATGGCAACACTGTACTGATGTTATGAAAATGAAGACATATTCATAAAGACAAATAGCCAACTACCCCAGACAAAATGAATTAATTAAATGCTTAATACAGCTTATTACGTAGTATTCAATATGTCACAGTAGCACAGGCCTGTAGCTATTGAATTCTGTTCTCTGTTCTCTGTGCATGTTAGATACTTAAATGAGAAACTGACCAGCAGGTGGAAGGCAGGTGTAGGGGTCTCACTGTGCTCCTCAGAATCAGTGTTTGACCTTTTATTGTTTCCCTTCTTCACTTGAGCCAGGGAGGAAACAGAAAACGCCAAAGAAGTTCACCGGGGAGCAGCCCTCCATTTCCGGGACATTTGGATTGAAAGGTAGCGTCAGCCCCCTCGCTCTCGAGCCCTCGCCAATATCGGGCTGGCCTCTCCCTCTTTCCTCTCTGCTGAATTTTTATTTTTATTTTTTAACAATGAACGAAAGCAAAAGTGCTGGTGAAGGCAAGCCGTTTTGCAGAGCTGTGTCTGTTCATTTTTGGGATTTTACCGGGGTGTGTTCTTCCTTGCGTAATAGATAGAAAGAATCTGCACGCTGCCTGTGTATATCTGTTGATTTAAATAACTTGTAACTTATCCACAATACGGGACATACGGTTTCGACTATGGGCTACAAGGCTGCAAAATAAATAAAACCCTGTACTTCCAAAAAATGGAATTCTCAAGAACAGAAAAAAACTGCATCTTTTTCCATTCATCAGCATACTGTAGCATCACATTTAGTTGTGGGGGCTTTGAACCAACTTTACTAGTTGCTGAATTGTTTAACTGTGACAATACACAGTGCTAGGTGGCACACTTTAAATGTGTGTTTAAAGCCAAAATGACAAAAACTATACAGAAAATAATTTTTATGACACTGCAGGTTTGTGAGTTCTGTACAAAACACAAAATACTGGACATTAAAACATTAAGCCATAACTGCCACATGGCCAAGGTTATCATATTTAGCAAACGGATGACCCAACTGGCCAGCCACAACAAAAGCAGGCCTTTGTTTCAATATTCTCTGCAAACATCCACATTCCAGATGGGGAGATTAAATCCACAGCCTCACTAATCACCATTTTGTGCGAACCCCTGAAGTCTCTGCACGTGATTTGATCTCACCGTACCGTCTCAATTCTTTTTAACGAAAAAAAGGTTTACAAGATGATTTAGTGTAGTCTCTGGCTCAGGGGGGCGTGCCTTCGTCCTGAGCGGAGGCAGGTTGCGGTCAGCAGCTCCGTAAGCACCTTCCAACGTCTTACCATGAGATAGCACTAGTGCACCGTCAGGCACGGGCGCTGCCAAGGCCGGCTTAGCCCGGCTCAAAGGCCCTTTCAGCACACAAGCTAGCGTCTCTCCGCCTCCCTCTCCTCGTGGGTAGATTGCACATAATTGGTCTTTTTCTCTCAACGTGCCAGTTGCAGGCCTGTTTAATATCCTGCTGCAGTCGAGACGTTCTGTGAGTCACAGTCAGTCTGTGTCCGAACCCGAGGACAGTTCTCCCACCGTCGCCGAGCTTTCCCGTCGCTCCGGAGTACGACACATACGACAATGCTTCACTTGTGCACACTCGCTCGTGCACAATCGCACATTCACTCTTACAATACACACGCGCACACATAAGCTATGCACATATACTCATACACATACAGCGTACAGGCATCCACGCAAACACACAGATACTCTGTACGTACACATGTATACATACATTACACATTTGCGCACACAGGCATGCATACACATGCATTACACATTACATACACATTAAAAAATAATAGATTTGTCAGATTTTCTCCAAGGGGACAGTGCATTTTTTTCTCACTGATGTTTGATGGGTTTTGTGGTTTTTCATCCTCCCAGGAGCCAATCATTTATCATAAATATTTTATTCATATAATATTTTACCAAAACATGATGGTACTGTATGATTTTGTTCTATGAATATGATCTCTGAAGCTGTCTCTGATCATTTTTTTATGATAAAGGAACTATATCAAACACAATTTAATAGATTTATTGATTGATTGACTGAAGATCAAAGTCTTTCATCTTTTGCATGAGTCAATTATTTACTATCTCAGCCACCAGCAATACGAGGTATTCTTATTTACAGTAAATAAACTCTTTGTTGTTGTTCTCAATGTGCTACTCATTCCCACATTGAATAAACCTTTCTACTAGTAATGTTATGAAAATTATAACGAAGTTGGAAGGGTTTTCAAAAATACATGAGGTAAATAAATCTGAGGCTGTGCGCTGTTTGATGGATTGCCTGTCTTGCACACAAGCGCATGTGTTTTCACCCAGGGATGAACAAAGCTGAAGAGAAGCTCAAGTCTGGGAGGGCTAAGAAAGTGGACGCAAGCGTTTTTAGCGAGGAACCCACAAAAAAACTCCAGACTCCAGCCGCAAAGAAAGACCTGACCTCCCTGTGCTCTGGTAGGACCAGCGGCTACGCTCCCACGCCTTTCTGTCCTGAATGAAAGCCCACCACAGGCAGCTCATTCACTGTATTCCTGTAGTATGTACTTCCCTGTTGGGTTTTTCCCATGTGGAGACAGAAATACTAGTAAATCTAAAGCTAATACGAAGCCTAGCATTGACTGTCTTGGGGAGAAGGGCATAGGCAGGCTCACAAGCTGAACCCCGCCCGTGTGAATCGTGTTGCCGTTGACGTTTACCCCCCCCCACCCCCCCCCACCCGCAGGGAGCCTTGAGGCGCAGTGGCAGCACGCCATCACCGAAAGGGGCGAGGTTGTGTGCCCCAACTGCTCCCTCGTCACCAGGAAGACCGTGCTGGGGCTCAAGAAACATATGGAGATCTGCCAGAAGGTGTGCCAGCTCGCTAATGAGCTAATGGACACTTAATTATGTATCAATTTATTTAGAATTACATTTAAACATTTTTGTTCCTCTCTTTTGCCTTTTCTTTGCCCATTTGGGTATGCTGCGATGCTCTTATATACGTATACGGGAGTGTTTGCTCCTTCTCTTCCTCAGCTGTTTACCGTTCAAACCACAAAGCTCTGTGGGGTACAAAATGACTCATGCAATTAGCCTTTCTCTCCCAGGGCCCCTCTTGCATGGCCTGGGGACCCATTATACCCACTGTATTGATTGGATGCTGATAGAAATGATATAATGCAGTGCGCAGTACAGCTCAGCTAGACAGAGAGTCACTGGCACACAGCTTTAATTGCTCAGTTTTATGGAACCAAGCCTGGCAAACTCAGTGATTCTGTAAAATGACAGACGTGCTATGAGACAATAATTGAATCAGAGGTTAGTGAGGGTCACATCAGATTGATTTTTTCCCCCAGCAGAATTAGCCCTTTTAAGGGTTATTGTCCTGCGCAGAAACCCCCAGGCCCCCTCATGCCGAGGTGATTTACAGGTGAGGCATGACCTTTGATCTCTCCCCATGTCTTTCAGCTCCAGGATGCTCTGAAATGCCAGCAGTGCCAGAAGCAATTCAGGTCCAAGGCAGGGCTGAACTACCACACTATGGCAGAGCACAATAACAAGGTATCATCAGCTTGTGTAAGCAGAGCGCATGGTAGCAGAGGGCCAATTGGTTCGTTCATTTTCCTTTTTAAACAGCATATAGCTCCCTGCATGAAGATTCAACATTTCCTGTAGTGGGAGGACAGTCCTGTCACCGCCTGTCCAAGCATACTGGCACAGTTGAAATCCGTCTCCAGTCACCTCATTGCATGTTTATAGCACAAGCTAGCACCAAAAGTAGAACCAAGGTCTGTTTTTTTCTCCCCTTTTCACAAGGCGAGGCCCTGCTTCTATGGAAGCTTATGGGAGATATGTTGGGTTGCAGGGCTCTCGTTTAAAAGAGTTTAGAGCGGCGCATCAGCGAGTGCGCTGCAGCGGTAGTTGAAGGGCTGAAGGCTTCCCCGCAGGCACCAGGTATTATACGTAATGGGACGGTTGTTGCGCGGGGCCCCACAGGCAATACGGCGATGCTAACTTAAGAATAATCCATAAACGAGCTAGATGCCAAGCTGCGCCCGGCGCTCCGATATTAGCCCAGGAAAGTGCTCCAATAAATTCATCCCGTGTTAAATTATGCACAACCAAGCATCTCAGAAGCATCATGAAAGATAAATGAACAAACACAGCCTCCTTTGTGTCTGCGAGCCTTCAAGCAACAGCTGTGGAATAGTCCAGCAGCCAAAGGAGGAGGGGTGCTAAGCTTGGGTGCTAGCCTGAGGGCTTGAGGCAAAACAGGAGAAAAACAACTCCGGGAAGCTACCGGGAGACCGGGCCCGTATTCCCTGCTAGTGTGGCCGCCCTGGGCCTTGTGTTCATAACACAAAGCCAAAAAATAAAAAAGCCCCGCAGCTGCTTCACACCAGAGAGCAGCCGCAGTACTGACACACACAGCAGGGGGGGTTTTCCTCTTCCCGCAGTTTCAGGTAGTAGGTCTGCCAGAGGCTCTGAGCTCTCCCTGATGCAGCAGTTTCCTCTGTGGTCAGAGTAGTGTAGTACGGGATACCGCAGGGCCCTGGAGCAGAGTGGCTGCGCTGCGTGGTATCATCTTCCATCATCCCTTTCTCTCTCTCTCTCTGCTGGAAGGAGACACTGCTTTTCTACCTTTCCAAGACTTTCCGTTTTTTTCCTTATTAGGTTTTCCCCTGTGGTCTACAGTACCTTCACTGCCCATTTTCCCAGTGATGTTTTTAGCCATTTGTTGAAATGTATTGTATGTACATCTTTAACATTCATCTTCAGACTTTAGCAGCTAGTGTGAATATTTTGTTGATTTTCTTCCCTTACTAAAAGCATTCGTTTAAAGGGTTGATATAAACATGCCTCAAGTAATGGGCCTTCCACGAAAATGTCTACATATTTTGGCAGACGGTGAGCTCTCTTAATGAGAAGCACATTTTTAGGACATGCTTGAGGGAAGCAAATTGTTGAGATGCTGGTGCAATGCTGTATTTGTTTCCCCCTCTCCAGCCCTCGGGGAGTGAAGGACAGGCAGGGGATGGACAGGAGGAGCGCGAGAGACTGCGGAGAGTGCTCAAACAAATGGGCAAGCTCAAATGTCCCAATGAGGTACATTCCCCCTTTTCGTTCCCTCTCTCTCTCTCTCTCTTTTCCCCTCTTGCCCCAGTGCTCTGTTTCCAATTACTCAGACAGCAATACACAGGGCTGGAGAGAAAAATTGTTTTCACATTTTTTTATAGATTATATTCCCCTGCTTCCTCTCTCTCCTTTTGAGGACTGGCGGGACTGGCCAGTCCACCCTGCACAATTCCTCAGTATCAACTGAAAAACACTGCCGGTTAAGAAATACTAGGCTAGCTAACCTTAGTAGTCGATAAGCTAGTGAAGCTAGTGGTAAGCTAGTGGTTTAGTAGCCGATAAGCTAGTGAAGCTAGTGGTAAGCTAGTGGTTTAGTAGTCGATAAGCTAGTGAAGCTAGTGGTAAGCTAGTGGTTTAGTAGTCGATAAGCTAGTGAAGCTAGTGGTAAGCTAGTTGTTTAGTAGTCGATAAGCTAGTGAAGCTAGTGGTAAGCTAGTGGTTTAGTAGCCGATAAGCTAGTGAAGCTAGTGGTAAGCTAGTGGTTTAGTAGTCGATAAGCTAGTGAAGCTAGTGGAAGGTTGGTGGTTTAGTAGCCGATAAGATGGTGAAGAAGGGAGTGTTTGTGTTAATTATAATGCGTGCCAGATGTGGCCCTCATTCCACACAGGGCTGCTCTGCACACTTCTCCAGCCTCATGGGCTACCAGTACCACCAGAAGCGTTGTGGAAAGGAGCTGTCTGAAGCTGACAAACCCACCTTCAAGTGCCAGCACTGCGGTAAAACCTACAAGTCCAAAGCTGGCCTCGACTACCACTTGAGAACCGAGCACGCTGCTGACACCGTGACACTCAGTACGGTAAGGGAAAGACTGAAGGTGGCCTAGCCATTAGTCTCCCCTGGCCATCTGCTGGGGGAAGGAGAGGCTGCTCATCTCCCTTAATATGTGACTTTGGTGCAGTTTTATCCTCAGTGAGTAGTGAACTTGAAAGATTCTTCCTCATTGGTTGATTTTACTCAACTTACTGCACGTATTGAATGACCTTTCTGTGACATATCCTCTCACTGCGTGGCTGTAGTGTGGTTTCCTTAATTGAATGTTTTCCCTCGTTGGGTAACCTTGCTGCAGTGCCCTCCTAATCGGGTGACTTTGCTTTAAAGGGATAGTTCGGAATTTTGGACATAATGTCTCAATTACGACTTACCCATGATGTAGTTGATTGATGGAAACCATTTTCAGCTAATTCCATGCTGTCCCTTCTTTTGGACATTCACACGTTGCTAATGCTAGCGCAACTCTAAGGTAACGGGTAGCATCCACTACCAAACGCACTTAAACACTCCACAGTGCACCCAAAGCAAATAAAATACGACAACAGTCTATCTGGGTTATTTTGAGTATTTATACCATCATTTTTTAAGTCAAACTATCCTTGAATCCTTTACTTTGTGCTGACCTATATTCTCTGTGGAAGTACGGCTGCGGAGCGAACGTGGCCATTGCAACATGTTGCTCTTCTTTGTTGTTGTAGTCGACCAGTGCCGGCACTACATTCATAGGTAACGTAAAGTATCGCTCCGCCACCGTACTTCCACAGAGAATATAGGTCAGCACAAAGTAAAGGATTCAAGGATAGTTTGACTTAAAAAATGATGGAATAAACACTCAAAATAACCCCGATAGACTGTCGTCTTATTTTATTTGCTTTGGGTGCACTGTGGAGTGTTCAAGTGCGTTTGGTAGTGGATGCTACCCGTTACCTTAGAGTTAGCAACATGTGTATGTCCAAAAGAAGGGACAGCATGGAATTAGCTGAAAATGGTTTCCATCAATCAACTACATCATGGGTAAGTCATAATTGAGACGTTATGTCCAAAATTCCGCACTATCCCTTTAATGGTTATCCATGTTGGGTATCTCTGCTTCGGTTTTTCTGGTGTGCAGACAAAAAAAGAAGAAATGCATCAGGCGGCGAGGAAACCCCAAGCTTTACTAGAGAAACTGGAGGCAGAGGAAGACAGAGTGAAGGAGGAGGCGGGGGTGGAAGGGGAGGACTTGATGGACTTTGAGAGGACGCCCAGTGGGAGGGTCAGACGCCGCTCCGCCCAGGTCGCTGTTTTCCACCTGCAGGAGATCGCTGAGGACGAACTGGCCAGAGACTGGGGAAACAAGCGGCGAATAAAGGACGACCTTGTCCCCGACACCAAAAGAGTAAGAAGCGTCTCTGTCAATGACGTGCGCACACACGCACACGCACACGCACACGCACACACACACACACACACACACGTACACAGCAGCACTGGGTCAAATAATTTATCTAAATACTTTAACCCAAAAAATACCGCTAAAATGCCTGCAGATTTATGTCCATTTTAAAGGGGTAATAAACACTAAATCATGTTTATTTGAGTTATAAAGCCCAGTATCTTGTCTCCATTTCATAAATCACATTAATGCTATTGTTAAAAAAAACTCAAATCTAATTAAGCCATGCCACCGTATTTTGTGCAAAAAAGGAACATTTCGCTGCCACCCAAAGTGAAAAGTTTAGTTGGAGCACTGCCCCTATCCGTGACGTAGAAAAAATACGTAAAACCCTTTATTCCACATAAGCAAGTCAATGCCCCATCTCTGCCCCTCTTCTTGATTGATGGGTATTCAAACTGCGCAACTTAATGTTAGCCCGCTCATTTCAAACTGTTTTCACCCTCGTTGGCTCCGCCTTCGAAAATGGATCTATCGAAGTGGGCGGAAACAGGGCAAAAGCCGGTGTTGCTGTGCACTTTAAAAGAAACATCTATCTTAATCAATATTCAGAATTAGAATGATTTAGCGTTTTACAGATTTTACTAAAGTCTAACAAATTTATTTATATCAAATACTGTATGTATTTCATTCAACCCTTGTACATACACACACACACACACACAAACAAGGACACACAGGTGCATGGGCACACAAATACACACTGAGAAATCACTGGGTACAATTCCATTCTGTAGCCTTGCATCAGTACCAGGGAAAATGTTAAATTTTTATGTTGTGTTGCAGCTCAACTACACTCGCCCTGGGCTTCCAACATTTAACCCTAAAACGCTGGAAAACTGGAAGAATGAAGTCAAAGAGAAGGGCTTCATCTGTTGCCCCAACTGTGTAAGACAGCATCCTTTCTGTTTCTAGGCATATGACAGCCTGTCCTCTAGGATTTTGACCAGGCATGGTCAAGTTCAAGGGTCCTAGTTAGCCTATAGAGATATTTTCTTCCTGAAGTTGACCAATGATTTTCGGAAAATATGGAAAAAGAGATTAGTAGAAGAAGTGAACATTAACCAAAAAATTAAACGGTGATAATTTGTTGTATACTGTAAAACTAATCTGTAGTTCTTGCCTTATTCACACATACATGTATTAAATAACATAACTATTCATACATGTACACGCACGTGCAAACACACATTCCAGAATGATGAAAATCAACCTGCGTACACTAATATTTACTTATATACAGCCAACCATGCAATACGTACTTGAACATCAGTTGTGTAGTGCTGTTGTAGGCCACCAAGGAAGTTTTCAAAGGAGAGTTCCTCTTTGTATAAAGGAGGTTAAGAAACAGGATTGAAAAGATTAAAGTTACAAAGTCCAAAAGCCGTGAGACAGACAGGTTATGTAGACTTGATCTGTGTAGTGGAAAACTCTCTGAATCTCACTTGAGGAAACACTGCAGTAAGTGCTTGGTTTATGGCTGTTCTTAGCAGTGATTTTGTATTCTGTTTTTCTGCAATAATTTGTTTCTCTCTTTTTAAGAGCTGTGAAGCTGTCTACTCAAGTGTTTCAGGACTTAAAGCTCATTTAGCAAACTGTAACAAGGTATGTTTCACCTTATCCCTTGATTCAACTGAGTAAATGTGATTATTTATTGCAGTTCTTCATTTCAAACACACTGTTGAGTATCTACAATGACTACGAGACGGCCTGACTTGGGTTTGTTTCTGTGTGGTTCAGGGTGGGGGCGCTGTGGGGAAGTACAGGTGCTTGCTGTGTCAGAAGGAGTTCAGCTCAGAGAGTGGTGTGAAGTACCACATCAGCAAGACACACTCTCAGGTAGGCTATATGAAGGGAATTTATTTGGGTAGGCCTCATGAAGGGCCCTGCCCGTGCAGGTGGGCCTCGTGAGAGGTCTTGCAGATAGGTCCCCATCAAGGGCAGTTAGGCTTCATGAGGGGCTCTTTCAAATAGGCCTCACGATGGGCACTTGAAGTGAGTGCATGAAGGACCTGTGCAAGTCAGCTTCATGAGATGGACCTTTGAGATGGGCCTTTCTCGGGCTGGCTGCATTATGTTGAAACAGGCCACTGTGCCTGCTCTTTCTTTTACACCAGACTCATTAATAAATTCTTGTCATTGTCTTTCACCTTCAAGCATAACCAGAAAAACACAGAAGTTATAATAATAATAAGCTTTATTTGTATAGCACCTTTCATACATAGAATGCAGCCCAAAGTGCTTCACAACAATAAAAAGAAAAATAGACTCAACATAAAAACAGGGATAAATAAGATGGAACATAAAACCCAGTAAAAACAGAAGAATAGAAATAAGTAAATAAAAGCACTAGTACATGGTAATAGATAATAAATTTTAAAAAAAACACTATCAGTAGCCTAAAAGTAAGAAAATTAAATTTAAAAAATCTAAGTAGTTTATCTAAGTAGTTTGTCTGTTTAAGTTGTTAAAATGTGTGTAGAAAACATGTGTGAGTATGTCAAGCTTCTATGTAGCAATTCTGGTGGAGCAACACTAACTTGCACTCACATACTTCCTTCCCGTATTGCTTGCGAACAGAACTGGTTTCGCGCCAGCGCCCACGTGGCACCTAAAAGCAAGAGGAAAGAGCCGCAGAACGGCTTAAAGACGGACCTGAAGAACAGCACGACGGGGAAGAAGAGAGGCCGCAAGCCCAAAGAGAGACCCCCAGAAGACAGTCAGAGGGACAAAGAGGGGCCCGTTCGGTCAGAGACTCAGAGCACTGCGCACGCCTTGGCCCCCGCACCCCTGACCCTTAACAGAGACACAACACCGCCCGCCAAGAGAAGGGGAAAGCCCAAGAAGATTCCAGCCAATGAGTAATCCCTCTGTGCAAGACCCAGTCAGGATGCTTTCAACATTATACCCATAAAAAATAGAACAGTAATAAAACAAATAATACAAATTATAATGATAATAATGAAGATAAGCATTTTGCTTAGAAGTGAAGGAATATTTTAGGAGTAAATTAAAGAAACTAAGAAAACAGAAATTTAAAGCTATTTGTTCTTGTATTTAATTTCAAACTGACCTTGTGTTTTTAAACCTAATCTATATGAATATATACAGTATATTTGTCTGCTGGTATATACTGATTATAGTACTCTCTTTTTTTCCCCCGTCCATTCCATTTTTAGACCTTATTTTAAATATTAAGCTTCACAGAAGGGGTTTGTTGTAATCAAAGTGGAAAATCCCTCTTTATATGAATACAATTTTTTTTAAACAAAAGTAATATTTAAATCAATTTTACATAGTTATCTCTACATGTGCGTAGTTTCCTGTTGTGTTTGAGAGGTTATAAAAGGATCTAAAAGTTATTCAATTAGCATGGTGAGCTAATTTACTACTAGTGTTTTTATCACAGTTATAGTGTACTGTGTATATATACAATATACATACATATATATTCAAAGCAATGAATTTGTCCATCGTTTTCAAGGCAGGAAGTTAAAATATTTTATCTTTTTTTATTCCCAAATTATATTTGTTTTCAGTTTGGTGTATCACTCGTGTTGATTGTGGCAGCTGAATATTGAAACGTGTTGTCTTCAGAGATAGCAAGATAGCTTTTGGAACAGTTTGCTACGGTGCAATATTGTATTATTTTATGTTGTTTTCATTCTTTTTGTTTGCTGTTACTGTCTTTGTTGTTCAACCAGCACAAAATGTGGGCAGACCGATCTATTAGCCATTTCTGAAAGAGCCTTCTTGCATCCCTGAGCAGTAGTTCAGTAGTTGTAGCTTGGATGGCATGGTAAGGTGTTTTGTTAAGTTTAAAACTTGCAGCTGCACAGAGAAGGTATAAATAGTACTGGTTTTGTCAGGCTATGTTTTTACATGTACCGTATATTGTTACCTTGGGGCTCACACAAGATTGAAGATAGAGACAGGCAGATGGTGCCACATGAATGCATTTGGGAAATTCAAATGGTAACTAAAAGTAAATAATCCATGAATACTGAGTAGTTAAAAGCAATGCTACAGGTGAAGTGCTTGTTATGGGAACCATTTAACATTTAGCAAAAGCTACTGAAAAACTGCGTGCTCCACGTGCAATTTTATTCTGTACTGTTTTTTGCTATTCCATTTGATAGCAATTTGTAATGATCCCTCAAACCAACAAAGCATTGGAAAAGAGAACGTTCTTTTCACGTTAACTTTATATAACAACAAATGTCGGTCAGAACTTTCAGTAAGCCTTCTCCAATTTAAATGATTTTCCATGTTTGGCATCATCTGTCAGTCTTTTGTTGCCCCTAGAACAGCATTTACACAGATGATGTGTATAACTATCTTCTTAACAATAGCTTTCAAGTTAGATTATGGTCATTAATTAGTTTTGTTACTGCTGGCGCATTTTACCCTTTCAAATAGTAGAAGAAATGCGCAAGGACTGCAAGTTTAACCTCAGTGACTATATGCAAAATAATTACTGAATTACAGTTTTATACTGAACGTACAGTTACAAAGTTACAGCACTGCAGCACAATCAGTGGTAGCTACCATTTTAAACTTGAAGTTAAAGTATACTTTCACTCACAGAAAGCTAGAACTCTGTTGCTTTGCGTTAACGAAGAATAGCCGTTATCTAGAGAAGAAATATTCAAAGCCCTACAGTGAAAGGCGAACCCTGCGGATATTGATTCTGTCCTCTTTTAAAGGCTCGCCATTTCCTCTTGGTTGTAAAATGCTCTTACCTTGCACTTTAAAACACCCTTTTTATCTTGCACTCCACAGACACTGTTTATCGTCACCTTAACCTTTATCCCTGGTTAGGTGTGCACATTGATGTTGCATCAACAAGACAGTGAAACAGCTTCAAGTTCAGGAAGAGTTAATATTTGGTGTCACAGTTTCTAAACAGTGTGACAAAATACGTATGGAAGGGGTTGATCTACTGCACAGCAGTTAGCCATAGTAACAAATTAGAGACCAGTAGAAACTTTAAAGCTGTACTACTTTTGTATTACAGATTGAAGAAAGTCTTTTTAATAAAATGATGTGTAATTTATGACAAAGTATCAAAGTGTGTATCACAACCAGTCCATGACACGAAACCTGTCTTGTGGGCATAATGTAAGTGAAATAAATATTTAAAGTAGGTACTTTAATTAAAAATAACTTGTTTTAGTATCCAGTTACGCATCAGTCACAACATTGCAAAGAATGGAAATAATTAATTTATATAAGAAAGTTTAGAAAGCCTGTTCAAACTGGCAGATGCACATTTATTTTATGTTCCCTTGTAAATATAATTAGCAATCAAATAATATCTGGGGTGGAGTAGGAAAAAAGAACATATACAAAACATTAATATCATGCGTCGAACATAAGGTGTTCTGATTGCCATTCTGCTACAATTAACATTTCACCAGGGATGTTCAACTTAATATAATCCTTCTTTTCTGAACTTGAATTGCAACATGTGACTGCATGTTGAACCACTACATATTATTGCTGCAACCACTCATGTAGCATTGTAACATTGAGTGTTGTGTAATTAGTTTGACAGGATTTAGAATCATCCATGTTTCACTCTGATTTCCATTGTTGATTGGCAAACTGATAACTTCATAGCAGTCCCGCATTTATTTTTCCCTTTTTGTTTTTGTCCTTAACTATAAATGTTTATTTGAATAGATTACTGCAACCTGTGAAAGAGTAGGTGATCTAAAAACTCCATTTGAAATGCATTGTGGGAATTGGATGTATTTTGGAGGTCTGGCAGGTAGTAAGTCTCTGGTGTCTGTAATCATTTTGTATGCTTTTACAACTCAATTTTATTCAGGCAGGCAAATGGACTGACTGAAATATGTGTTGTTGTGCTCTTTCACACTGATGGCGTGATTCTAGCTGTGTTCTCTCTTGTCTGAAAATAGGCCTGCACTGATTCTGGGATAATGAGCAGAGAACATGTATATTGATTTTTAATAGCAGTTTGACTCTGCTATTTTTTTTGTTTTTTTTGTGGGTTTGACTCCTTGTTGTGCATCTTTATTCTTTCACATAATGTTCTTTATTGTTTCTCTATTTATTTTTTTCATATCACTGAATCGTGTATTCATGATAAGCTTTGGTGTCACACTATGATTGTGTATCACTCTTTTATACACAGAAGTGGATTTATCCTGCCCTAGGTAATGTGTCTTCCTAGACTATGTGGCATACACATATTCAGCAGTTTGAGCTTTAAGGCTGTGTTAAAATAATTTGAAATTACAGCAATATACCACACTGTGTCAACCTTAAGTGACATCAGAGAGCAAAGCTCTGTTGCACCTATTATGGTTTTTCCTGCTCTTCTCATTTCCAGTTTTTTTTTTAAATTTTAATTCTCACTTAAACCTTCAGTACATTCATCATATACTATTGCTGGATTTAAAGTTAAATTGCTATTCTTGTCATACACTGTTATTTTAACAACCGTTTGAATGCACATTGAAATTTCCTTTTGATAAAATGGAAAATAAACGAGAAGAGGTTTCTGTGAGCATAATGTTGCATCTTTA
Source organism: Synaphobranchus kaupii (assembly GCA_029718625.1). Classification (NCBI taxonomy): domain Eukaryota; kingdom Metazoa; phylum Chordata; class Actinopteri; order Anguilliformes; family Synaphobranchidae; genus Synaphobranchus; species Synaphobranchus kaupii. The sequence continues at coordinate 102,984,707 of CM056378.1, read as the reverse complement.
GTGCACTTACTATCCCATGAAATAAGCTTGAATTTGAGTGATGTTGAGCCCCTGGTGATCTGGGCTATGTAATGTTTTTTTATCTGGGGAATTGTTATAATGAGGTGCCCTCTGTTTTGCCTCATTTTCCTGGTGGTTCTGATTTTGAACCCTGAAAATTTTGCCTTTCTTGCAAAAAATAAAAAATAAAAATAAATACAAAAAATAAAAAATAAAAAAAAGAGAAAAAACACAACCTTCAGGTGACAAATCATTTGAAACAATTAAAAGAAAAAGAATGCTGTAATAATTAGGTTTAGAAATCAACCCAACAGAAAAACGTTCTGGTCATATTAAAATTGTAAGAATATTTCCAGGAATCTAGTGAATAGCAAGTTAATAAACTGAAATTGTGTCTTGAGTTTATTTCTCTGTTGCAGTTATTCCTATCTGAGGCTACTGAATGAGGGAGATGCAGCACCTTTGCTTAATCTAAACTGTTACAATTTTACAAATTGTTGTATTAACTGTGCATTATTACCCTTCATCTAATTAATAAAAATGTTGTTGACTAAGTGTGCGACCTCGTTTTTTATACCTTTATACGTTTTGAAAATCAGTCTTAGGTACGTTTTAATGTAGTATGTTGTTGGCATGATGCTTATTAACATTTGCAAAACATTCATTAAAAATAATTACAATTATTAATAAAAGGAAATAATGCATATGATAATCATTTACAACGCAAAGTAATGGTATCTGGAATTGATAGAATTTGTGAAACAAAAAGAAACTTGGCGTTGAGAGGGTTACAGATTGCTTATTTGAAAGAGCACCCATATATGTGGATGAATATCACTGTACAACTGAGCGCCGTGAATTCTGGGACACGCTGTCCTTAAGATATTTGGGTATATGAAAGGACAATCTCGCGATGAGATGATTGAACTACGTCTCCCAGCGTGCAACACCATAAACTTCAGAACAGCTGATTGTCAAAAAAAGAGTAACAACAATGTCTACCCTGTGTAGAGAAAGCAGGGTCCAAGAGATGGAGTGCGGGGAGAAAGCTTCCTCACGGTCTGACAGGTAAATTAGACTGCACTCGCAAACAGAATATATTAATAGATTAAATGTTAATGAGACAGTAAACGATAATAAACTGGTGCCATTTTTTAGTTGCTGGTGAAGCGCATCTGTAAAGTAAACCTAACGACCTGTCGTGCAATGTTACACCGAAGCACGCGCTGTACAGCAGAAACTATGGAAGCCAGGAAGTCACTGTGTAAGCGTGATCTCGTGGCTATAGCCTACGTTTGAATTGTGGATTCCATGGCTGAATATAGATTATAGATATGGTCAGTACTACGCACAGTGTGTACTTAGTCCTTGCTTTGTGTGCTCAGAGTGATATTTTAGAGCGACTTGACGACATGTAGGTACATTTTAGGCATATTGTTATTAAAAAGGAAGCAACAAGGTAAACTACAGTACCCGTGTTCCAGTAGCCTATATTAATTCACTGCGTCAACCGATAGGCTACTGCCGTATCGTAACGTTCTAAAAATATAAACGGCATTTTAAAAATGTGTAAACTTCTTTTGAAAAGCTGATTTTAATATGATTTTACCTCAGATTTCCAGTTTGTAGCCTATTGCTTGGAGGATGTGAAGTGGTAGTAATATTATTTTTTAATAATAGCAGCACGCGGTCTCACAATGAAGTAGCCTATCTCACGTGGGATAGTTTAAGGTCTTGTTCTAAACGGGGCTCGCATAGAATAATTTTATTAGGCTTACGTTTGCTGTTAGGTTATTGTTGTTATTATACATATTCTCAATTCATGAAAACTATAATATGCTAGGCCTACAACTAGGCTACTAGATAGGCTACCGTTATATTCCAAGAAATCAAACATAGGCTACCAATTATTTATGTATTTTTTTCAAATATCTCCATCATATTTGTATAATGTTGAACATTTGTGCTTCCCGTTTTGACTCCATAGGCCTACAGTTTTTAAGTTGCACAGAGAGGGAAAATAACGACTAATTTTGCAGTCGAATTTATTGTTATTATGGTTGTAGAAAAAGGTTTTGGCGCCCTCGCGTTTTTATTAAATATTTTGTAAAGAATAGTCCATATTACGGCAGTATTGTTTTGCGTTTTTTCCACCCGGTAGATGTACTCGCCATTTTATGAAGGGTGAACGCCTTCATTTACCAGACTCTTCCCAACGTGCCACAAGAGGGTGTTGCGACATTAATGAACCGATACTTTAGGACTTCTTTATGACTGTAGACCTAGGCCTTACGTAAAGATGTTTTTCTACGTCTGAACTAAAAGTAATTGCAATATGCCATACTGTGACGTTTTATGAGATGTTTAGAATTCCTGTATTGTCATCATATAAATCCAAAATGATCAAGGATGCTTTCTTGCCTCATTTAACTTGGGCAAGTGAGTCAATTAATAAAATGGAACCATAGGTTGATCATTGTTAAAGAGAGAGAGAGAGAGAGAGAGAGAGAGATGGGCTAACTGGTTCTGAAGTGCTATTTTGGGGAAGTGAGAATATCTATAGTGTCCAGCTGTTATACATGTCCACTCAGAATTACGTAACTAATGCTCTAGTTCCTGGAATACAGTGTTTGGTGTTTGGATTGTCTTTTTGGTCAGTTGTAGACATTTCTCCTGGAGTTTTCAGGAAAAGACATATTTCAGTTAGCAATAGTACTATAACGTCTTTGCATTTGAATGGCTCTCTATGGGAATTGGGGGGTGGGACTAGATTTAGCTGTAAATTATGCTGGAACAGTATGGAATACATGGTTGGTAAAATGGCTGTAAGTCATCAAGGGCCTGAGGTATCAAACGAGCCTCAAAGCATCACTCTGCTGCCAGATATGCAGTAGATATGGATGGATCACTTTAAGGGTTGTTTCTCCTGACAAATTTTCCTATTGAGCTCTATGGAAAAATAAGTCAGGAGAAGAAACCCTTCAAGTTATCCATCCATATCTACTGTATTTCTGGCAGCAGAGTGATGGTTTAAGGCTTGTTTGATACGTCAGACCCTTGATGACTTAGAGCCGTTTGAATAAAAATCTTACCAGCCACAATCTAAATTTTACCAGTATTTAGCTGGTGGCTGGTGTTAACTTCACATCCTGTGCTTCCCAGTGAACATCATGGCATGTTCTGAGAACATCATGGCAGTTTGTCGGGCATGCAGATTCTTCCTGTATAACATCTGGTTTATCAAGGCTGGCATCTGGTTTATCAAGAATCTGTCCTTCCTCGCCACCTACCCAACCCAGCTCTTACTCCATGTGCTGGTCATCGCCCATCTGGCCTACTGAAACTCCCTCCTAGCTGGCCTCCATGCCTCTGCCAATAGACCTCTGCAGCTCATCCAGAATGCTGCTGCTCATCTGATCTACAACCATGTCTGCACTTCTAGGTCATATCTCCTTGTCTGTTCTGGTCTCCCATGGTGGAGCTTCCCACTACAGTCAGAACAGCAGAAACCCTGCCCATCTTCTGACACAGACTAAAGACTCGCCTCCTCAGATTGCCCCATGGCTCCTTTGACCCCCTTAGATATCCTTTCTTTCTTTTTTTGGAACTCCTTTTGAGATAATAGGAGGTAATAATAATTATAGGTACAACTGTGTACACAATAGGTTATCTAGGTCTAGTGGTACTTTATTTTGTTAAAACACAGATAATTTAGTTGTTTGTAAGGTTAACATTACACTCATTGATTATAAATGTGCCTTCTGTACCTTCTTGGTAATATCACATTTTCCTGAGACTAACACTGATGTTGTCCACTACTGTATGTTGCCCTGTGGATAACACTAGATTAGACTTCATTCTAGATTAAAGCCCACATGACAATAATTTGAACATTATTTCACAGCCTTTGTGCATTCAAAATGTAAAATGGAGGGAGATAAACACCTTTACAATGGTGGCTTGCAGCTACAGTGAAGTAAATTACAAAGATTTCCCTCATTTCGCTATTTCCTATGAGAGAACTAGAAGAAAGCACTCATCATGATGGTCAAATAAAAACAAAAGGGCTGTAGAACGATATCTAAATAGAGCATGTTTAAACATGGCAGAGGCTACAGTTTTGTGCAGAAACCTCTTGATTTCACAAGTGTGCTTTAATTTAATAGTTTTTCATAATTATAGTATCGTCTGTGTTTAGAGGAGTTGGAGATGCTAGTAATGCATTGTAAGTGGAATTCCATGCCAAAATTTGTGTCCTCCCGTGGGTGTATGCTTCACCTGAGCAAGTTTACATGTTCCAGGGTGTGCAAAGAAGCCTCCCAATATCGGAGATAAGCAGGTGCGTGAGGCAGGCCTGAATACCCGCTTAGAAAACGTGTAACTTCGACTTAAGCCAATAACGCTTCCGCATGTGCTCAAGTCTTTTAGGGGCCATTTTGAATATGTTTTTTTTTAATGCTCACATTATCACCTAGCAACAATTACAGCAGCCGTGTTAATGTTGTCACCCCTGATCCAAATTTAATACACACACGCGTGTGCACGCACACACACACACACGCGCATGTCTTTTCTGTAACTAAGGCCAGCCTTAATAAACCATTCATTTGCTACTATTAGCATAACCTCCTCATATTTTATGGCGTGAGAACTCCCATATACAGTGCCGCTCGAAAGTTTGTGAACCCTTTAGAATTTTCTGTATATCTGCATAAATTCGACCTAAAATGTGATCACATCGTCATTTAGATGTGGATGGAATACTTTAACGGTTTCTTCTCCTGACTTTTTTCCCCATAGAGTTCTATAGGAAAATGAGTCAGGAGAAATAACCCTTGCAGTGATCCATCCACATCTACTCCATATCTGGCCGCAGAGTGATGGTTTGGGGCTTGTTTGATACATTAGACCCTGGATGACTTACAGCCATTTAGCCAGTCATGTGTTCCATACTGTACCAGTGTCATTTACATCTGAATCTAGTCTCACCCTCCAATTCCCATAGAGATCCATTCAAATGCAGAGAGGTTATAGTATCGCTTGTAACCGTACCTGAAAATAAGATATTGAGAGTCTTTTGATATTGATGGGTCACAGACTTCAGGAAAGGATATGCGACCCAATATTAAATATAATACTTTAAAAATACGTATGACCCAAGGGTTCACATACTGTTTCCAACAAAGCATTTAATGTTGGATAATTTTGCTCAATAAATATACACTGCCTGGCCAAAAAAAAAGTCGCCGTTGCACCTGTCATGCATAGTGCCCACTGTACAAGCCTCTGGAGGCAGTGTTATGATCTGGGGTTGCTTCAGTTGGTCAGGTCTAGGCTCAGCAACGTTATGCAGCAATAAAATGAAGTCAGCTGAGTACCTGAATGTACTGAATGACCAGGTTATCCCATCAATGGGCATATTCCAGGACGACAATGCCAAGATTCATCGGGCTCAAATTGTGAAAGAGTGGTTCAGGGAGCATGAGGAATCATTTTCACACATGAATTGGCCACTAGAGTCCTGACCTTAACCCCATTGAAAGTCTTTGGGATATGCTGGAGAAGACTTTACGGAGTGGTTTGACTATCCCGTCGTCAATACAAGATCTCGGCCAAAAATGTATGCAACTCTGGACGGAAATAAATGTTGTGACGTTGCATAAGGTTGTCGAAACAATACTACGAGGAATGCGCGCCGTAATCAAAGCTAAAGGCAGTCCAACGAAATATTAGAGTGTGCAACTTTTTTTTTGACCAGGCAGTATATTATAAAAGAATAATGTTTTTTGTGTTCTTTGTTGAGCTGGGTTCACTTTATCAAGTTTTAGTACTTGGATGAAGATGTGATCACATTTTAGATATACAGAAAATTCTAAAGGGTTCACAAACCTTCGAGCACCACTGTATGCATAAACATAAGGTCTTACATGCGAAAGCACTGACCCAGGTTTTCTGCTGCCATATGCACTAAATGCTGGAGCACTATTATTGCATATACTGACAGTTGCTTTTTACGCATGGGCATGGTTTCAGACCACAACAAAACTTTTCGAAATGAAACCCATTGTGCTCAGTTTGGCTTGGTAGCAATATATCCAACTAGAGGCAATGAGTGCATGATATAGAAAAATGTATCATACATAGACATCCTTTATAATATAGAAAAATGTGACCTAGCCAATATGAGTCAGTGTATTTTGATTTGTGTGTTGAAATAATAGCAATATGATTCTTGGTATGTGCTGAAAGTTGAGGTTATATGATCTATCAATTAAGAAAGTCACCAAACCATATATGATATAATCTATCCTATCTCCATTGAGATATTCCAGTGCCTAATGTGTATGGATTAAAGTCCAGAGTTAAAGTACAATATATGCCAAAGGAGGCTTTCAATCTCAAAAACATGCAGACTATGTTAGCATTTTTCCATTGAAAATGGAAATGCAATTTTTTAAAATGTGCATACAAAAGATACAGTGATACAAGGAAGTTACACAATACGCCTGTCGCCAGAACTTCCGCCTTACACGGTCAGCCTAATCAAGCGTATTAACATACTGAAAATGCCATGTCATACCCTTTCCTGTGAACTTGCACTTCTGTTATCATCTGTGATGTGCCTTCATTTGCTGGCAGATAAATGCCCTAACCAGACATTTTCTCTGGCTTTATCTCTTTTCCCATACACTACCCAAGTTATCCTTATAGAGCAAGATTCGTTTAGAGTCACGCAAAGTGAAAGAAAAAACTGCAGAAGGGAGAGAGAGAGATCAAGAGAAAGAGAAGCAACCTTATGCTTCTCCAGAAGTCATTCCTAGAGCTTTCGTTGCACTGGAGAATCTGGGGAACAATCCCAGCTGGTGTGCCTTTATGTTGAGGTTTGGGAGTGAAACGGTCTCTGCCTCGACAGCTGCTGCTAGCGCAAGTACCGTAAGTGACTGGCCTAACCCCGTGACTGCTCACCCACCTCAGGGCTGTCCCTGAAGGTGTTGTTTTGAGGGTGCAGGGGAGAAAGGGCACCCCGCCCCACCCTGCAGGGAAGTGGGGAGTTGGGTTTCATCACACTGTTTATTCTCACATCCCCGAGCTGGCTGGGGCGCTTGGGGGGGGGGTGATGAGTGTCAGGCTGGCCTCCCCTGACGCGTCTGCCGCACGCGCAGAAAGGCCGCCTCTCCCACAGGGGAGCTCCCTCCTCCTCCCTCCCTCTCTCCCGCCCCACCCGGCTGCCTGAAGGCGCACCTCCAACCATGCTTGTTTTTCTGGAGTTGTAAAGCAGACGGAGACCAGCGGTGTCAGTGTGCCGTTTCCCCTGGCTGGGAGCAGCAGGGTTTGTCACTGCTCTCTCCCTTCTCCTCTATTGAACTGTTGACAACACTGAGTGTCAGAGACAGATGACCAGCCAGCTCCAAAACAGGCAGGACAAGTGGTGTGAGTGAGTGTGTGTGGGTGTGTGTGTGTGTGTGTGTTTGTGTGGGTGTGTGTGTGTGTGTGCGTGCGCGTGTGCGTGCACGGAGGGGGAGGTCTCTTATGAACCTGCTGCTATTAATAACACATAACGAACATAATCTGAAGTTATCCTCTTACGTTTGTTGGCAGGAGCGGAGATGGAAAGAGCGTAGCAGTCTCATTTCCCAGTGTCCCTCCACAATGCCTGCAGCTGGGTAATTGAAGTGAAGAGAATGTAGAAGCGATGTTTAAAAGCATAGTTTAGTTTCCCCACATCTCTCTCCCGCCACAGCGCTGTGCCGGGGGCAGGAGCGCTGAGCGCCGCCGCCGCGCCTGCACACAGAGTCAGTCTGTACAAAACACACTTATCTCAGTACCACTGAATTGAGAGGGAACTGACGCGCGCTAACTGCTAAACATGCTCCCGGCGTACTCGGGAGCCAGGATATCTGGCTGTTGGTCTCTCCATTCGGATGGCAGGTAAGCTTCTTTTTTTCCATTAGTTTGTTTCTCCTGTCACGTGTCGCTGTGCACCTGTGTTATTTTTTATTTGTTTATTTTTTTGCCGCTATCTGAATGTTTGCCTCTTGAACCTGCGTCGTATGTGCGCGTACAGGGGGGCTGTGACTGGCAGACCTTTCACTCCGCTCTTTGTTGTAATCCATTGAATTGCAGCGTGTGCGGTTTTTAAAAGTCTTGGGCTCGGAGCTTTGCGGGCTGAGCGCAGCCAGACTTCAGCTGTGAAACTGACACTGAGGAGGGAAACTCTGGTGTCTTCTACTCATCTGCGTGTTTACTCTCTACTATTATTATCGCAGCTGCATGTCTCAACTGGCTCCACGGTCAGCCCAGGCGCACAGTTGCCCTTCCTGCACAACCTCTCCCTCAGAACTGTACAGGTGCGCGAGCGAGTCAGTCCGGCCGTGCGCAGGGAGAAACTAAACTCTTTGGTGTGGAAAGTCGCTGAGGTGCTCACTTGAAAAATGTAGTAGTACAGCAAACTTGTTTACACACGCTCTTGCTGTGGAGTATTTATGTAGCGAAGCTCTGGAATTTGGCGGAGCAGAGCGTGACTGTTGAAAACCACAGCAAGGGCACGCACCGCCTGTAATAAGAGGGCCAGCCTTTTATTATGTTCTCATTATGCTTTACCGGCAGTGATAACAGAAAGAGGCATGTCTCGTTCAGCTTGTTTAACGTGTATCGCCCTCTGTGTTCGCTCCCTTCAGAGCCATAAAACGCTATGATGCTGGATTGGGCTGATAAGATAGTGGAGGTCATCCCCGGGGCCACTTTTGTCAACTTTGATCATTGGGTGTTTCAGCCAGGGTATTTAAGACCAATAAAGCAATTTAGTCATGTTGTTGGCTGAGGCAAGGAGAGCCAGCATTGACTACAGGGTGAACTTTTTTTGCATAAACTCAGAGGCAAATCAACACTCGGCCTGGTTATGGCTGGATTTTTGCATTCGTCGGTGGGGGAAATTTGGATCTCTCGAGTGCTTCAGTAAGTCAACTTCTTGCTTGTCAGCAATTTGCATGTTGAGTTTTAATTGCTCAGATTGCAGAGAGGACTCCCAGCGGGTGAAAGCAAACTGCGGTACGGGCTTGGTTGCGTTTGTCAAACTGGGTTCGCGAGAGGAGCTGAACCGTCATTGCGGTGACTGTGATGAAAGGTGAAATTGTTCAAAGTTGGTCCAGCCTTCTGGGTCAGCGGTGTTCAGAGGACGGCAAGGGTTTCAGACAGTCCACTGAGCAAGGATGTTTTTACTGTCTTCAAGGCTTTCAGACAGTCCACTGAGCAAGGACGTTTTTACTGTCTTCAAGGGTTTCAGACAGTCCATTGAGCAAGGACGTTTTTACTGTCTTCAAGGGTTTCAGACAGTCCCATTGAGCAAGGACGTTTTTACTGTCTTCAAGGGTTTCAGACAGTCCATTGAGCAACAACATTTTTACTGTCTTCAAGGGTTTCAGACAGTCCCATTGAGCAAGGACGTTTTTACTGTCTTCAAGGGTTTCAGACAGTCCCATTGAGCAAGGACGTTTTTACTGTCTTCAAGGGTTTCAGACAGTCCCATTGAGCAAGGACGTTTTTACTGTCTTCAAGGGTTTCAGGCAGTCCATTGAGCAAGGACATTTTTATTGTCTTTCATCTGATATAGTTTGATATCTGAATTCTGATTTCTAATTTCTCCCATCTGTCGTACCTTGCTTGGTCAGAGGTGGAGAATCCAGGTTCAGAAAGCAAAAGTCCTCCCCAGTATTTTATTCCAATCACCTGGATTTGCTAATTAGCACAGTTCATCAGTCAGGAGGTAGAATTAATTAGTGAAATCAGCTGACTGAGTTCATGGGTGAAAGAAACACATGGCAGGCATTTACTTTCTGACCCCTGGACTTCCACCCCTGGGCTTGCTTTACTGTGCCACAGTAGTCATTGCATTTTTCTTTTTTTTACAATTTAGTCAATGTTTTGAATCAGCTAAAGATTAACTAAATCACTTCTTTAGTCTCGCAGCTCGCTGTAATTGTGTTGGATTGTCATTGCTTACATTCACATCTTCTTCAGTTCATTTCATGCTATTCAAAGTGAGCAAAGGACTTAGTGCCACTATTTTACTTAGGTTTTTTCTAACTTTTCATTTGAATAATCTATGTTTTCTGTGGGAAAGATTTAAGTCTTTAAAACATTGGTTGTGTTCTGTGTTGGTATCCTTAGAATGATGATCACAAACAAAGGATTTCGGATTTGGTCATTTGTAGTTCTTGTGTTTGTTCTTTGGCCTCCAACTACATTCAGACTCTATAGTTTTTTCATATTTTTCTCTCATTACTTATGAGGGGATTTAGAAAAGTTGTAACACTAAAGAATGTGTTGATATTTAGATCAGCTTTGTTTCTTCAGAGTTGGACATCAATACTAAGCCGTTTAGTTTGCTAATGAGACTTAAAAATGTGCTTTAGAATGGATGGATGGATGGATGGACTTTAGAATGATCGTTTTCTAAATTAATTTAGTGCTTAGCAGATGGAAATAGCCACAGTAACTGACATGAAGCCACATCACTGCTGTTTGCTGCTTGGTTTACCGAAGCCAATCAATCGGGACTCGCGCATTGGTCAATTAATCAATCAGAAATCAGTCGAAACTGATTTAGTAAAGTGACCTTTGCTTCAGACTTCTCACGGAAGGCATGTCAGATTGTTGCGCTGAGAAGTGATTGCAATGGCATACATACTGATACCAATACTGGTAGTGAGTAACTAAGAATAATCGACTAACCGTCAGGTAACATTGGGTCAGAAGAACAGCAGACTGGGCTCCAGGGGTTTAAGCCTGTTGCCTTCTGGGCACACATGTCCAGGTCGGCTGACCAGCTTCCTACATTGTAGTGGCTGTATTTGTAAAAATGAGAGGAAGTGACGCCCTCACTGCTCTGTCTGGTTCCCTGTTTCCTGCTAGCGGAGGCAACGAGGGTTTGGACAGGCTTCTCCCTGCAGTCAGCACCGGGGTCTCGCCGCGCAAGAGGACTACCAGCCAGTGTAAGTCTGAGCCCCCCCTGCTACGGACCAACAAGAGGACCATCTACACTGCCGGCCGACCACCCTGGTACAATGAGCACGGGACACAGTCTAAAGAGGCCTTCGTCATTGGTACGCGATGTTAAGAACTGCATTATCTCTGTACATTTATCAAGAAAATATACACTAACATTACCATTCAAAAGTTTGGAATCACTGAGACATTTTTATGTTTCTGAAAGAAATTGATACTTTTATTCACCCAGGTAGTATTAAATAGATCAAAAAATACAGTCAAGACATTGATAATGTTACAAACTACTATTTCTATTTAATTCTATTTTTACTTTAGCAATTGTAGCCCCCCCCCCCCCCCATCACATTTTAATATTTGGTTGCATATCCTTTGCATGCCATGACTTCCTGATATCTGTGACCCAACAACATCAAAAGACTCTTGATATCTTATTTTCAGGTACTCTGACAAGTGATACTTATAACGTCTCTGCATTTGAATGGATCTCTGTGGGAATTGGGTGGTGGGACTAGATTAAGCTGTAAATTACACGGGATAGTATTTAAATGGCTGTAAGTCACCAAGGGTCTGACGTATCAAACGAGCCTCAAACCATCACTCGGCTGCCAGATATGCAGTAGATATGGATGGATGACTTTAAAGGGATAGTTCAGAATTTTGGACATAATGTCTCAATTACGACTTACCCATGATGTAGTTGTCGTCATATTTTATTTGCTTTGGGTGCACTGTGGACTGTTTAAGTGCGTTTGGTAGTGGATGCTACCGGCTACCTTAGAGTTGCGCTAGCATTAGCAACGTGTGTATGTCCAAAAGAAGGGACAGCATGGAATTAGCTGAAAATGGTTTCCATCAATCAACTACATCATGGGTAAGTCGTAATTGAGACATTATGTCCAAAATTCCGAACTATCCTTTTAAGGGTGGTTTCTCCTGACTTATTTTCCTATAGAACTCTGGAAAAATAAACACAATACATCAATAGCCATGTCTCAGTGATTCCAAACTGTTGTGTATTTTAAGTAACTCCGAAAAGCAATGTTTACAGTGCCATTATCATTCCACACATTGTACATATGAACAATTTCAATTTATAGCTTTTTATTCACAAATATAAACATACATATCAGTTTAAATATTGTGCCAGTAATTCTTTCCTTCTCAATTCTCCAGTGGCACAAGCTCTTGCGTCGGGAAATAGTTCCAATCGAAACTAAGATTTTACCTTATTTTTTTATTACGTACATGCAACATCTGGATGCATAACATTGTTGTACAAGCTGCTTTGGAGTTACTTGAAGCGTGCTTACTTGCCTTATACCACAAACCCCAAATGCATTGTACCTGCCATTGAAAACATGGTAAGTCTGTTAATATCTAATATCTATATTTCCTTCATTGCACATAAAAATTGTCTGGACCAATCAAAAACATACCCTAAAACTGAAATAATATCAAAAAACCCAAGAACGTTAACTATTACTTTAGGCCCTCAGTTCACTGAGTGTTTCTTCTGTAATATAATTAATATCTGCTTTTTTTGTATTCTGTGCAATATTTGGATGTACACAGAATACTTCTGTGCATATTTGAATATGGAAATGATTGTGAATAAATCTAACAATAAAATACCTTGCTAGTTTGATTACTAAGATGGAGTGCACCAACCTGTATTCCAACATCCTGTGCACGCTCTTAGGCAGATCCGCCTTGGTTATCAGTCCTTCACTGGAGCATGAATAGTGGCTACAAGCTGTTTCACGCAGCCCCCGTTGGACTGGTTTGAGATTGCTGTTGGGATTCTGACTTTGCTCATAAAGAGGTAAACATAATTGATTTACATTTTGATTCTCTGACTGACAGGGCTGTGTGGAGGCAGTGCCTCAGGGAAGACCACTGTGGCAAGAAAGATTATCGAAGCACTGGACGTCCCCTGGGTAGTGCTCCTATCCATGGACTCCTTTTACAAGGTGTGTGTGTGTGTGTGTGTGTGTGTGTGTGTGTGTGTGTGTGTGTGTGTGTGTGTGTGTGTGTGTGTGTGTGTGTGTGTGTGTGTGTGTGTGTGTGTGTGTGTGTGTGTGTGTGTGTGTGTGTGTGTGTGTGTGTGTTAGGGCTGCACCTAACGATTATTTTTTATCGATTAATCTAGCGATTATTTTTCCGATTAGTCGATTAATCTAGCGACTAATTTATTCATTATTCTAACGGTTACTTTTTTATTACTCGATTAATATAACAATTAATTTACCCAAAATAAATATCAAAAACTTGTCTCATTAATATTTCAATATTTTATTCAATCATCTTCTCTTAAAAACAAACAAATGTAACAAGAAACAAAGTATGCAGGGCATTATTCCGCAACAAAAAATAGCCCAGTCTTAACTGGTAATCTCCTTTTTACAGTCCAACATAAAATCTCTCCAAAATAAAATTAAAGCAAGAGCTTGTTCAATTCTGTAAGATGCTGTCAGAAAGCTCAGCAGCCGTCTGGGGTGTGCATGGATTTGGGTTCCTTTTGTGGAAAAAGTCCTCCACACTGCTTTGCCTCATCCTGAAAAAGAGACACATAAAGCACTTTAGAATAATGATATTAGTGGCATATTTTAAAATTAGTCTAATTTCCACGTCACTGCTGTGTTATGATATTAATAATAATAATAATAATAATAATAATAAGACCATTTTCGTCAGATGCCTGATCAGAAAAATACTGGACCTCAAATTCAAAAGGATTGCTGTGACAGATTAATTTAATCACTGTATGTCAACCCTTTCCCTGAACTGGATAATCAGTATTTTTACTTAAGTACTTGACTTAAAACTTAAAATGGTTATGACCTGGATTTATTTCATCACTGGAGTAATATGCAGTTAAGATAATCACTGGTAAATCTATTTTTGCATCAGTGTGGGGCAAGGAAAATAATTGAAACGATTTACAGACTGTAACAACAGTAACAACAGAAAATATAAAACGGCCGAATAACAACGTTAGATGACGCATGGTGTAACGTTACGTTAGCAGCGGTACAGAAATTACTTTTAACATGGGGGCGATGAAGAAACATTTAGAAAATCTATTTTAAGTGACTACTACTAACAGAAACACGTTCGCGTGTTGATAATCCTAATATATCATGCTTAGTGGGTGGGGACAAAAAGTAAACAGGACTTACGGTGCTGTCTTGCTGCCGTCTTGACAAAGCGGTCCGGGATGCTTTCGCTTCAAGTGTTCGTGCATAGCAGTTGTAGCTACTGCTGTGATAAGCCATTTCCAATTTGCAGAGCTTACAGAGCACCACATTGTTGGGTCTCTGTCTAAAATACTCCCACTTTAGATGCTCGTGGGCGAGGTTTTTTAGCTGCAGCTTGTTCTTCGGGGGAATCCATGCTTTGACTGGGCGCAGCCATCTCACTTCATTGCGACGCGCCGACGCACGTTATGCAAATCGACGTATTTCCGTAATCGATTACGTCGATGAGTCGCCCCAGCCCTAGTGTGTGTGTGTGTGTGTGTGTGTGTGTGTGTGTGTGTGTGTGTGTGTGTGTGTGTGTGTGTGTGTGTGTGTGTGTGTGACAGTGTGCTTAGGTAAGTGTGTTCATTGAGGATATGCAATGGGTAAATGTGCAGTGCATGGGGCTAAGGGTGAGTACCTTGAGCACCTCCTCAGCCCTGTTGTTGTTGCTGCTACAGCTTCTACTCACTGCTGTTCTGGACTGTTCCTCAATGCTTAGTGCTGTTTCTCTTTACTTAGTGCTGTTCCTCAATGCTTAGTGCAGTTTTCCATTATTTGGTGGTTTATTGCTGTACCTCTTTACTTAGCACTGCTCCTCAATTCTTAGTGCTGTCCTTCACTGCTTAGTGCTGTTCCTCATTGTTTAGTGCTGTTCTCTACTGAGTAGTGCTGTTCCTCTTTGTTTAGTGCTGTTCTCCAATGAATAGTGCTGTTCCTCTTTGCTTACCACTGCTCCTCAATGCTTAGTGCTGTCCTTCACTGCTTAGTGCTGTTCCTCATTGTTTAGTGCTGTTCTCCACTGAATAGTGCTGTTCCTCTTTGTTTAGTGCTGTTCTCCAATGTATAGTGCTGTTCCTCTTTGCTTACCACTGTTCCTCAATGCTTAGTGCTGTTCCTCATTGTTTAGTGCTGTTCGCCACTGAGTAGTGCTGTTCCTCTTTGTTTAGTGCTGTTCTCCAATGAATAGTGCTGTTCCTCTTTGCTTACCACTGCTCCTCAATGCTTAGTGCTGTCCTTCACTGCTTAGTGCTGTTCCTCATTGTTTAGTGCTGTTCTCCACTGAATAATGCTGTTCCTCTTTGTTTAGTGCTGTTCTCCAATGAATAGTGCTGTTCCTCTTTGCTTGCCACTGTTCCTCAATGCTTAGTGCTGTTCCTCATTGTTTAGTGCTGTTTGCCACTGAGTAGTGCTGTTCCTCTTTGTTTAGTGCTGTTCTCCAATGAATAGTGCTGTTCTTTTTTGCTTACCACTGTTCCTCAATGCTTAGTGCTGTAATATATCCTTTGCATGCCATGACTTCCTGATGTCTGTGACCCAACAATATCAAAAGACTCTTGATATCTTATTTTCTGGTACTAAGTATTAATATGCCATTTTTGAGCTGAAAACTCCTTTCCATATGGTCTTATTTCCAGAGACTGGTACTTGAATTAGGTGCTAGTTTTGAGCATATTTGGCTTGTTATTGAGCAAATTAACCGAGAAACTGCTACTTTTATCTAGTCAAATTGGCTTGTTTTGAGTCCATCCATACTAGTTTTAAGAGATGTGTAGGTTTTTAGAGGCTAGATATTTTTACTTGTTTTAAGAAATCTTACAAAATCTTACCAAGTAAAATTTTCCTATCGTGTTGGCAGATAATTTTCCTTATTTCAAGCAATATTTCCCCAATATTAAGTTTATTTTTCTTGTTTGTGAGGACCCACTTTTTGCAGTGTAGAGTACAGAACCAAAATAACAAAAAAAGTATCACTGTCCAATGAATTATGGTGCTCACCCTGACATCTGTTTTTAAAGTGGGGATGCAAGTGGGGTTATTCATCCCACTGTATATAAAAGATTCAGTGGCAACCAATGTTGTTTTAACATCTAATTGTATTCCTAATACAGAGCCATGTAATCCGGCCACTTCCTGTCTGCTTGGAGACCACAAGTTGCAAAGCTTTTTTCTCAGGGAGGAATAGATAATGGGATTCCAGCGTGATCCATGAGAGGAGGCTGCGTGTGAGCCTGCAGGGATAGGCCAAAGGAATGCTATCACTTAGCGCCTACCGGCCCTGGCCATTACGTAACGGTCCACTAGCAGTAATATCAAAACCATTCCAAAACAATTTATAGCAGGTTGAGGAATCCCATTGTAGGCAGTGCTTAATGCCTCTTTAAAAACCACCATAAGTTTCCATCACAACAGTAATTCCTTTGTAGCTGTTTTAACTGTTGAAGTGCTGGTGCGGGGTTTTTTTTTCCAAAGCATGCTGTATTCAGCCGTTTATTCCAGACCAGTAAAAGCCACAGTCTGTCCTATTGCCCACAGGGGATTGTGGGAAATCAGCATGCATTGCTTCTCAACAGGGCTCCCTCAATATGAGTGTCTGTTGTCAGGTGCCACAAGACTTTTATTACACTGTTAATTATAAAGTGCGTTTGATTGGTTCATTGGAGGGGGGAGAGGGACACAAGCCAAATACCTCGGTGGAGGTTTTAAGGCCTGCCTCTCAGCTCCAGCCAAAGGGTCAGAGTGTCCTGATCCCACCTAAATTTAGTCCTGCTAACTTCAGCCACACACGGCCGGGGTAAGGTCTACTGTCAAGCCCCCGCATTGATTCTGGTTCTGAGATTACGGCTTCCTACGGTTCTGGTTCTGACCCATAATGTCCTTCTCAGGTTCTCACCGCAGAACAGCAGGTCCTGGCTGCCAGCAACGATTACAACTTCGACCACCCAGACGCCTTCGACTTCGGCCTCCTGGTGCACACCCTGAGGAAGCTCAAGCAGGGCAAGAGCGTCAAGATCCCAGTGTACGATTTCAACACCCATGGCAGACAGAAGGAGTGGGTGAGGACCTGATCGTGCCCGGTTACTCACACGCACACACACACAAAATTGTAAGCTATGTAAGAAAATAATAAAAGAAGAAGCACAGACACACACAGGCATGCGGCACGTACAGTCTGACAGACAGACAGGTGCAGCCTCACACATGCACTCACACACACACACACACACACACACACACACACATTATGTAATTCACTGGACCAAGACATCTGCTAAGAAACAGTCACATGCATGCTTGCATGTATAGATATACACACTGGCATATACACACACACACACACACACACACACACACACACACACACACATTTCCAACATTCATTCACTGTGATCTCACTAATGGCATGTCTTGGCATAAAATATGAAAACACACAGAGGACCTGGGTGTGTTAACACTGCATATTTCTCAGCATTCATTTCAGTTGCTAGGTGATTCCACAAGGTCATCTCTTACCTTGTCGTCTTGCACAGTATTTCCCTTATCCCATTGCAGCTTACTACAGATTGAAACACATCGAGTATGAAATAAATGTGATGAGATACAATAGAGTTTGCAGGACGACTTTGATTGGATGTAGAATTTATATATGCTGTTGAAACCGTCCGTTCGTTCAATGCAAAAGCATACCTATCTTACACAAGAGCTCCAATATTTCTTTTATCCCTCTCTCCAGAAAACCGTGTACGGAGCCAGTGTTATCATCTTTGAAGGAATCATGTCTTTTGCAGATAAAGAACTGTTAAAGGTAAGGCAGGAACATCTGCTGTTTTATGACTCTCCTACACGCTTCTGCACTGAGTGGAAAGTACCAGTGAAACCCGGCTACGCGTAACGTAGCCGCGCTGACGAAGAGGAGGAGATGAAGAGCAGTGTCCGTTCCGTTTGACGCCGAGCCGCGTATTTGCGCCCTTCCTTTCAGCTGCTGGACATGAAGCTGTTCGTGGACACGGACTCGGACATCCGGCTGGTGCGCCGCCTGCGCAGGGACATCACGGAGCGCGGGCGGGACATCGAGGGCGTCATCAAGCAGTACAACAAGTTTGTGAAGCCCGCCTTCGAGCAGTACATCGAGCCCACCATGCGGCTGGCGGACATAGTGGTGCCCCGCGGTGAGGTCCTCTGCAGTGGTCACGCGCTGTGCGCCTCCTCCTGCCCGTACCGCCACTCTTACGCGCTCACGCACACGCTTACATTATAGATATTCAGCCGTACATGTTCTCATTCATTATACCCAGGGACCGGTCTTTACAGATACCGTGACTTCTTCAGTCAGGAGTTACCAAACAAGTTGGCCCATTGTAAAAATTCAAGGGGTCATAATTCTGTTAGATTACATACATACATAACGGTAGGCTCTGTGATTAAATTAAAATTTAAAATGTCTTTACAGCATTTTTTATATCAATTTATGGCAGCTAATCTGTTGATTAGAAGCTCCGCCCATTTCTGCTTTTCCAAGTACTGATATTACATTACATTACCCCACTGACTATGGATAGTTAGGAGTTTACGCAATGCTTGGTCTGCACACTTAAAGCTAGATGGGATATGTTTAGTGTGTGTATTTGAATATACCTGTATGTATTGAGGGTAGTAGAGGGCATTTATCAGGGGTGTCAAACTGAATTCCCAGGGGGCCTCAGTATCTGCGGGTTTTTGTGGTTTCCTTTCAGTCAGCTTCTAATTAAGGCCTTGAGGACGAGGTGTGTGGATTCTTTATCCAATCAATGAATTAAATGAACCATTCGTGCTGAGAACACCCTGAAAACCAGCAGACACTGCAGCCCTCCAGGACTGGAGTTTGACACCTGTGGCATATATGGTGGAGTTTCATGGTATTCAAAACTACGCTAAAAAAACAACGCTAACCCCGCCCAATGCTCTTGCTGCCCTTGCAGGAGGGGGGAACATGGTCGCCATCGATCTAATCGTGCAGCATGTCCACAGCCAGCTTGAGGAGGTGAGCCGCAGCCCCGCAACCGCACTGCACTGCAACTGCCTGCACACAGGGTGATGGGAAACACACAGAAACGCTGTCTGCATTTTGCAACACACACCCAGAGTTTAGCAGTGTCGTATAGGCCCATTACTCAGCACGGCATAGATCCCGCCCATCTCACCCCCAGGGTTTGCCTTCCAAACTGTTATGAACTGTGCCAAGAGAACCATGTTAGATATTTCGGAAAACAACATCCTGCAGTGCCTTGACACCCAGGCATGGACAACGCCCTCCACTGAGGGTTGCAAGATTGAGCTGTTCTTTCTGAGTCAGCTCTGAGGTGTTTGTTTACTAGAAGTCATAATTGGGAGAAAGAGAACACACCTGGTATCTGAGGTGTAAATGATCTTCCAGCAGAAGCCACAGGACTCTGTCCCGTGAGAATGAGGCGAGGGCTCAGGCTGTGTATTGTGCTACAGCAAAGCATTTACATGGGCACAGCTTCATCCAACCACAGGTCATAAGGCTTCTGATAGGGAAGGCCACATAATCTTTACAAAAAGAAAATTGGAGAATGTAATTGTACTGGAATTGTATTGCCATTATACAGAATTATATTAGAATTACAGACATTAATGAACAATATCAGAGAAATTTCAAGGGCCAAATTCAGTCTAAATTTTGTGCTCAATGCTGTGGTTACAGGTCACAGAAGGTGTGATCTGTAGAAATTAGTTAAATGAACTTGTTTTTTAGCGAAAAGTCATCACAGAGTGCCAGGCAATTTAAAAGATACTTTGTTTTTAACAATAATTATATAATTTGAAAAGGGCCTCATGAGTAATTCATTTTCATCGTAATTTTTAAAAAGGTTTAATTGTCAGTGAAGTTTTGTCACTTGCTTTTAGATATTCACCATATCCCATATATGCAGTAACACATTCACACATGCTTATCACAGTTTTATCAGCATTAAACGCTTTCCATGAAATACAAAGAATGACACACAGTCTTAAAATATGACATCATGCAACGCTGGGTTTTGCTGCTTTGCCTGAATTTTACAATAGGAGTGGTTCCCAAACTGGAGTACTGAATGTTTTGGGAGGATACAGTATATTTTGGATGAATTGTGTGTTCGACTTCAGTTAATACCTTATTTATCCACACACAAATGAGTTACTAGGGGCTTACACTGTAGGCATGAAATAAAAGCAGAGCAAATGCCGAGAGACCATTTTATACACCGGTGAGCAGCCAGATAAGCATTGTGGTAAATTCCAATAAATATAGTTTGGGAACCACCACATAATTTTTTTGCCACTACGCCTGTGTGATGTACTGTACAAGACAACGGAATGTGACCATTGCGTGTGGCGGCCGTTGAGCATGTAGGAAAGCCTGTGTTTGGAAAGCAGTGTGTTCAGCACATTGGAGCTGAACTGAGCCCGGGAGAGTGAGCGGCTGCAGTTAAGAATGGAGAGCCTGTTCCAAAAGAATCCGTTCCCCGCGCCTTTTGCGGCGACTCCAAATTGATCTCATTACAGTAAGCAGTGACGTGGATCTCAACCCCAGAATCGGGCGGGCGAATCAACCGTCCCTGTTTTCTCCTCTACCGGCAGCGTCGGAACATTTGCCTTGTGCCAACTTCTCAGATACGTCCCCGTTATAGCTTTTTATTGGCATTGCTCATCGCAGCCGTCTCTGTTCCACCAGGCCCGTACAGAGAGTGCGCCCTCTGGTGGAAGTAGCACTCACCGTTTTATTCTCCGTCATACATTTTTAATCTCTGCTGATCTTTGCAGCATTATTTATGTAGTCATTATAAGGTCATATCCTGTGTGTTTATTCTGTCTGAATATAATCAGATATTTACATATTTTAAGGATGAATGAAACTGCTTTTAATGTGGCAGAAAATAGAGTCCCTTTATAGAAATGAAGAGAAATATACAAAAGCATTTTACAAAAAAGCCAGGTGCCCAGTGGTGATGAGAGTTAAAAAAAATAAAAATAATCATACAGTCTGCATTACGTATTATTTCTTCATTTTGTAAGTTACGTTTGCAGATAGTATGTCACTTACGATTTGTAATTGGAAATCCTTTGTATTTTAATGCATTAATAGCAAGCCCCTGACAGTGATGGATAACTCTGTGACGTTGGCACAAAGGAGATGAGAAACTAAATGGCAAACGCGAACCAGTAAAGTGAACTAGTGGTTGACGACTGCTTCACATTTGGAACTTGTACTAATCAATAGGAAATGAAGGCTCATTTTCTATTGTGTCTCCTCGGCATCTGTGTTGTTGGCCTTGCCTCTGACTTGGACTGCTCTCTCTCTCACTGCCTCCGCGCAGCGTGAGCTCAGCGTCAGGTAGAGTAACACGCCCTTTTACCGCTTCACCGCCGCCCTGGGGGGTGTGGGTGGGGGGCAGGCACGTCCTCATCCAGCAGCCTGCTGTAATGTAGGACTCACCACCACGGGGTACGCACAAAAGAGCAGCACCCTCCCAAACATTCTGCTGGGCCAAAGTCAATCTTAACAAGCATTTTAATCTTATATCTAGACTTTAGAATCTTACTTCTGTTACGTAAGACAGAAAGATTGCCAATGGGGTGAGAGAGTTTTACTGATTTCAAGATTTGCCAATCGGGCAAGATAATTTTAAGTTACAAAAAGTAACTTAAAACAAGATAATATTTTCCACTGTAGAGAAAAAATAATAATATTTTAAGTCTCATTACAAGACTAAAACACTTGGTAAGACAGACATTTCAATAATTTCAATAAGTGAGTTCAATAATGAGCATTTCCCAGCATCCTCTCCATACAAATGTAGTGCTACTGTAGCACACTGAAGCATATGGGGTTACAGCTTGGAAACCTTTTGTGTTTTCACAATCAAATTTAACCTCCCCATTCTAAGAATTTTCAAAAGTCCTTACTATATCCGATTTATATTTTCTATACTTTTGTCAGATTTGTTATCACTGTTGTTTAAAATGCTTAAAACTCAATGATGTGGTGTAGCCATTGCTGAGGTGCAGCTACAGGTGTGTGCAGCAGGTTGAAAGATGTAAGCCCCCACCCCCTCCCCCCCCATTATGTTCCTCGGCCTCCTGCATTCTGTGTCTAAAAATACACGCCCGTGTCTCCTCTCTCTAACCCCCACCCTGGTCTGTGCTTCGAGAGCCGTTGCTAAACATCGTGTCTCAGGCACAATACATTTTCCAGTATCTAATTTGACAAACTGCAACAGGGCTGAGTTTTTTTTTTTTTCCGTTGCTTGTGTCGGCCACAACAGAGTTGAGAGAGGAAACCGGCGGGTGCGTTCTTTAGACACAGGATGTAGCCTAGCCGGGCCTAGAGCTACAGCTCTCTGCTGTAGTCATTCAATGACTGGCAGCTCCAGCAGGCAGCGAGCATTCAACCTCATAAATATTCCCGCTAACAATAGACTGGGCTTTCAGAACACGGGGGTCGAGTGTTCGGCCGCCAGAAATGTTTCCTTAGTTTTGTTAAATATTGTTAACGTTGTCTCCGTTTGCCCGAGCCTAGCGGGACAGCGCACAAATGCTTTACAGCGAATGTGAGCGACTGTTTGAGCTGTCACAATATCAGACCGACGTCGTCATTTCATTCAGATTTCTGTTCTGATGTTGTGTGTTTGTTTTTATTTTGTTTGTTTTTTTTATTTGTTCTGTTTTCCCTGTCTTTATTTGCGTGGTTTGTTCTGGCGTTTCCACCAAACCTCCCCTTCTCTCCATAGAGGAAACTACGCTGGGATATGTGAGGATATTTGCATATGATTGTTTTTATCTTTAAGTGTCTCATAGAGATTTCTCAGATTTTAAAATGACAGCAAAGCTATTTCATAGTTTTAGAGTGTGGTTTGAGTGCAAATGGGTTCAGCTTCAAGACTGCACAGCTACTAGCTCTGGTTGTCCTCTGGCCTTAATCTGTAGCAGACCTCTGAACCAAACATCATCCTGGTTCTTGACCCCTCTGCTCTTTTGGCATATGTGGTTAATCTGTGACACAGAGGACAAACCAGTACCTGTCTCAGCTTTGTGCTCTTCTGCTGAATCATGAGGAAGTGGGATTATGGTCTTCAAATGTGATTGATCCTATGTCGAAGGACAAGTGATTTAAATTAATTAAAACTTTTATTTAATTGAAAGTGTTATTTAAAATAATTTGAATATGTAAAATATAAATGACAAAACAATTGGCAACAAACAAATATGCTTTTCTTTGCTCCCAATGGTATCATGTATTTATTGAAAAAGATTATTCAAAAAGATTTGAATCTTGTCATCTAAAAGCATATTACTTGCTGCTAAAACACCAACACATTATTTTAGCAGCAACCTATTTTATAGGTGACATATTTTATATGACTTACCAAATGAATTGAGCATATAAATGTGATTTGTAATTCATGTTGCTCATTGAAGAATCACATATTTTATGCTGTGTATCCCACTTCTGCTTACACCAGGCAAACAAACTTTGTACACAGTGCACCTCTTTCAACTAAGCTCTTGTTGTTGCTTCTACATTTTTATTTACTTATTATTTTGTTTTTGTTGTTGTCGTCCACTAATCCAAATTAACTTTTGTGTGATGAATATTGTGTCTTGCCCAGTGTTGGGGGAAACTACTCTGAAAGAGTAGTTGTAAAAACTACCAATTACTTCACACTGAAAGTAGTTGTACTACAGCTAAGCTACCCTAAAAGGAAATGTAGCTTGCTAAATGTACTTCAAACTACATTGTAGAAAACATTATCATGAACTTCAAAATGTAATACAAATTTGTATCATAACAAGATTAGCAATACAACATTAAGTGACTCAGGAAGGTACACTCAGTTGAGTTTTATAAAAATACCAAACATATTGTGGGTCAGTCATTTTTGCTGACAAATATGATTTTATAGAAGAACATTTAAATTATTAGGCCGACAGCACTACAAAACTCCAAGGCACTCAATCTCCAGTGAAAAAAGTTTAAAAGCCTTGGCTATATCATAATAGAAAAGCGCACCAGCGGTTGTTAGCAACAGGATACTCTAATGAAGGCATGTGTAGTCAACATGCATTGGGACCCTGTACCGTTATGAAGCCATTTTCTGCTGATATGCATTGGTGCACTTTTCTATTAACTACTCCCCAACTCTGGTCTTGCCTCAGTCTTGTGAACAAAGTTTAATTTGGTGTTGTGTGTTATAAATGTGTGTGAGTGACTGCGAGGACGGTGTGTTTGGGTCTCGGTGCATGCGTGTTTGTGAGTCAGCGCTCGGTGCTCTGATTGGCCCCCTCTCTCTGGTTGGTATGGTTACAGGGCGGCTCTGGCCTCAGCCCACCAGGCCCAGCCTCTGCCTCAGACTCTCAGTGTCCTGGAAAGCACACCTCAGGTCAGGGGTATGCACACCATCATCAGGTCAGACAACACTCTCTGTTCCTCCTTTCTTATTCATATTACCACACTTCACTGTGTCTGTATTTACTGTGTAAACGTACGAGATAATAACTATTGTGACCTACATGTTTGGGGCTTCCCCGTCATATTTCCCGCTGCAATATCTATACTTCTCCTTCCACAAATATTCAGTCTCCCCTGTCAAGATGCAACTAATTGTCATCAACTTGGTTAACCTTAATAAAACTTTAGGTACGTTCTGTAAAATGGTACTTAGCAAACCACTAAACAAACATTCCTTCTGTAGCAAGGTTTTTAAACTGATGGGCCTTAGCAATAGGATGCAGCAAACTGCCTTTCACTGCAACCACGGACAGAATGATGGACTGAATTGGACAGCGAACATAAATCAATTATTCCACCTTTCTTTCGGTGCCTTTCTCTCCGTTACGGTTTGATGTGGAAATGCTTTACGCTGTCAGAATTGGAGATCCATGCTTCTGTCCGCGTCTTCCTTCACATCTCTGTATCCTTATGGCGGAGTTATACGTCGGTGGCGCAGCTGTAATTACATGCGAGATGACTCTTCATTAGCTCTCATCACTCTGCAGTTTCTTTTCCTTCCTGTTCTTTACGTGAACTTGAGCTGCCACCGTACTGGGCCTCAGTGTGCTGCCATTACAGCACATTGTGAGCTGAAGGCAGGAGGCCACGAGCCTTGTGTGATGACAGGTCCTCCATAAAGATAAAGATTTATTGAGCTCCCTTCAGCTTTTTCTTCTGAGTAGGAAACCAAGCTGCATTTTTAAATAGAAATGGATCGCACTCTTACAACAAAAGAGAGCATATATCCAAGTAATTCAGGAACTACAGCTTTAGTTGAAGCTACAAGATTCAAACATTGCATATTTGCTTGAAATAGGGTTATCTTAAATACCTAACTCTAGAAGTGGTGGCACTCTAGAGTTGGGTGTATCACCATCAGCTTATTTGGCACCTTTTCACTGATTAAGGCAATATGCTGACAGGTTTGAATCTTATAGCCTCATATTATGTAAAATCATCGAATGCCGATCTGTTCTGAATGCAGCTGGAGATCAGGCTCACTGTTTAGAGCGGAGGCCGCGTGTTTTTGGCACGTAGTTTCTGACCGGCTGTTTTTGTCACGTAGTTTCTGACCGGCTGTTTTTGTCACGTAGTTTCTGATCGGCTGTTTTTGTCACGTAGTTTCTGACCGGCTGTTTTTGTCACGTAGTTTCTGACCGGCTGTTTTTGTCACGTAGTTTCTGACCGGCTGTCTTTTCCTTTGGTCCCGTGGCGCAGGAACAAAGAGACGAGCCGCGACGAGTTCATCTTCTACTCCAAGAGGCTGATGCGCCTGCTGATCGAGCGTGCGCTGTCCTTCCTGCCCTCTCAGGTGGGTGTGAGAGAACGCCCCCGCAAACTGCCCGCCGTTGGAAAGTTCACCATCAGACAGGAAAAAAAAAACAAAAAAAAACAACGGCCGAGCAGGTTTACCGCCAAAAACTCAGAAACTGTGGTGCTAAAACTCTGCCGTCGCCTGTAAACGGGGACAGGAGCCCGCATGTTTTCCACTGCCGCGTTGTCTACCCCACATTTGTCCCTTTTTATAAGTTTTTTTCCTGGTAGGTGGAGGGTTGCTCTGCAGTAAAATCCAAAGCAAGGAGTGAATGTGCATAAAAAAATGACTTGGTGAGGTAAAAGGTTTGAGAGATTAGATTGTATTATGAAAGTGTTTTTTAAATCTTCAAAAACATTTTTTTTTACATGACTGTGGTTAGATTATACCGTGAAAGCATTTTTAATAGGAACTGAATGTGTAAGAAATGACGGCGGTAAAGTGTTCGTTTATGTGAAAGAGTGTCTGAGGGAGGGTAGTAGTGTGTGAAATGACGTCTCCTGCCCGCCCCTCCCTCTTTAGGTCCACATTGTGCAGACCCCACAGGACCAGGATTACGAGGGGAGGAACTTCCATGGGAAGAGGGTGAGCTGGATGCCTGTGTACACAGACACACAAACACACATTTGTGTATGACAACTGGAGCTTGGGAGATTCATAAAACCTGACGTTTTGTGGAGGAAAAAACAGCTTACATAAAAGATGTGTGGGAGTGGCAGTGTAAAAATGTAAAAAAAGCGTAAAAACATCAGAAAAAATGTTTCTGCATGTTTGCCTGTCTGTGTGTGCGCATACACGTGCACGTTATCTGATGAGAAAATAAATCAATAGTTTTTGTTTGTACATACTGGAGTGGCACTGGAGGTGGTGTGTGTTCGTGCACAGTTTATATACTGCAGTGACATCGCAGGTCGTGTGTGTGTGTGCGTTCAGCCCGTTTGCAGCTGTACTGCGTTTTCCGTCCTCTCCAGATCACGGGCGTGTCCATATTGCGAGCGGGCGAGACCATGGAGCCCGCCCTGAGGGCTGTGTGCAAAGACGTCAGGATCGGGAAGATTCTCATCCAGACCAATCAGGACACGGGGGAACCCGAGGTACAGGCCAATCAGCGCGCATGAGAACCGCCAGCGTGAGCAAACAAACATGACTGTGGGTCACACGCAGGGAGAAACGCAAACATTAGCCATGCACATTCGGTCTGACGGCAGGAAAGAAGTCTCTGCACATTTTGACAATAGCTGAAAATTCCTACGGGCTGGACGAAAGCACAAGCGATATGGTGACACTTCGGCTCCCCGAAGAGTTTTTTTTTTTCTCCCCAAAGAGGAAAGAAAAACATTGGATGTCTGACTCCTGAATGTGAGAAAGTTATTCAAAGCCAGTGCGCTGTTGTGTTCCAGATGAAGGGAAATATGCCGTCGCCGCCCTTGCTGTCACAGTCTTCAGCACAGGCAGCAGCTTTCATTCGTCATCTTCATTCAGTCATCTCGAAGGTCGCCAGCAGATTGACATCATCTCACAGACGAAACAGCCTGCTGAAACATTAAATTTTTTAGACTCATCCTTATCAAAAAAACATTGGGTGTGCCTCTTTTATGGACGTGGTTACTGAAATTCTTTTGATCTACTCATCTCCGTTTTAATCTACAGTATATAGTTAAATGGGTAATAAACACTAAATCACATTTGAGTTATAAAGCAGAGTATCTTGTCTCCATTTCATAAATCACATAAATCTTATAGTTTAAAAAAATCTAAGCCGTTCCATTAAATTTTTTGCAAAAAAAAAAGCAGAGCCATTCGCTGCCACTCAAATTGAAATGTTTAGTTGGAGCCCCGCCCCTATCCATGACGTAGAAAAAGGTTAAAAAAAACTTTTAAAACCACTTCACGCCCAATCTCCGCCCTTCTTCTTGATTGATGGGTATTCAAACTGCGCAAATGAACATTAGCCCGCTCATTTAAAACAGTTTTTCCCCCTTGCTGGCTCCGCCTACTTGCCAATGACACGTTACCGAATGGCTCTATCGCCCCTCCCGCCAACTGTAACTCCTCCATCCTCCCCCGTCCCGTCTGTGCTCTCAGGCTCCAGCCCAATTCGCGTCTTTTGAAATTGTGAAGTGGGCGGAGACAGAGTAAAAGCCGGCGTTGCTGTGCACTTTAAATAACAGCGCAGTCCACTTCAGTTGAATGTGCACTGCATAATCATTTTTTGGATTTCCTGCCCCAGGTTGGGAGCTTGTTAATAGCCTTTCTGAAAATACAGGCTCTTGTTGAAATTTGTTTTGTTTTAATTTGTTCACCTGCGATGACATTTCATACTTTATAATCCAAAAACATGCAGGTTAGGCTAAAACACTCAAATATATATTAAATATATTGCCAAGTATACACATTATTTCAGTACATGATTTAAAAAATACACTGCTGTGAAATATATTTGTCACTCTATTTTCAGAACAGTCCATAATTAATACTATAATGCAGTATACTGCAGTATATTTTGCAGGGGTGAAGTCATTGTGCAGCTAGACTCCCCCCACTCATCCCTATCAGAAAAATATTGAGTGCAGATATTTTATGAGTGCGGTTACCCCTAAAACGCTGTCCCCCTAACCCACAGCTGCACTATCTCCGCCTGCCCAAAGACATCAGCGAGGACCATGTGATTCTGATGGACTGCACCGTGTCCACCGGCGCTGCTGCCATGATGGCCGTCCGGGTCTTACTGGTGGGTCACTGATCCTTAAACTGCACCCAACTACACCTTCAGTTCATATGGCCAAAGCCATTGTCTAGTGTTAATGCACTTTTACATTGAGCTATAACATCAGTGCTATAAGGGTCAAAGAATGATTCAAATGGATATGGAACATACATTGATAACAAATGATAAACAAAAAGCATCTCCTCGATTATATTATACTTTAGCTGTTTGTTCCAATATCAGCATAGAATGACACATATGTACTTGAACTAATATATGTGGGTGTATATACGTATATATATATATATAGTGTGAGTGTCTGTGTGTGTTTTTCATGTTTTTGTATTGTATTTATACATAATATTTATTTGGACTGTATGCTATCCTGTCTGTATGTTTTTTTCTGTGCACTACGACCACCTGAATTTCCCTATGTTGGGTTAATAAAGTTTACCTTGATGTTGACCTTGACCTAGGGTATGTATCCACATATATTTCTATGGCAGACCTCCGTATGAAGCAGGAGGGTGAGTGAATGTGTACAGGCTGGTCTCCTGTCTGAGTGTCGGTCTCCGTCTGTGCAGGACCATGACGTGCAGGAAGATAAGATCCTGCTGGTGTCTCTGCTGATGGCGGAGATGGGCGTGCATTCGGTGGCCTACGCCTTCCCCCAGGTCAAAATCATCACCACTGCCGTGGACAAGAAGGTCAACGACCTCTTCCACATCATCCCTGGCATAGGTGAGCCTGATGAGGGGGAGAGCATTGTATAGTACAGTAAAACTAATGCCCTACATCAAACACATATTAAACATTTCCATTTTCATGTGTGCAATATTAGTAACGCTATGCAGCTTACAGTAACGCAGCAATACGTGGCAGTATATAACCAAAGTTTCATGTATTAAAGTGGGAATATTTCATATTTTAATTGTAATCAAATGAAAAATAGATTTGCATCAAAATATTTATTTAGACTAATGGAAGAAACGCCCTCAGCTCACACACATAAATACGAATCCAAGCATTCATCTGCTGTGCTTTTGAAATGCATAATGAATAACTGAAGGAATGCATTTGAAAGCAGTCTGCCTTTCCACCTTAAAGTGTTTGCTTCCAAAGTCGGCTAAGTGGGCCGCGACCTTTTGCTATATGCATTCACGTGTGCCTTTGAGTGCTACATAAAGCTATAGAGCCGCAAAACGGTGTGTGGAGCAACACAGTAATGTTAAGCAGACAAACATGCCGTGGATGGATATTGGCACATTACAGCAGTAGCTGTGGTTGGACCACTGGAACCTGCAGCGCCAGAACATTTTTGTGTTTACATCCCAGGTGGGACGCATAGCCTACACTTGTACCCTGGAGTGGAAATATTTTTCAGTTACATTCCGTTAAATATCCAGCCGTAATGCATAATGTGCCACAGATGTAAAGCTGACAGCTATGAGAGCCAGTGGCTCTGCTGTGTGTGAGGGCTGTAGACAGCATGCGCATAGTGTCCTGTCACATTAGATTCAGCTCATGACCTGATGTGTATTATTTTGGTGACTGACATTTAAATGTATTTTGGCTTAACTTTGAATGGTTGTCAGGAGCCTTTTCTGCTGTTGGGGCTGGATGAAATAAGACATTGGTGCGTGTGTGTGTGTGTGTGTGTGTGTGTGTGTGTGTGTGTGTGTGTGTGTGTGACAGACAGACAGACAGACTCCATGCATACCTCTTCTGTAATGCTTTCTGGTTCTGCCTCTCTAATTGAAGGAAATTTCGGGGACCGGTACTTTGGTACGGACGCACCCCCGGACTGGAGCGATGAGGAGATGGACGAGCCCAGCTACTGACGAGCTGGCGTGGCGCTTGGGCAGCTAAACTCACTGCGGTCAGCAGGACCGTACGGTTGACCGCAGTTCGCCTCTTACACACTGAGGGTGTAAATGGTTTTTAAAAGAAAAAGGACTATAAATATGTACATGTGACATATTTTTATATTTTATTTTTGGTTTCGTAGTTGCTTTCAAAGATTGTGGTGAAGAGCTGTAATATAAGGCTGTGTATTTTTATAATGTTGATGCCGGTTTGATAAAAAGGATTCTTTTTAAAATCAAGGAAAACTCCTCTGGGTCAAGAGAAGCTTCTGAAAAGAAAGATACTCGGCCTACGTCAAGCCATCAGCCTTCTCAAGAGAGCCTGAGCAAGACAAGACTATTGAATGTTAAAACACACATTTTTACTGTATGTAAACACATTTACACTGCGTCTTAGTTTCCGAAGTTAACAGCTTTTCTTTGTTTTTCTGCAATGCTTTTTGCCATGAAAGAAAAAAACCTGCCATTGTGTTTGTTTCTCTGAGCACAGAAAGAACGTTCTTTGAAGGACCACCTCACTGGAAAGTGTGTGGGTGTAGGTTGTTTAACCCTTTGGTTTCCCCTTCTTTTGCTAAACCGTACTGACCCGAGACTCAGACCTCCAAAGACGATCGGCGATAAAGTAGCCCCCGTTTTCCCAGTGAGGGTAAAGTACGGCTCACAAATAAGACGATCGCGTATTCATATCTCCATTTTAGCTGTCGAGTTTATTTAATGTCGGGTATTTCTTGCAGGCAAAACAATAAACGAAGGCATGATAGTAAAGGTAAGAGGAGAGAAGTGGCCATGTCGGCCTCCACACCATTCCAGTGCTCCTTGTGCTGTAACTGTGGAAAACTGCTCGCAGTGTATTTATTTGTATGCCTTTGAGATCTCGTGCGTTGTGGGGATGTAAGCTTGCTACCTCAAAGCAAATATGCTGTCTGTCACACCCTGCGTTTCACACACAGGGTTTTTCTCAGCAAAAGAGTCTGTTAAATACTGTTTTTGTTCATGCACTGTGTTGGCTCTGCTAGGTTACATCAAAACTGTAAAAAATAATTCCCTAGATTTTAGGGGAAAATACACACCGTTTCAGGGAGGTATACATGTCTACCATTATCAGAAATGTTCTGGTTTTTTCAATGTTAATGGCCGATTCCATTTTCAAATGAGTTGAAATGCTTGTGGAAACCTGCCTTGCTAGGATATGGCGCCTAAAGTAACTTAATTGTGTTGTTCTTTGTGTTGGTGTCACAAAGAGATCCAACCTGACCCTACTGTAACCAGACTCCTCTTCTTCTTTGACCATATATGGTATGCGGCTGCGAGCCTCTGCCGAGCTGGAAAATTGAGCGTTTGTTTGGTGCGTTTGAACAAACGGTTAATAAGACAAATGTCCCTTTTTTTTATGCTTCGTTATGATCCAAAACATCATATTATCGTGTCATATTGCTGTATTTATCTATATATTTTGTATTTGTTCTTCTGGAATGTAAACATTTTTGCCCTCGTTTTAATGTAAATATGCAGAAGCTTGCATTGTAACAGTTTATAACAGTGCGATTGAATCCCCTTTCAGCAGCAGGGGTTTGTTCCTCATTTCTTCCTCACTGAAAATGATTTATACTGTACAAACAAATGCAGCCATAAATATAAGTCAGAGAGAAACCATGTACGGAGTTTGATTTGTTTAGTTCAAGCCTGTCAGTGTATTTAGATGTACATGTGTATGTTGCTTTTCAGTGAAGAGAGTTGTAACTATTACTCAAAAAGAATGTGATTTCAGTACTCCTGTTTTTTTATTTTATTTTTCTTCAAGCCCTCCTCACGCAGAGTACATTTAAGAAGTCCAGCACTCAAATTCCTGGTGGAAAATATTCTGTGAAAGTCAAGTGCAAATTGGCATCTCACTTTCAGAGAGAGTTGAAATCAGACGTTTACTTCTTTTGTGCTCATCTTTGCCGCCTGGTGCATGTCATTAAAACGTAATTAAAAGTGCAATAATGTATTAAATACTTGAGTGGCCTTCATTTTAATGTAGCCTTTTATAATTGTCATTTTTGAGTATGTTTCCTCTGAAGTTGTGCGTTGGTCCGTTCTGTGTTTCTCAGTTACCTTTTATTTTTTCCATTGTCAGTTTCATTTTGAATAAGACCAGGTTAGTATTTCCTGCAGCACCAACCTCTTACACACAGCGGGGAAGGCATTGTAAAGAATGTGTGGCGCTCACGTGAATATAGAACTAATGGTATCATCAGCAGTGCATATGCGCTGTTCATTCATGAAGATGTCCAAAGCGTTATGATCAGGTAAATGTAAAATTATAAGATATTACATTACTCTTGACATGTACAGTAACGGAAAAGTACAGTAATAACAAAACAATCACATTGGTATGATTCACACAGCACACACAAGCTTTATGTGTAAATCTGAAATCTGGACGTTTCCGAATCCAAAGTACATTATGTCGGACAGAACTCAGGGACCGCTGTATTAACTTTTAGTCCTGTATCGTGTTGCATATTTTACTGTTAGGTAGATATGCTTATGCACCAATACGCCTATCTGTCATGCTCTACAGAAAGGCACGTTTGCTTAAAGCAGCTTCGTATCACATTAACTCAAAAGAGCTGAGAAGAGCCGTGGCAGGGGTCAGTCTACTAAATGCTAGTCTTGCTTTTCTGATCTTGTTTAGTGCATTTATTTAAAGTAGTCAATTTATGTCTGGCAGTTTTAACCATTCAGACCATAAGTCAGGGTCTAATGTCAACGCAAAGTTTTGGTTCATCAACAGGGATCCAAACACACGTGGCTTGGCGACAATACCGTGTTTTTTTCTTTTTAAAAAAGGTATATTGATCCTCTTTTCATTGAATCCTGTACAGACTGACCTGTTTGGCATCTATCTATTTTGCCTCTATATTCCATCTTTCTTTTTAAAAGTAAGCCAACACAGGTCTATCTCTGTGAGCCTTCTGTTACTGACTCGGTTATGTCTAAGAAAATTTACTTTTTTTTCATTCACATTGAAAATGCACAGGAAGGATACTGCGGTACTGCTCATCACGTGGAAACTAACCTCGATGGCTTTGATCAGTTTCCATTATTAGCTCGCTTGCCTAGGTGGCGGGTGACCTTCTGCCTTCGCTTGGGAGACTGGCCTCAGCGTTCTGTGTCCCTCACCAGGGACGATAGAAACGTGGGTGAGGTACACCTTCCTGACACGAGACATGACCGGTGAGTTAAAAAAATAATAGCTTTGCACATCAATGTCCTATTCTTAAGGCTTGTGTGTAAATGTAGGCAGTTCATTGATTAGCTGATGGACTGCACTCAAACTGAAGTTACTGTTGATGGAGTTGCATTATTAGTCAATGAATGCATGATGGCATCCATTGATAGAAGGTAGTTCATAGCTTTTTTTAAGGAAGCAAATTGTTATAATATTATCATTCAAGTCACCATACAGAATGCTAAAGCTTTTTAGAGATAATTGCTATTTATATATGCATTATTCTTAAATTATATCTGGCAGCTGTTTTTTCTGGTTACACAAACATGTGCCGGAATTAATTTTGTATCGGGACAATATATAGGCAACATTAAACAAGGTCCATGAAAAGGACATTTGCTTGGTTCCTTGCTTGCTTCGAACACCAGGTCACAGTGTACATTTTTAACTTCAGAATTTTTGAAAAGCCGGAAACAAAGACAGAAGCCTAATCTCAGACATTCTAATGTAAACCGGCATGTTCTAGTGACCAAATATGAGATGTCATGGAAAAGCTCACCACAAGCCAGTGCGCACGACAAACAGGAAGAAGTGATACGTATGTGGCAGTATCCTTGTCGCCAGAGCAGAGAGGTGAGGGGCCAGTGCGAGCGTGATGCTCATACCTCCACACGTCAGCCGCGGTTCAGCTCAGATCAAACTACCTTTCATATTCTGAGGGGTCCTCTCTGCCGGAGCCACAGCTCTTCGGTTGCCCCAGCCCGACTTGCCCGTCCCGCCAATGGGGGCGGAAGGCTCGCAGTGCGGCGGGCTGTCGTAGGCCTGGGCTGTGAAGACGAACTCGGCGTCATGAGGTACAGTTTTGTGCAACTCGCAATATTTGAGATACAGGCAGGCTAATGAGGCCACTGAGACGTTAAGTTTAATATGAACTTTTGTCGTCATTTCGAAGCACGCAGCAGAGCAGTGTTTGCTTTGAATTTAGAGTGTCTAAATAGGGGGATTGAGTTTATGACTCCGCAGATGGACCCGAATTCTGAATTATTTATACCATACAAGATCTTAAAACGCTGTGGATTGTCATATCTCTGTGCAAGGAGACATTATTTAAAGTAACAGATGACCAAGAGTACACGTAACGTACAGTATCAGTTGTATAAAATACATCAGAAATGTATTTGTTATACGCGGCTTTGTTTAATATGTTATTAAATCTTACATATATTATATATTCATGGTAATTTGCTATTCCGTGGGGTGACTTGTTGATCAAATGAGAGCAATGCTGGGTTAATTTGGCTCCGGATACTTCAAGGCACTTCAGCCAGAGGAAAAACCTTTTTTGCCTCGGCCATGATGAGCGATACCTTAGTGTGGAAATATTCCATCACCGGTAAAATCTGGGTTAAGTCTCTCCTACTTCATTTCTCCTACAGGTTAGCACTTTTTTCCAGGTCAATATATACAGTATAAAAGGGAAACAATAATCAATTATTAACAATAATGTACAATGAATAAATTAGAATATATAATAGATAATGTGCCATACATATACCACCAATTTTGATGATTTAGAACAAGGTGATGTTTATGTTCCATCTCTTTATTTCTGAATGACTTAGTTTTCTGGGACCTTGGAAAACAAAAAAGGCATGGGATTCATGAAATGGGAGAAAACATATTTTCACATGGCCTGAAATAGCCGAGAATCAAATTTAATTTGAATGACATCCCCACTGAATGCCTCACAGAAGGATTCGTCGACAATTAATGGTAGAAGGTCAAATTACACTCCAGATTCTAATTCACTTACAGAGTGTCCTAAAAAACATCGTTTGTGCAGATTTTTAATCCATTGGTCCTACTTTGATTAAATCTAAATGTTAATATCCATTAGCAGCAAGCAATGTTTTTCCTCTTTTGCTCACTAATTCAGAGCTTTGTGGTCTACTGCATTGTTCTTATTTTCCGGACATTTTGACTTTATTATAAGGAGAAATGGTTTTCATATCCACCTTCGTCTCACTAGAAGGCACAGACAGATAGAAAAGAAAGCTAAAAAACAGCAATCACAGGATTCGCGGGGTTACCCGTGTGCTTCCAAAGGGAGGCCAAACCTGTCTGCGCTTGTCTAATGAATTGTATTGAACTGAGTGCTGTGGAAACCGGCACTGCCGTATGTCAGTGAAACAAGCCCTAGCTCTTTGCTGAGGTGGCAGGCAAGATGAAAAACCAACCTTTCCTTTTTTATCTCACACCAAATAAAAAACAAGCCCCAAGAGGATCTGTTTACTGTCACTCTGACCTCATGGTAGATACTGGTTGAGGAATTATGAGACGGATAAACGCATTTAGAATCTCTGACATTGTAGGTTATGCTGATGCAGTGTTCACGTGAGTTAGTCTTTGGGAATGACATCTTGTATGCTAAAATTTCAGTTTACGGCACAGTCAAAATCATCATGGCGGATATGGTACTGATGAAGATAAAGCTTGCTCTATATTTAATTATTGAAATGTATTTGAAGAGCTCCATACTATGCAAACTACTTTTAATAATCATTAGGATTGCTGTACATTCAAGACAGTTTAATATGGGTGCAGTGTGGTTAGTCTCATCTGTCAGGTCAGTGCTGTTTGGCCAGAGTAGTGTTTCAAGGACTGTCCAACCTGAGAATGGTGAAAATGCGGGTCAATCTCAGGTTTGTCAGCCCATCAAACGCTGTCTCAATTGCCAGGGAAAACACACCCCCCCCACACACACACTTCCTGCACCACCCTCCATCCAGAGGTTTGCTAAATCCCAAGATCAGAGGGAGAAAGCCTGAACCAAATGTTATGTTTCTGTCCCTGGTAGAGGAAAGATTATTTGTTGTTTTTGTTTTTTAATAGTTACCATTTCGGTCCTTTTGTGTTGTGTCCATTCTTCTTTTTAATTTTTGCCATTTTTGCTAATAAATTTACATATTAATACTGAAATATGGTATGTGTTTTTTGGAAAGTTAAGACGCTGGATACCATGACGATGTGGACGGGAAAGTGCGACCATCTTGTTTTCTTATTAGTTTATATCACTTTTTACATGTTGTGAGGGTTGGTACCACTCAGGGGAGAGCCGTACTGAAAGGCTTATTGTACGGGGTGCGGGAAGCTTTCCCAATATCCTCCAGGATAGTAAAAGAAAGACAGAAGAGAAAAGGAATTATGCAAGCCTTCAATAGCAGTTTTGGGGCTTCCTCCTCTCTTTTCAGAATTTCTGAATCGGGATAGACAAGAGACTATGCCTGCACTGCCAGGGTGATTATTCAATGTATCCAATTCAATTATATCAATAAAAACTTACAAAATCACCAAAATGTCATTTTTTCATCTTACTGACTACTGAAGTTACTGACGATGAAATACAGCCTGTGCTAGAGTTGCCTGATTATAATAATATATGGTACATTAATGCCTACTTAATCCTTTTTAATTGATTTATTTCCGGTAGGTGTTTGAGTAGATAGAGGTACAGAAATAATAACAT
The DNA here is from genome assembly GCA_029718625.1 of Synaphobranchus kaupii. Taxonomy (NCBI): domain Eukaryota; kingdom Metazoa; phylum Chordata; class Actinopteri; order Anguilliformes; family Synaphobranchidae; genus Synaphobranchus; species Synaphobranchus kaupii. Next base: position 102,947,522 of record CM056378.1, on the reverse strand, counting down.
TTGTTGGTTGTAGTTATCGACAGCCTCATAACAAAAGTGCCTGAGTCATTTTTTGGACATTTTGAGATTTTCTGCCTAAATCACTTGATTTATCATTCGTCAACAGTGTAAAAATGCTCAAGTCACTGCAGGTCGCTGTGCACTTCCTGAACCACTTTATGCTATGTTCAATGATTTGCAGTCAATGAAGCACGTCTTGCCTCAACGCTGTCACCGTTATTTTGACAGCTTACCCCATTTGGAAGCATAAATCTGCCTAGGAAGTGTCAAATTTGATACTTTCTCTGTACCAGTAGATACTTGACATTTGCCTAAGTCATCAGTGGATTCTCGACTTTTGCCTAAGTCATGTATATAAATGCCTAAGTCCCACTCAGTTTTCAATATTTTTGCCTAAGTCATCATTAGCCATTATGTAATCATAATACAAAGTCACATGATCTGTATTTCATTTAGCAGCCATTGATATGTGTTTGTAAAAGAAAGAGTTAATAAATACTCATTGACGTAGAATTGCAGAAGTTTTTTGCCTTTTTCTCAAAACTACAAAAAATGACTTAAGCACTTTTGTTATGAGGCTGTCGTTATGTGTCTAATGAGACAGCAATGAACCATTTAACACTAGGTGGCAGTGTGAGGGTGGTTGGTCAGTGTTTTGTATTGTATTGAATCTATCACCTGTCTCAACAAGCTGGACTTGGAGGACCTGCTTGCACTTGCACGTCTTACCACTAGAGGGCACAGCCTCCAAATACAATTAACATTTATTACATTACATTACATTACATTATAGGCATTTAGCAGACGCTCTTATCCAGAGTGACTTACACAACTTCTTATTACATTTATCCATTTATACAGCTGGATATATACTGAAGCAATTCAGGTTAAGTACCTTGCTCAAGGGTACAACGGCAGTGTCCTACCTGGGAATCGAACCTGCAACCTTTCAGTTACAAGTCCAGTTCCTTAACCATTATACTACACTGCCGCCCCATTATATTAAATACAATTATTATATTATTAATTATTAATAATAATTAATTATTATTATTATTATTATAAATACAATTGCCTTCATCATACAGACAAGTAAATATTCAATTTGGGTTAAACCCTTACTGCTAATTCCCAAATCTAAATAATTCTCTTTCCACTAATGGATAAAATCTGAAATAAATGTTTCTTTGTTGATGGGCCAGAGCATGACTTAAACACAATTCGCACATTGCTGCCTCCACAGTGATCCCACGAGCAATAAGAAGTGTAATGAATGAATTAATATGTTTTGTTTTGCGTTCAGCATTAGATCATCCACTGTGGCCTCTCAGCGGGTCATCCGGAGCCTAAAAGCACATTAATGTGGGGTCGGTGGGAGACGATGGACACCATGCCAGAGGGCAGGGGGTCGGCTCACAGCTCATTACCGCCATAGGCCTACATAGACCGTTTATCTGGGGCCAGGGAGGTCCACAGGTTTAGACTTATGCAATATGATAGAGCTTTATGTAGTTATTGTATTTTGGTGTTTTTCAGTCTCCAGAACACTGTTCTTACCCCCCGCCCTGCAGTGACTGAGGTCGGTGTATCTGTGCAGTTGAGGTCAGTGCTGTGATGACCTGCACAGTCGGGGTCAGTGCTGGGTATGGAGAACTGCACTGTTGAAAGGAGAAATGTGTGTATGTGTGTTTGTGTGTGTGTGTAACCGTGAATGTGTGTTCAGTGGCTCTGCGGGGGCAGGCAAGTTCCTCTTTCCTGCGTTTCCTGTCTGCATGCTGACACTTAACCACACCCTGTGTGCACCCCCCCTCCCCATCTCTGCGCCCCCCACTCGGCCCTCCCCCAATGTCTCTCAGCCCCCTGCCACTGCCACGTGTGGCCCTACCAGCTAATTATAATCTTCAATTCATTTCTGCTCCAGGAGCCTGGAGGGACTCATCTTCCCCCTCGCGTGCGCTGCAGTCAGAGTCACAGGCCACTCAGATGTGTGCTTTCACTGCCGTTCCAGCGGCGTGCCGTTTGCCATTTACCCCGTACGGAAACTGCCAGCAACTGTGCCCACGGTGAACTGTGAGCTCAAGCCCTTTCGGTGTTTGTGCGAAAAAAAGGAAAGCTGCGAATGTTTAAAAATAAAAATGGACTATGGATTTAGGTGTCATTAAGCCACTAAAAACCGCCTCCTTTTTAGAAAAGAGAATAATGCGACTGGCACTAATAATAAAACGACAAACTGATTATTTATTTTTTTAAACGTGAAACAGATTAACTTAGAATTTTTGCTAAGGTTGAAGCCCCCGTCTTTCTCTGGCGTGATCCTTGAGAACGGGCAGAGTTTAAACAGTCCACTAGGCTAGTATAATTCCACGCAACACCGCGTAACTACCATCATACCGTACAGAACATTGAGCCTACATCCTCCTAGGAGGTTCCTTAATGTTCTCCAGTTCGATGCCTGCTGTTACCGATTTCATTTGTGAAGGCGGTATTTTGTGTGTGTGTGTGTGTGTGCGCACGGATGGGCGGGGTGCGTGGAGCGTGCGGTCGGACGAAGGGGACGGGGGCTCACCGCGGCGATAGGGTTAAGGGATTGATCCATCCAGAATGACCACTGTGGCTGGACCCTGGCCCTGTTGCAGAGGGGTGGGGAGGGGAGGGGGGAACGGGGCCAGCTGGCCCATCTGGAGGGAGGGGGGAGGGGGGAGGGGGGTGGGGCACTGATACCGCTACTTCTGCTTTCCCTCTTCACTTCTCCCATCTACCCACTGCTGCTTCTCCAACAGAAACCAGCGCCTGCACAAAACACGCAACAGTAATGGATGCGTGAAATTATTGTTTTATTCAATGAAGTTTGATTTTTTTTGTTGTTGAGGAAAGCACGTGCTTGACAGCTTGCATATTGCCCTCACCATTTCCTATATATACAGACACACACACACACACACACACACACACACACACACACACACACACACAGTATATATACAGTACATATAGTCATTTAATTTCAGCAAAGTTTCCCTGTGAAGCTTTTGCTAATTTCTTGATACCGTAGATATTTTAGTGCCATAGCGGCGTAACTGAGAAAGGCTGTGACTAACGAGAATGGATTGAACAATAAAAAGCCAAAGGAGAGATCAGAGGATTTATCATGAACTGGAGCACACCATCACGTCCCTGTCTGACCTTTGACACCCAGTACGGTCATTTGAAAGGAATCGCCCTCTTTCACGCTGGCATGAATCCCGCGGCGTAATTCTGACGCAGAATGACGCTCGTCTCCTGTGAAGGTTTCACCTGGGCCGCGTCTGTGTCCGCCTGCTCGTCCCACACTGAGGAGGAACATGGTCACCACTGTGAGGGCACGGAACACCTCTCATTTTGTGACCCCACTTTCTTTCAGACAGGAGGGACCAGTCACAGAAGCGTTTCACGCACATTTAGTCCAAAGTCAACACTGTTCGTATCCATAAATGGTGTTTCTTCTACAAGTCCCATAACATAGAATGGCTCAGATATCCAGGGAGGAGGGGTTGCCAGTTGTAGTATTCAATAAGATATTCTATAAGATGAATATGAATTGCATGTGCATAGCCCACTGGGCACAGGCCCTGTTTAGTACAACATCTTAGTTGGCATGAACAGACCTTATGCACCCAGGATTCATTGCTCTCCATCTCCATCACATACAACAGTGAGGAACCATTTGCAGTCTTGCACTGTGTAACCATGGTACTGTAGTCACATCAGAGTAAAAAAAAACTCAAGATAGCCTCTAATTATATAGGTAAATGCAGTGGACATGTCTTAAAGGTACAGAATGCCAAAGATGGGCTGTTGTACTCCTGTATATAATTTGTGTATTTATCCAGTTTCTTCTCCTCAAAGTTTTCATGGGTCTTTTTTTAGACTCAGCTAAGGCTTCTTCTTTTTGGGCGTGTCTGAGCCTATTAGTGTGTGTGTGAGAGACAAAGAGATGGTGTGTGTGTGCGTGTGTGTGCGTGCGTGCGTGTGTGTGTGTGTGTCTTCGTGCAAAAATTGGAGATCGGGTGGGGGGGTGTAGTCCAGAGGGCTTTAATGTTAAGACCGTTTTTGTTTGAGAAAATCCAAAATCCTAAACGCTATGGGGATTTACAAACAAACAGGGCTGGGTCATAGGCAGAAAGAACAAGAGAGAAGAGGATATGAAGATACATTCGAACCAAATTAGGGGAAGGGTTTGGGGCGAAGGGGAGGGGGAGGTGGGACAGAAACAAACAGTGTTCAGCTGACTGCAGCGGGAACGCTTAGCACGGGCGTGTTTGCTAAGAGCACAGAAAGAACCAGTTTTTAAATAAAGAGCGGTGTGTCAGCTCAGTGTTGGTCTACTGCCCTGTTCCTGTATGGGTGTCTCCCCCACAGTGCCGTTTCAATGAGAGGCCACTGGAATCTGACAATAGCCCTCCTTGTGCGGCCTTATCGGCAGTCGTGCCTTTTAATTACAATCCCCCCCACACACACACACCCAGCCCCAACCCCCCCTTCCCCCGCTCCCTCCCTCCCTCCCTCCCTCCCTCCCTCCCTCCATCCAACCCCACCCCCCATCTCTGCAGTGCTCTGCCCTCCCGTGCTGAACTCCCCAACCTCCATTAATGACTTCACTCCCTCCGCACCCCCATGGGCCCTCCCAACTTCCCGCAAACCCATCTCCTCCCGGATGGACAGGCTCACGCCCTCCCACGGTGGCTCTCCCACTTTCACAGATTTAACTCTCTCCATCCCGTCAGGAGTGAGGTCTGGTCCCTCTCTTTCAACGTTCACGCCGCTGAAGTGGAAACACAAACGCGTACGGGGCGCCGTCTCTCACACATGCAACGATACGCCAAGGAGCACACACGCCTCCACGCCCTGTCTCTCACATACGCTCACCCACACACACTCATACCTCCACACATTCTCCCTCTCTCGCACACGCGCGCAGGCATATATAAATGGCATTAGAGGCGACGTGTCAGTCTTTTTCTTTGGTACATGTTAGTAAGCAGCTTATCCACCTACTTATTGTGACATCAGAGCCCCACGTCAGCGACTGCATTCAGACATGTTTAAAAGACCCTAGGAAAAAAAAAAAAAAAAGATATCAAAAGAGTGTCTGTCTTTTTTATTTATTTATTTTTTTTCTCTCTCAAGGTTTCACTATGGCAACTCGCCCTGAGTGCAGTGAATGGAAAAATCAGTGTCTTTTTGAGTACAGTTTGAGCAAGAGCGCTGGTTTTCCTGTCTCGTTGGCATGAAGACCACAGTATCTTCAAGGTGACTATGACAAAAATGAACATCCCTCCGAGAGACAACAGCGTGCCATGGAACGGCAACCAGAGAAGGGGAGCCAAATACAGACAGAGTGCATGGAAGGGGAATTCACAGGCCTAAATGAACAAAGTGGATAGTATCTGGCTTATTGGTTTGGATAATCTAACATGGGGGAGGGCTTGGGGGACTCCAGTGACACACTCATCCTCACATGACTCTTGTCTGGTAAATGCAGGTGTTTCCAAACCAGAACCAAACACGTCTATAATTCTATTGTGATAAATTGTTTACGTAGACAAAATTCCTGGGGCTTTTTTTGTAGACATCGTTGTTCTTTAGTGAACTTCTTATTGACATTCTATTTTATCTATCCATACATCAGAAATACAATGTGTGCGTCTAAAGGAATTCATGAAAAATGTGGAAAAAACTGTAAAATTACCTATAAAATATGTGACACGTTCAGGATTAAATATAAATGATATGCTAAGAAGTAAGGTTTGACAAAATTACTGCTCAAAACATTTTACTTTTAGAACAAAAAAAGTATACGGTAGGTGGTATCTGCATGCTGCCCTCTCCTGTGACGATGCATTAGTCCAACCCAGAGAAAGAGCTTGTGACTATAGTCACTCCCCCCAAGACCTCTCCCTGTATAACTCATCGGTCTTTTCTGCCTTGTAGGCCGTCACTTGTGACCGAGGCCTTCTCTCAGCTGACCATGTCCTCCTTAGGGTCAGAGGTAATTTGTTCTGGTGTGGGAGTGTGTCATAGCCTAGAGGTCGACGGGGGTCGAGCCGAACGGCGCAGCGGTCAGCAGGAGGTTATTAAACGCTGAAGGAGTGAGTGCGCTAAACTCTCTCTGCCCCCGCTGAGATCTTAGAGATACACCGACCAAATTCAAAGCAGATGGGGCATCGCAGGTTTCATTACTGTCGAGCATCATCTCTGGACGTTCAATGAGAATTAAAGAGAGTGAAAAGCTTGCGGCGATCGCTAATCAAACTTCTTTATCAAAAAACAACAGCATCAATAGAGCAGAGAGGGCAAATAAAATCACTTGTTTGTTTTTTGTTTTTTTAAAAAGGTTTCATATAAGTTTCCCCGAGTCGGCCCGGTTCATTAAAACAAGCAGTGTACTGTTCTGAATGGGATAGCTTCATGGAGGTACTGACCTCCACGGTAAGGAGATGGGTTGGCTTCAAGAAAGAGAAGGTCCTTTTGTTCTGTTTTTCCCCTGCTGGTTCCAGGGGAGCAAATGAGATGGGGGAAGAGCGGGTAAAAAAACCTTCAGTATGCTCTGTACTTGACATTGCAACTGTGAAGGTATAGCCGGTGGTTTGTATCCCTAACATAAAAATAAAACAACGGAGGAATGAGACAGACCTGTCCCCATAAAACACATAACAAACCCTGGGTGTCTCTCTGAAGAGGAGCGGGGCAAGGGGGATGGGTGTCGGAGGCCCTGGGCTATTTGGGTGTTGCCTTCAAAATAGGACATTGCGGGTCGGGGGTGGACGGGGAGGCGATGGCAGAACCAACCACCCCCACCAAAGCGTGTGGAACTCAAGCTTATTCGCAAAGTGCTAGCTGCACAAAGCCTGCCGATCAGACGGAGAGAATGCAGAGGTAAGACAGGGGACTTACAGTATTCATCCCTGCTCACATTCCCCATAGGTCTGGGCTTATCACAGGTGCATGCGGCGCTAGGAGACAAGGCCTCACATGTCCCGTTCCCCTGTCTTTCTTTTTGGCTGCTTTCATTTTTTGTGTGGCTATTCGTGGTGTCTTGTTTTCAGAGACTTGAAAGGATACGGCCTTTGGCTTTGTCCAATATTGCTATCAAAGAGCTGCACCTTTAGAGGAATACCCAGCATGCTTTACACCATGCAGCCAGCACTTGGAATGATGGCATTTTTAAAGCCAGAGTTTATTTGCATTTACTAGCCCAATATGCATTGGCATGAACGGCACACTGCAAAATTGATAATGAAGGGTGCAGACAGCACTTGGAAATTCTGTTATTTTTATAAAAACATATATTTTGGCAGCTTTTTCCAACATCACCAATTATATCTCTGTACGACACAGTAGGGGGTGCAACAAAATTTGCAGTTAATATTCAACTTCAAAAATTTGTCATGACTGTTTTCATGCATTTCTCCTTGCCTCTTTTTTTAGTTTTTTTTTTTAAACTTCGAACTAAAAATCATTACAGAGTTCCTCGTCTTACTTCCTCTACTATATAGAGTGTGTTTTCATAAAACATTTTTGTTGCACTGCCCTAAATAAAGTTGAGCCAACAAGTTACAAGAGGCTTTCATTTATCAAAAGGAAGTGCTTTTTCTTACTCACGGCAAAATGGCGCGTATCCCCTGGACTGCTTCCCCAGGGCGCCGCTCTGCCTCACCCCCATGCTGGGTACAAAGCAGACGTCCTCTCTGTCTTTGAAGAGCTCTCGTCGCGGCACACACAATCCAGCAGCCCCCTCGCTCTGTTTGCTTAAGTGCAGTCCTGTGTAAAATAACTGTAACAATCGTCATTGAAGAATACAAGAAATAGAGTAAGCTTGTGCGCCTTTAATTAGATGTTTGAACTATTAGCAGATGGTTTAAACAATTCTACACACTTGAAAAAATAAAACTGGCTCTGGAAACTAATGCGGTTTAGCATTGGGTGGGTGTACGGCCTCCACTTCCCACTCATACACTGTAATGGTAAGCATTAAGGATGAATACATAAGCAAGCAATGGGGATAATAAGATCTAACCCCCGAAACTGCGAAAAAGCCAGGCGTGGTGGGTAAGAGGCCGTAAGGTCCGAGTAGGTCTTACTGTTGGTGTAAAGTGTCAGCACGGGATAGAACACTCAGTGAGTAAATCAGCTTGTTTCTAAGAAGGATTGTGTCCATAGAACCAAGAGTAAACACCAACATTACACAGATACAGGAGAAGAGGTCAGGCCCATGCATTAAGGCCTGGCGCAGTAATCCTGCCCGCAGCACTATGCCTGCGAGTAAGTGCTTTTCCACCCCCTCGAACACCGCGATATTTCTGAGAAAATGAAAAAGGCTTTGATACGATGTCAAATTTAAAGGTGAGATGGTTGACTAATGCACTTACACTTACTCTCAACAAGAGACCTATGCAATGGTTGATGACACGTAAGTAAATGATAATTTTACGTCAATCGAGGATAAAGCTGAAGCTGATGACACCTCAAGTAGGCTATGCATGTTGCATATTGTAATCATAAGTAGATTACTACTCATTACTACAAATATGTAATGATGTCCACTTGTAAACTCCGTTAAATGCGTTGAATCGTACCTCGTATATTTGGTTTTCAGGTGAATGGAACAAGAGGTTTTAAATAGTAGCTTTTGATGGAATTAAACGATCTCTTATGATTGATTGTGGTTTACATATTCACCACTAGGGGGAGCAGCTCAGATCCAGCTAGTGAGAGAGCACATGTTAGAGAAAGCATGCTATTCACACCTATGTTCTTACACATCGTCACCTTTACGTCAATAATCAATATGTACATTTTGCGTACAGCTTATTATGAACTGTGCAGGCCATACGTATTCAGATTTATTTTGGCATAGGCTATTTGCAATATTATAAAAGGACAAACTTCATTATGATGTACATATCTCACCTCAAGAAGGGTGAACAGGAATAAATGAACTGTGCCATATATTATTAATAATCAACTGTCATACTGTGTGTGTGTGAATAGAAAGACATAGATATATACCAATGGATCAAACATCCATATTACTGGCTTCTTAATAAGGAA